>CM050221.1:8230000-8605000 GCA_027475355.1 Coilia nasus
AATCGGATGTATAACTGGTTTGCAGTCTGCAGACATCTTTATTTAAAATGACAGAAACTATTAAATATAACTTGGCTAATTCTAGATTTTTCCATTTTTGTGTCCCTCTCAAAATGTTTGGCCCTCCCTATGGATGTAACCAAAATATTTATGCATGCTTTAATCTTTTCACATATCTCATACTCAATCACCTGTTGGGGGCAGGCCAGTGAATCTGCCATTAGAGCTCTAGAATATTTATATAAACAAGCTATAAAAATCTATTTTAAAAAAGCTATTTCAGCTATATTTATATACCATCATTAGAATATCCTAAAGAAACATGATTTATTGACTTTTGAAAATGTTACACTTTTTTCCAACTTGTTCTTTTAAAGCCACTACACAGTGGAATGCAATAACAGATGATATAAAGAGCTGCAGTTCCATCAAGAGCATCAAATTGAAATAAATTAAATTAATTAAAATGTAAAGAGAGAGAAGAGAGAGAGAGAGAGAGAGAGAGAGAGAGAGAGAGAGAGAGAGAGAGAGAGAGAGAGAGAGAGAGAGAGAGAGAGAGAGAGAGAGAGAGAGAGAGAGAGAGAGAGAGAGAGAGAGAGAGAGAGAGAGAGGAAGAATGTGTGTGTGTATGGGGGGATCTGTATGTTTATGTTTTTTTTATTGTGCCCTGCCAGGGCACTGTAGATGTAAATTCTCACAGAGTCTCACTCTGGTGCAGTGCATCAAATGGTAACATTTATGTTTAAAATTGTACATGGTCCCTTATAAATAAAATAAATTACAAAAGATTACCCAACGTAAATGCAAATTTGTTCACTCTGGGTAAAAAGACCTCACATCTCAGTTGTCCTGAAATACTAAACTAGAGATAATTTTATATTATACAGAATGTATTATGGACAAAAATAGGTTTCTTAATTATTAGAGATTCCTAAATGCAACATTTTTAATGTGTCTGTTTCTCTGTGTGTGTGATGCTATAGGGGCAGTGAGCACATCATGGATGACTTGCTGTCCCGTCTTGAGCAGTATGCGTGTAACTTGGAGGAAGTGGTGAGTGAGCGTACTGCTCAGCTTCTGGAGGAGAAGAGGCGGGCCGAGGGCCTCCTCACTCAGATGTTGCCACGGTAACACATTGGTTACGCATTTGGTGCTGTTATCCGCCATGTAGATGAGATGCTTGCCTCTCAACCTTCTTCTCTTTTACTCATTCCATTCTTCTCATAATAATGGTGTGCTTCCCTTGGTGTTGACTTTCTTATGTATTTTCTTCCTCTTCTTACCTGCATATACACATACTGACACTCTAAAGTCTATATAAGTCTATATAGTGGGGCAGCTCATTATACTATTCTGAATAGCTGAACCAAAAAGTGATTCTATATCTCAAGTGCTTTAATTTAAGCAATTCCCAGATAAAATACATAAATACATGAATATCTAATGCATACTATTTTGTTTAAATGGCAATTACACGAGTCCCCTTGTCTGGATACAAACTCATAAGCACAGATGTTGGTGTAAAGTACTTGACACCTCATTTCAGGGTGCCTCTGGCTTGGGGAAAAATCTGTTTTACACAGTATGCATGGGCACATCAAAGACCACAGACGTGTCTCTTAAGTGTGTTTTGTTTGTTGCTGTATTTTTAGGTCGGTTGCTGCTCAGCTGATCAAAGGAAACACAGTGCGGGCTGAGACATATGACTCTGTGACTATTTATTTCAGTGACATTGAGGGTTTCACCGCCATGTCTGCCACTCTGACGCCAATGCAGGTGGGAGACTAAAAAAGCTACTGAGAGGTACTCAGGAGAGGGAGAAATCCATTGTGGAGAGAATGCAGAAAAAATTAGAACCAGGGATCATGAAATGAAGCACACAAATATAACATACTATGCATGCTGTTGTTATTCCCAGTAAATTGTTAGTAAATTGTTTATTGGAACCCATTTTAGTATTCCATGGTGCTGTGTTTAACCATGACCTCACCCCAGTCGCTATAGGAGCATTGAGGAGTTCCCCTATGGATGATTGTTTTGTTGCATAGCAACAGGTATTTCAGTATATGACATATGACCCATATAAAGTAGTACTGAATATGATACTGTGAGTGTTAATGCATCAATTTGTCAAAGAGCAGAGGATAGATAGGTGGGTGAATGATGGAACTGGAGGGTAAAAAAAGAAACTATATCCTTCAACAGCTTCTAAGGCGAGAGCCTTTCACCATTTGTCAATCAAAGTTTCAGTGAAGTGCTTGGCATTGCTGACCAGAGCCCAGTGTTGTGGGCTGGAGCCTGCCGGTGGCCGTTTGTTAGTGTGGTTCTGCGGACAGCGTAGCGTGAGTCAGGTGTGAATAGCTCAGAGGCGTGACTGTGCCCCGCAGTGGAAGTAATGCATTATGACATTGTCACAGATTTATTTTGGTTCCTCCACTGGAAACACACCTGCTGCTTGTTGGAAAATCATCGGCTACTTAAAGTTGGTTTGTCTGTGCATTGGTACACGTATGATTGTTTGTAAATGTATGCAATATGAAGGCAAGAGATTCACATTTAAACCATTTTGCTTTTCAGGTGGTAAATGTACTGAATGATTTATATACATATTTTGACACCATCATTGACAACCATGATGTTTACAAGGTAAAAAAAGATTGCAACACAGTTCATATTGAGCAAAGATTGCATATTGCAATTGCATTTTTTTATTTTTGTGTTTGCACATGTAAATACCATATCCTACTTTCAGAATCCTGGATAAGCCCTTGTCCTGGTTTTGAGAAATATGCTAGCTGTAGTGCTCCAAAAGCAACTAAGATACTGATGCATGTATACACCTCATCCCAGTTTCTTACAGCTGCTTACAAACACTACAGATTGCTACATGTAGGAACGATTGGCAGCTAGAACCAAAACTTACAGAGCAGCATGTTTTTTTCAATAATACAACATTGAAATCAGTAACCATGGCAGGGAGTGTTTCTAGAAACTCCAACCTCTGATCAAAATCAGGAATAACCCTTATAACCATGAAGATGAATTTAATGTAAACGGTCTTTGTGAACAAAATGCTCTGTTGGAGTGGACACCAGTGAAATCTAGGAGACAACTTAACACTTCAGTATAAACATGAAATGTATATCATACCATGCAAATTTGTTATTTTCTGCTTGCAGTGTGCTGGAAACTGAGTAAGCTTTATATTGATGATTTAGGTCCCATTAATGTTCTTCTCCGTTTTACTCACAGGTTGAGACTATTGGTGATGCCTACATGGTAGTTTCTGGTCTTCCTATTAGGAATGGAGATGACCATGCTAAAGAAATTGCCAGAATGTCATTAGCCATAGTGAAAGGCATGACCCAGTACCATAGCATTCATGTGCCTGGTCAGCAGCTGAAGGTTCGCATTGGACTTCACTCAGGTACTGCTTTCCCCAAACTGCTTTAAGCTTGGTAAATTATGTATATTTTATGTTGAAAATGAACAGTAGATGTTTGACATTTAGAAACATTGCGGTTTTATTGTGTTGCTGTAGGACCATGTGTAGCAGGGGTAGTAGGCCAGAAGATGCCACGGTATTGCTTATTTGGAGACACAGTCAACACTGCCTCAAGGATGGAGTCTCATGGTCTGCGTGAGTTTTTTTATACTTAGAACATTTGGTTTGGTTTTCTTCTACCTTAAAACTGATTATCAGCTGTGTACTATACCATGGAGAAAAATAAGTAAGGTAGCTTTGCCGAGCAATGCAACTTTTGCTGTTTCCTTTAGCTTTGAAGATCCACATCAGTAGCTCAACAAAAGCTCTCCTGGACATATTTGGGGCATTCCACTGTGAGCTGAGAGGAGACATACTCATGAAGGTAACTGGGTACTTATGCATTTCCACATGTTCTTTTTGCACATTTATACAGTATGACCTCTTCCACCACTAGACAGTGCTGCGCCAAAGATGATGAACATTTGTGCTCTGTTGGTCTCAAGAAGGTGTGCCAACATCCACCCCATAATGCTCATTTGCAGTTTAGCGCCACTTAGTAAAAGGTGTAAATGCAAAAAACTGGGGTGTTGACTTATATATATAATAATTATATATATATGACCTATATTGTGACAGGAAGGTATAAGTCACAGAAAAGTAGTGTTGGATAGCGAGGCAACCTCGAGGGCGCTGTAGTTTACCTCTCTATATGTAAAGCACCACTTTCGCTAGAGTTTTAAAATTCGATCAGCTTACACTTTTAGATTGGCTGACATCATTTTAAAGAGATACTATGCAACTGAGGAAATGAACACTCATTTAAGCATCTACCGACTTATGAAAATGATGAATTAACTTGAAAAAGCATAGTGTTGTTTTAAGTTTCATTTGGCTCAACCAACAAAATGGCGGACTATGGCCAGTCCGAATTTAACGGCCAAAACAGTTTTGGGTCAGTATCTTGTGACCTCTAACAATGTGGACATTTTCAACTTAAAATAATGTTTCCAAAATATTCATAAATAGTTATAAAATAACACATCAACTGAGGGTGAATGGCACTTCTGCCATACCCTTTGCAGCCCATCAGTGAGATTAGTGCTATGTAAGCTTGCCAGCTCTGGTAGGAAACCTGTAGCTCATGTGCAAAACAAAAGACTACAAAGTATCATTGCCTTACACAGCATGCAGTACAGTAGCCTATAGATCAGACTTAAAAATAAAACTCCTGCAACATATTTTACCTTTTTGCGGACGGATTTGTTTCCAAAGCGGGGGGTGGTAGGCCAAAAAAAAAGAAAAACTCCCTGGTGTTGCTTTAAAAATGTATTATTTTGAGCTTTTTCGTCATTGGCTATATCCTTGCCTTAATGTTTTCATATAATTCTAGACACTTTGTAAATACTGTGTAAACATTTTGTAAACATTTTGTCAGATAATCATAATTTTAATTCAAGAAAGGTTTATAGGTCTGGGCTTTACCTTGCAATATTTACTTGCATTTTAATTTACAGAGTAAAACTCCCTGAAGTAAATTGTTTTTTTAGATATTTTTGAAGAAGTGAAAGTAGTTTTGTTTCTGTTTATTATTATTTATTCCTGTCTATTACTAAGGCAGTAATTTTCTTAGATTATGTAATTAAATAATTGTGTAGCACACTAATTTAATTTAAGATTAAATAAAGCATATCAATAGGTATTTATAGTAAATGAACCACAGCTGGAGTTGACATAAAAAATAGTATTCATTTTCTCAGTTTCTCACTGAAAGTCTCTTTATTGAAGCAGTTCCAAAGTATTTATAATAAGCTTTCACCATTTGTTTCCATTACAGGGAAAAGGGCTTGTGAGGACATTCTGGCTTTTGGGAGAGGACCAGTAAAAATGTTTCCCAGTATAATTTCATTTCCTATCAATCGAATGCTAATTTTTTTCAAGAACCTAATGTGTAACAAAGCAACTTCATTAGTTATCTCTCCATTAGGATTCGTGTACTGTGCTGTAGTCCAGTTTTGCTGCTGAGGCAATTTGGACCTGTTCTGAAAATTAGACAATTTCTGCCTCTCTTTAATTAAGGATTATGATGCACCTCATTATATAAAAAACAAATTATTGTTTACCATGAAAAGGGTCGTATTTGTTTCATGGTTATTGTACACATGAAGGAGCAGATATTAACTTTGTCAGTGATTTATGCAGTTAATGCAGTGATTTATGCATGAACTTATACAGTACACCTCTGTGAGTTGAAAGTAAAAAGCAGAACATAATAATGATTTGAGCTCTGGTTTGTATTTCTCTCATTATTCCACCATCAGAACTATTTCCTCTCTCTCTAGGCAGTGTATCAAAGACTGAGGTCCTTTAATTACCCCTTGAAGACAAACTCATTTTGAAGAGTAGTTGGAACATGTTGACTACTTTTTTAAAAGCTACCACCCATTCATTTCTGCACTGCTGTGAAGGCAGTTCCTAAAAGCTTTGATGGCTGCGTCCTCTTAATTAGAGCCACTTAGAGGATCCAGATAAGATCTTCAGATTGCTATTGTTAAAATGTACTCGAGTTTTCATGTGTTCACTTGCTCCAATTTCTACTTCAGGTCTTCAATAAAGGGCCTTTGTTATCAATGTTTCTAATCAAGCAGAGTAACTGTTTGCTTTTAATGAAACACAGTTTGAGCAACAACACTTAAGTGACAGACCAGTTGCACACAAGTGGCTAAAAGGGGAAAATGTTGATGTAAGCCACTGAGGATTTCTAATCATCATTGTGTTGTTTTAGCATTGTAACATAATTAAGACATTGAATGGTGTTCAGACTAAAGTTTTGATATTGTTCAACCATTATGGCTGAATGCAGGTCTTTCACAGTTGCACACTTATATATATATATTTGCATTTTATTTCTATGCTCAAGAGCATTTTAATTAACTCTATTTCTACAGTTGCCCTAGTATACTAAGTATATTAATGTAATACTAGTATAAAAGATATGTTTGTGCAAGGCAAATTCATTTATGCCAAGCATGCACTATTGCTGTGCAAAATTGTTTCTCTTTTTCTCTTTGTTTTGTGTGTGTATGCAAGGAAGTACACAATAGAACAAAATAATATTTATTGTACTTGCTCTGACATACATTTTGGGAATATACGGCGAACTTAGAAGAAATTATTTACAACCTTTACAGCGTATAATGTCAAGTACAGTCAGAGACAAAGCCTTTGAAACCCCAGCTTCTGACCCCGCTCCTAATCGAACACCTTTATGCTATTTAGGCACACAGTCTACGCAGGAATTAGGCCACTTGGACATCGTCTAAGGTCACTGGTAGTGTCTGTATAACTGGTCATTTTCTTGCGAGTTTTACTCTTCTGTAATCTTTTGGTCTTTGTTTACATACTGAAAGCACTGGTGCAGAGTCAGAGAGGCCTTGTTTGACCTGGTGTTGTGTCAGCCTCACGTCTCGAATAAGGGCGGCATGTGCAGGCTTGGCTCCACTGCTCTCGGCCTCTTGAACTGGCTCCGTCAGGGACTATAAATCTTCTGAGGCTGTCAGGTCTAGTACAGCTGTATGGATTGATGGTCATGCAACAATTAAGGTTTCTCTTTTTTCACCACAGATTCTAGTGATATGTCCACAGATGGCTGCCATCAGTTGCTTGATCATGCTAGGTTACGATCAGACAAGCTAATTAGGCAAATCCCAATTGGAAGATAACGCCAGTGTTTTGAAATAGTTTAGAACCAGAATAGATAAAAATGTGCTGGGGGTACAGGTAAGTTTGCAAAGGAAAATCACAGCAATAACAAAGAAATCAGACAAATAGATCTCTAATGTGTAAACAGAGGCCTGATTACACTGAATACATTCTGAGTCATTTTTAATTATGTAAGAGCCTACATAATATTTTGAGGTTGAATAGGCCTAGGCCTGTGGTTGCTTCAAATAGTGCATTACCAAGCCACTGAAGTCCAAGTCTCTGACTTTACCGAAAGGTAGACTAAGGTTTAAGATGATTAGACATCTACATAGTATCTTTTACATTTGAAAGCAAACAGTTGAAATCTAATAGCCTTGCTATCGCAACTTGTCAATGCTCTGCGAGCATTGGTCTGGCCAAGCTGTGTTGTAAACCCATTTCTCAGAAGGCGGTCTTAACCCGCCTCTTTCAAATGCCTCTGTTTGCTACTGGACGAAGCTTCAACCAATCACACCCCTCTGTCCTCTGAGGCAGCGAAAGAAACTGCTTGATCCAAACAAAACGTAGTAGTAGCCTGTAGTCATATAAAAATTGGTGTTAAATGATTTTTGTCGGACTTGTGAGGTGAACATAAGAGTGGCTGGTGTTGGTCATTTAATACTGATATTCGAAAAACGAATCAGTGCGATCAAAGGCGAAATGACTACAACAACAGCATTCTCGCAAAGCCCCATCGACTTGGCTACCAGCGGGGCTAACTGATACATTAAACTTTTACCGAAGCCGGTCGGTAGCATTGCGAAAGCGTCCTTTCCCACAACAAATGCTTCAAGGGCTGTCCTTTGCTCTATTTTCAGAGAGAACCTTTGAATTCGTCTGAAACAGCAGTTACAGCTGCATTGAAATTTTACGGTTGCTCCACGTTCGCCATGTAGACAGTGACTGAGATAGATTTCCGGTCGCTAAACTACCGCGTCATTGCCTTTTGAAATGCTCAATTTTCATTGGCCCCCTATCCGAGGGCCGAGCAGAAATGGTTTAGATAGGCAGCTTGGCCAGACTGACTTGCTCGCGAAATGCAAATGCAGCGTCACAGGCAGTATGGGCACACCCAGGCTAGAAATCTAATTGAGTTACCCCTGAATTAGCTATTGTATGAACTTACTTGCTTGCCTTAAGCCTAGTTTATGCATTATGCATAAGCCTCATTTAATGGTAGTCCTATTCCAATAGCCCATGTTTCAAACCCCTCACAGAGAGGTCCTTGTGTGAGCCTCCCCAATCCAAGGCCCGATTGTTTCTATCTTTTGCCATAAAACTTTTTAATATCACTATTATGATAGGCTCAGACTTCTGGTATCATTACTTATTTAATAAAAGAGCAACGGTTGATGCTTCCAAATCCCTTAAATACCAACACACATGGTTAAAATCAACTTATAACATAATTTAACTGAATGATTGTGCAGTTGCCTCGGAGGTTTATTTGCACCCCCTTTTATTTTTTTTTCCTTTTCTGCTAAATTCCCTCCGGAACTCCGCTCCCCCTTCTCACCTTGGCAATACAGCCAGCTGGAGCTGAGCTCCCTCTGTTACAGTATTTATAGTAAGCTAGTGCAATAGAGTAAAATATTGACCACTGTGAGTAAAGAACTGCTCCCCCTCTAAAAGCCATTTTAACCACTGTCCGTAGCCTATGGCTTGGTGGGACAATTTAAGGCATGACTGCACCTACTTAAGCACATCTCACAACTTCAAACTTGTATAAGCAGGTGGCTCGGGGATCATTTGTGGTATAATTCACCTGCATGTATAGGCTGGGTGAAATGCCATTGTTTGTACCTTCTGCCAATGAACTGGCCTACAGGCTGTTTTTTATATGCTAGTAGGCTAGTTCCGTATAACTAAGGCATCTCGTTGGCTGTCATTATGCTTATTTAACATCAGAGCCACTGTCGCTGTGTCCAATAACCCATAAATAACACACATTGCTAAAATCAATATATAACATGTTAAGAGCAAATCATTGCGCAGTTGCCTTCTCTCTCTCTGCCACTCAAGATTGGATGTGCATGTGTGTTCATCAATTAAAGAGTACTGTTTAGCCATCAGAACTTGAAAGAAGCCAAAATTGTATAATTATGGCAGAATGCTGTAATGGTAAATCGAAGACTGAGATGGCAAGTAAAGTAGGCTACTTTATGATTTTAAGTCTTTAATTTAATCATCTGATTTCTAATACAACAGTCAATAGTGTATTGGCAGGTGTGGCCTACTTTACACTGGAAATAAAAATAGCACTTTTACAGAGTAAGACATTTATTATAGACGTAAAGAAAGAGAAGGATGCACATTCACAATGAGGGGGCAGGCTAGGACAAATTGTATACTTCAAAAGAATGATAGCCATGATAGCTGCACACTGCACATTGCTTCCTTTATCGATGATGTTTCAGCTCAATAGCTATATTCTTTTGATTTATTGCAGACTCAATATTAAACCTTCTTAAAGTAAAAAAATAAACTATACATCTTAAAGTTAAAAAATTACCCCTAACCATGTAGGTTAACCCCATCACCGCTACACACAAGATTACAACATGTGTTTCATGTGTTAATGTATTAAGTAATGTAAAGTTTTTTTTAGATTATTCTCAAAGTGATGAAGAGAAAAGCCTAGACGATAAAACCTCAGATGATATTATGTCTACACTCTATATATAAAATTGATTGGATGGCTCAGAAGTAACATATTTGATGAATAAGTTCAGCCAATTAAGCTAACATAGCTTACATCTGTAAGATTTATTTTTATGATTTTTGACAGTTTTTACAAAATGAATGAGTGGGTTACTGGTTTCTGACAATAGTTTGAAGATTGTGTAAAAGGGTGGATTTTTTTTTTTCCAGAAAGTCAAACATCAGTTTAAGGCTTGAAAAGGTGAATGTAATTTGTGCTAACATTGTGGTTTTTTAGTGGTCCAGAATTTTCTTAGTCTTTTGCTTAATAATTTACATAGAATTGTAAAACATAATATATTTCCAGGCACACAAACATATATGTGAGTAATCCCTGTTTACCCTTAATTGTGAAACTCCCCCAAATGAATACAAACTGAGCATGTGGCTTAAATTAATTAGCAAACAGGGCCTATTCAGCTTCTGTGAGCATCATTTGATTAAATTCTTGATTAATTTAAAAAAGCACAGCCATAAATCTCCTCACCTGTTATCCAAAAGCACAGATGTGCATTAAATGAATGCTGGGTCAGGAAACACTAATCAGTAAGTGAATGTCTCTTTCATGTTGGGATTAATTAGCAGGCCTTCTAGCCTCATCAAAACATCCTCTACACTTGTGGAAGTGATGGTCCTTTGGCTGAAGCCAACGGTATTTTAAAAGCATTATGATATACAATGAGAGAAGCTGGAGTGCATTTTGTGCTAGATGGGCTGTAGCAGCAGTGGAACGTTCAGAATCCTGGTGAGTGCCGGCTTTGACCAGTCAGCTCAGACAGCTGAGCATTGCATATAACTACACAGTAACTTATGCAATGGCCATTATCAGCTACTCCCCTGAAATTTCTAAATTGATTTGTTATCATGTTGTATTTTTCAGACTCAGTACAAATCGTTCCTATATTTCCTATATTTTTCAAAATTGTTCTTGATAACTTGAAAAGAAGAAAACATAGAAAATCTACTTAAAATTAACCAACAAAAAGGAATCACTGCAGCACTCGATAAATGCTTTTACAGGGACCTGACAGAATAACATTCATTGAATTATACGTTTACTACACATTGCAGAAGTCTAAAAACACATAGAACATAACACTGATCAGAAGCTTGCCCACTAAATGAGACTTTTGAAGGCTACACCAGTGATGCAGAGATTGAGTGTTTTCTGTGGATAAGCGAAGCAGAGATGAATTTACATCACAATGGCCAATCATGCATGTCCCCCATCCCACCCCTCCATCAATAGGACTGGCTCAGCTGTAATTAATGTAACCGTGCTGATAGTGGCATATAAACTCACCAAAAATCACACTCATGCACACATGCACACACACACACAAGCATCTCCTCTACTTGCTAGCATCCACCTACCATTGTGTAGTAGGCTGTCTCTTCCCACTGGCCACCAATAAGGGAAACAGAAGAAACCGGTCACATTTTGGTAAAATGGATCCTTCTTGATGTTGTGAGGTAAGTGCATTTTGACTTATCTTTTCCCCACGTTTTGACATTCACATTAAGGAACTGAATGACAGATGTTTTCAAAATGTGTGCTTTTAAAATGAAAATTCAAATTCTGATGTATTTCATTTTCTCGTCTGTGCTTTCTCGAAACTCAGAGCAAGTTAGATTAGATTTTAAGGTTTACAGGTTAGTGCATTTGAAAGGGCTCTGAATAATAGCTTTCTGTAATATAGCTATGAGTGACCTCCAATATTTGTCAGAAAAAAGGGTATTCTAAGAGTCTCATAATTTTTTTCTGTAGGTGACACTGTGTCTGAGAAATACTGTAAGTGGATATTCATGGCAGATGAATGCTCTGTCAGTTCGTCTGCTTTACTTTAGCACAGACTCTCTGGCATGTGTCTCATTCCCCGAAAGTGGGAACAAAACATACTTTCTGTCTTCTGGCAAAACAAATCGTTTAAGTGACTCCAACAATCTGTTTACTTTTGCAACTGGAGAAGGTAAATCTGTGAACGAACACAATGTAGTTGCCGTAGAGACAACTGTAGAGACTCTTCTGTTTTGAATGCAGATTAAAGGGATACATCCATTTGTATTCAGGGTGAAGTCAAGTAAATGAAGTAGACATGAGATTAAACTTTCCTTCCAAACAAAGCAAATCTATTTTTTACATCTGCAGTTTACAGGTTATTGGTACACTCATTCAAACACTCTCCAACACACTCAGATGAAGATACCCAGGCATGTAAATTGTGGCTGAATACACTGAGTGGCTGAGGTCACTCCTCTGTATGTCTTTACTGTCTGACATTAACACGCTCCTGTTGTGTCTGAGTGGCCAGATATAGGGAAGTGGAATAGGAACCCACTTTGTAAGTGTGTGTGTGTGTGTGTGTGTGTGTGTGTGTGTGTGTGTGTGTGTGTGTGTGTGTGTGTGTGTGTGTGTGTGCGTGTGTGTGTGTGTGTCCACAGGTCATGTCAAGAACACAGACATAACCTTAGTTATATCCTTTGTTCAGACTCATAATTTTTGGGTAAAGTGGTTTTAGCTTACATTTGCAAGTCTCAGTAGTCCACATTCTTCCGCTTCACTGACTTTAATCAGATGCATTCTGGCATATCTGACTGCTCTGAGAATGTGGCAGGTTGTGCAGTTTATTTTTAAGTTTGAGTTTAGTCTGAGGCAATTACAGTATATAGTTTTTTGTGCTTTGGTCATCAAGTTAAACTAATGTGACCACTTTTGTCTAAATTAATTTTGCATGGATCCTAACAACTTGTCTCAGCAGACACAGAAGACTCCTAAAGTGAGTGATTTTAGGGGTGCCAACTGAAATCAGAGCCAGGTTTTAACAACATCCAGATGCTTCCCATCACCCTGAAAAAAGGCATTTCTGCATTGTTTCATTAAAGCAACCAGACACCCCAATGTCTATCTGCAGAGCTAAAATGCAGGATGCTAAAAGCCTCCGAGTGGTAAGATGAGTGACTGCATGGAGCTCCTCTGAAAAACCAGTGAAGGGAATCACTCCGCTCAGTCCCTCTGGCATTAATTAAGATTTGAATGGTACTGAAGTAAACCTGTTTGGTTCACGCTTATGCTTCCAGTTTTTGTTTTTTCTTCTCTGTCACATTTGACACCAGTTTTTGCCCAGATCTGTGGCCTCGTCTTGACATTTGTCCACATGTTGAGTTCCACAGATGCCATTTATGCGGGTTCCACAGACAGAGCACAATTACAGCTTCAGTCATGTTGGACTTGTTAACCTACCAAAGTTTCTTTTTTCCTCAGTTTGGTTTTAGATTTTAGAGGGCCAGATGTTTTCTTTTAGATTATCAGTTCAATAACAAGAACATGTGTTATTGATATTTCTTACTTCTTAACCAATCTCTTTAGCCAGTTTCCCCAAGAAATGCTTCATACACTTTAATGGCATGGCCATGAGTGTCAGTGATTGCAGTGGTCTCTGTTTGGAAGAAAGCTGGAAAGGCTTGAGATGTGGAGAGGGTTGTTCTGTTGTAGTAGCACTAAACTCTAAGCCAGGTGATGCAATGAATTGTGCGACATCTCAGATCTGGGGAGGGCAGCCTACCGCCTTCCCCATATTAGTAAAGTCGATGACAAGTCTACTTTTATAGGCTTGGTGCTTGCAGAGTAATCACAGTGAAAATTAGAACAAAGCCAAAGATCAAGCTTTGTCCTCTTGTTTCACAGATTCCTAGAGAGACTGGATCCGAGCTACTGCCTCCTGAAAAATGCCCCAAGGAATCAAATGACATTTGTTTGATTGTTTTGTTCATGCACTGGTGCTCGGAGGGAAAGATGGTCTCAGTTGTTGGGGGTTTGTGTGCCCTGCTGATGAACTGTCAACAGTCTGCTTTTCTTCACTAGACTGACTAGATCTTTGCCAAGATACAGCCTAAAAACATGTTTTACATAACATGGTGAGTTTTCATCTCCATTCACTCCCACTAAAGTCCATCACATCACTTTACCCACTCAGTTCATTTCTTTACAGGGGTGTATGAGTATGTCAATACAAAATATCAACACAGGATATTGAATATCCATACTCGGTCCTGTAACATTACTGGTATCGCAGTTGTTTATGTGTGGGTATTTCTGTTTTTTCTTATCTTGCTCTCAGGTCCAGAGATGCCAAGATGAATGATTCCTGGCAGGAAGAGTCTAATGCTTCTGCAATAGAAGACTCAGAGTCCTGTGCCACCCTGAGAAACCCCAGCTCACGTATTGCCCTCTACACCTTCATCCTAGCTGGCATCATCTGCACTGTGGTGGGCAACTTTCTGGTTGTGCTCGCCATAGCGTATTTCAAACAGCTTCAGTCTCCCACCAACTGCTTCGTCATGTCTCTGGCGGTGGCCGACTTCTTGGTGGGGCTGGTGGTGATGCCCTTCAGCATGGTGCGGACAGTGGAGGGTTGCTGGTACTTCAGTGCTACCTTCTGTCAGCTGCACTCCAGCCTGGACGTCATGCTGTGCACCGCCTCCATCTTCCATCTCAGCTGCATCGCCTTTGACCGCTACTATGCCGTCTGTAACCCACTGGTCTACTCCTTCAAGATGTCCCAAGCCCGTGTAGCCCTGCTCATCGTGGTGTGCTGGGCCATCCCACTGCTCATCTCCTTCGGGCCCATCCTCCTGGGCCTTCACAAGGCTGGGGTGAACATCTCACTGCCTGAGAATATGTGTGTCTTCCTGGTAAACCAAATCTATGCCGTCATGGCCTCCTTGGTGGCCTTCTACCTCCCGATGGTCATCATGCTGGTGGCTTACTGGAAGATCTACAAGGCAGCCAAGCGCCAGGCCATGCAGATCAGTGCCATGGAGTCTCAAATGGCAGCTGGGGTGGGCAAAGACTCCAGTAAGAAGCAAAGGCACCGCAACTCCCTGAGGAGGGAGAGGAAGGCAGCCAAGACTCTGGGCATCATCATGGGTGTCTTCCTGCTGTTCTGGCTGCCATTTTTCACCATCAACATTGTGGATCCTTTCATAGATTACAGCACAGCGGGGGTTGTATGGGATGTGTTCCTGTGGCTAGGCTATGTGAACTCCTCTCTGAATCCATTCTTGTATGGATTCTTCTACAGGTCCTTTCGAAGGGCCTTCCTCATGATCATGGGTTGCAGGATCTGCTTGCCTGGCTCCAATCACAGCATGGACCTCTCCCACTCTAAAAAAGATGGGAATGTCAATCAGTAGATATAGCTGCTCTCTGGGCAACTTTTATGGAGCTTGTGCTTTTGTCAGTCTTACCAGTAGCACATTGGACTTTTTAGCAGCTATTTAGGTCTCATGGTTGGGAATAGGTTTTCTGGTCTGAAGCAAAAGCGGTAGTCTGTGCAAATGGATTTACCCATCAAATGTAACAGGCAGTGTAATAATCAACAATATTCTGAATTTATGAGAAATGTGGTTGTGACATAAAGCTGTCTCCTCAAACTTCCAAATAGCTCAGTTTGAAGCTGTGGAAGAAATTTAGTGTGCATAAATATTGTAATTTGCTGGTGGACTCTCTATCTAAATGTAAATGCTTTCTTATCATCTGTTTGTGTTTTCTATGTAAATAAATTGATTATCAAGTCAAGTTTTCTTTTCATGCACAGTCTTCATATGCGGAAAGAAATCTCACGTGTTGGTTTTCTGAGTATCTGTGAAGGCTCAGGTCTAAACACCCGCTGTAAATAGGAACAGAGCAAGCATTACTACACCATGTGATCACTTGTGTTTTTTAACCAATGAAGGACCAGACTTACTGTAAAATCATAATCTGTGAAGTTTAAGGATGTTATATAATATGATTGGTGAAGAGTTGCATACCATACCTTGCTTTGGTTTTCATTAGCCAACACATTTGTATGCTAATGTTTATCATTGCTTTTGACTGGCTGTTACTTTAGTAAATCTAAATAGGATTTAGTTTATTTACATTGCCATTTATTCCCATATCTATATTTTGTACAGTAATATATACAATGTCTTTTTTGGAAGTTTTTTTTTATTTATTTTTTTTAATTTCAACAGAGTAAGCATGACCAAAAGGAGAAGCTTTTATTTTCTGATATGTTCCTTAGCATGGAGTGAAATATTTTTCATGCTTCATTCATTCAACCTTGTTTACGAACACCTGGCTTCACATCATTTAAAATGGCAAACAACTGTCAAATCTATTTATTTTACTTTGTTTAGCCAAGGTAATGTTGATAATATTATTTCTCCACCTTATACCTTTCAAAAAAGCAATCATAGTGCATAGCAAACAAACTACAACTGATGTCTACCATACACTGGGGTTTATGGGGATACGTGTGTACAGAGAATTGTAAATAAACTAATGAATAAATACTGTAAATGTAAAAAATGATCACGTTTCACCTTTTACTTTCTTCTGTGCCTGTACAGGCAAAATCCAGTCACATATTAATGTGTTATGTGTTTCTGTGTTTGCACAGAGGACACAGCACGCAGTGTAGTTATAAGTAGGCCCTGCTGTGAACATGTACCAGAGGTGTCTCCCATTACATGCTCTGATGGGCAGGTTCCTCACATGGGCAGGTTCCTCATGGCCCTCACACAGCATTGGAGAGGTAGAGGGAAACGTTCTGCAAAAATAGAATTTGACACACAGCCCTCTTATCCATGCTTATGAAATCATTTTAGCCTTAAACTGTACAGACAGGGTCAAACTCTGGCACCAGCCAGGCCAGTTGGCTGGAATAATGAGGGAGAAAAGGAGGACAGGCAGACAGGGGGTGGGGTTGGGGGTAGAGATAGAAGCAGAGAATGAAAAGGGAGTAAGTGTATGTGTGTGTGTGTGTGTGTGTGTGTGTGTGTGTGTGTGTGTGTGTGTGTGTGTGTGTGTGTGAGTGTGTGTGTGTGTGTGTGTGTGTGTGTGTTTGAGTGTGTGTGTGTGTGTGTGTGTGTGTGCGTGTGTGTGTGTGTGTGTGTGTGTGTGTGTGTGTGTGTGTGTGTGTGTGTGTGTGTGTGTGTGTGTGTTTGTGTGTGTTTGAGTGTGTGTGTGTGTGTGTGTATGTGTGTGTGTGTGTGTGTGTGTGTGTGTGTTTGTGTGTGTGTGTGTGTGTGTGTGTGTGTGGACAGAGAGGGAGAGAGAGTGGTTGAGATGACAAAATAAGAGCAGGAGACAGATGGCGTGAGACTGCATTTGTATTTTGAGCGTGTCATAAGAGGTGTTTTGCCACCTCACCAAATCATGTTTACCACAAATCAGCTCAGTTGGTGTAAGTACTTTTTGGTTTTCAGTGTGCTTAGTTGACCCCAACATCATATTACAGAAAATAGACTGACATGCACCCTGCTGCGTGTTCATGTTTTTGGATGCAAGCTCAACAGGAAGTCTTAGTCAGGAGTATAAACACATGTAATTCTGACCCGTCCAGCTCACTTATAACGATGACAGAACTCAAAGCGTAGACAGAATGGCTCTTATGGGAAAGACAGGAACAAAAGGTCAGGGCTTCAGGAAAAACTGTGATTTAGATTGAAGTCTTCACTTTATAAAATGCTATTATTTTTAGCTAGTTCATATATTTTTCATAAGTCTGAAAAAAGGCAGACCTCATATGCTCTATTTCCCTGTTTGTAATTAAAATTTTTAGGGATGACAAAAGTAGGTAAATAAGCTTAACTGACCCAAAGCACTTAATGTCTTACATATTACACATGTCTGTTTTGGACATATCTAAAACATGTTGTCAGTACTCACTCCTGCCAGTATGTTCCGATCCTAATCTGACTGCACTGATTTGTTATGAAGGCCGTAATGTGGTCCTGTGACAAAATCAAAAACACATTTTTTAGTAGAGTTGACCAAAAATAGACATGATTTACTGTAGGTAAACTGTTTTGTGTTGTTTCTTTAATGGCAAAAATATTTTCCACACTGTGTAAAAACTGTAGTGCAGTGTCATGTCAGTGTGATGTATTTGCAGAAAATGAATTACAAAAAGGCTGGAGTTCAAATGGTGCATTTACATGCAACTAAAAAGAGTGATTTTATGGTCATTGCAGACTAGTGAAATATTAACATCACAATAAATGGCAGACCTTTCAACTCAACTGCATAAGGGAATGGTTAAGTTTCCACTTATTATTTTAAAGCTAAATAATTTCTGAGAATATCAGCACTCTCCCTGCCAATTTCAAATAATCTACCTTAACATTGACTTCAATTAATTAAATAATAAAGCTTTCTAAAGAAACCAT
Source organism: Coilia nasus (assembly GCA_027475355.1). NCBI lineage: Eukaryota > Metazoa > Chordata > Actinopteri > Clupeiformes > Engraulidae > Coilia > Coilia nasus. The sequence continues at coordinate 8,248,143 of CM050221.1, forward strand.
CAGCAGCATCCAGGGAATTAAACACAAATATGAATTGTGATTAACAAAGTGACTCATATGTCGTGCAATGAAGATGGTTGCAGTAAAGTGAAAGTGGACATGATAAACACATATTTTTAATTTCCTCATAGTTTTCTGTATGTTAGCGATAACAAAGTCACATGACATAGGCCTATGGCATTTTTTTGGTTTGTGACAGACCAATTATCAAAAGTAATGGATTAGAATTATGTCACATGCTGTGTAATGTGATTTTACAAAACAGCACTATAATCTGCAAAGGTCAGATTAAATAATACTACTGACATCTACTGGGGATATCAGGTACTGGGTAGACAGAGAATAAAAAAGAAAATTTTGATTGATTTATTTAACTTTATATCAGACACTGACAAACCACATGAATCACATTCACAAATACAAGGAGAAAGCATCCTTTAGCATGTCATATAACTGAGGAGTATCTGATGATGCACGAAATCAGCTGTTGATCAGCTCCCACACAGACACCTCTCCTGCGTCTCTGCCTAGGGGGACCTTGGACACAGTTCCGTAGAGCTGAAATTGTCAGTTTTTCAGACTCAGTCAGTTTTGTTAGGTGTAAAAACAAATCCGCCTTGTGTGTGTGTGTGTGTGTGTGTGTGTGTGTGTGTGTGTGTGTGTGTGTGTGTGTGTGTGTGTGTGTGTGTGTGTGTGTGTGTGTGTGTGTGTGTGTGTGTGTGTTTGTGTGTGTGTGTGTGTGTGTGTGAGTGGTGACATTTCCCATATCATTTTAACACTAGATGTTGGTAGTGTTAATAAGTAATATCTTTTGAAAACATTCAGTTTCATTATTTCAAATATTCCATTTTCTCCACTCCCATAAACCCTATGTCTACTTTTCCCAAAATGTTAGACAAATAGTCAACAATATCACTATTGGTTGTGCTTTCATTAAATTGACTTAAGACTTTATCAAGGAAGAAAGATTGTAAAAGACAGACACATTGTTTGAACATTTAAAGACAACTTTTACAAATCAGTCTAGTTTGCCCTTTTGTCTCAAGGCCCTGCTTCAGCCCAAACAAAAAGCAGCATTTTCCATACTTTAAATATCAGTCTCCTTCAGGCTGTAACAGTCTGTGAGGTCATATATCTGATAGCTGCTCTGCTCTGGGCATTCATAGATCCCCATGGAGATTGTGTCAATCTCAGTCCTTCCAAGCGTTGGTGTGGAGGTCCTGCCCTGACCACTTCGGATTTTGTTTGAGAGATTGTTCATCTTCTCCTTCAGCTGGAAGGAGGACTTCTGCAGTGGTGGGAAGAGGTTCCAGCCCTTCATGCTGAAGCTGCGGCCCTTGCTGCGATACGAAAACACAGAGCTGCCACAGGCCTCAGTGACAGAGAAGCCTGACCGGTAATCTGCACGTGGCTCCCGTCCAGGGCCCTTGACTGCCGTGCGCCAGCGCTGGTCGTAGAAGCGGCGTAAGACGCGTCTCCGGCGCTGGCACTGGCAGTGGAGCAGACGAGTAAAAGCGCGCTGGAATTCCTTGCTGGAGCAGGGGTAGATGACAGGGTTGATGCAGCTGTTGAAGTAGCCCAGCCAGAAGATCACTTTGAACACCATATCAGAAGGCTTCAGCTTAGGGAAGAGAGAGCCTGAAACAGAATGGAAAGTATAAAAGTCATTAAGGCGTCCACTACACAGATGAATTACACTTTTGCTCAAGGGTTCTGATTAATTTGCACAGAAAAGCATGACATTTGTTTTGCAATGCATCTTCATTTCAGCAGTTCTTAGATAGATTCAGATTGTATTTTAGGAATTCATGGCATGTAAAAGATTGAAATTTAAACAGACAGAAGATGAATGGTTGATAGCACATTCCAAGAGTGATGTCCTGAACTGGTGCAGAGCGTAATGTATTTGTAAATAGTAAACTTTCATCTTTAGACTTTTATTTTACAGAAATGTGTCTGAAGGTCAGTTATGAGACCTCACATTCTTTATTGAGAAAGATCAGACATTTCTGGCATTTGTTATTACCCAGTTGAGAATAGAGTGGGGGAAAACATAAACAAATGATAAAATAATGCAGGAGTTCTGGTTTCAGGGATAAAGCATGCAAATGGGCTCAGCTGATTGTACTGGTCAAGGACATGCAGCCTTCACCCAGTTCTCTCTCTCACACACTTGTGTACACACACTCTCTCTCTCTCTCTCTCTCTCTCTCTCTCTCTCTCTCTCTCTCTCTCTCTCTCTCTCTCTCTCTCTCTCTCTCTCACACACACACACACACACACACACACACACACACACACACACACATACACAAACACTCACTTACACACACACACAGACACATTCACACACATGTAATCGCCCTCTCTGTGGGGCGTGTGGCACCACTTTGCCTGTCATAGTTCCTCTCCACAGAGGCCAAGGGACTTGCGTGATGCTATCTCACACATCAAACAGATGTCATCTCCTTGCCTCAGACACCATGCAGTAATTTTCAGCCTAGCATCGGGCCTATGTCGCCACTATCAGCCTGACTGCTATAAATAGAGGAATGTGGGGCTGCAGTGGGTATGGGTAAAATGTTGGTGTGAATGGGTGTGTGTGTGGTGGCACAGAGTGAAATAAGTGAAAGGCCTTTGGGTCAGTCCAGTCAACCCCAGGCTAAAGAGCAGTCCTGTAATTGGATATAATTGCCTTTCTTTGATAAAAAAAAACTTTCCAAGGAGAAGATGCTGTGTGACACAGTAATTGTGTTTATACATCACCAACCCTCTAGACCTCTAGCTATTTAGTTGTTAGCAGAAGAACAGAAAAACATTTAATAAACATGTAATATGCACTACTAAGATAGATTGCCTAAAGTATAAGGCAACCTAAAATGCTTTTCTTATGGATGTAAACCGTTTTTTTTTCATATTTTAGCAGTAGAACACTACTACACCACTGCTGACTAATAGCAGTGCCATTCTGGCTAAATAGCAATGTACAGTATGAGAAAGACTATGTATTTTGTGTCACTGACATATTTTCAGAAAAAATAGAAATATAATTAACAGTCACCAGTTTAGTTCTCTCCATATATTTCAGAAGGGATGGTATTTTTATTTATTTTCCCTTTCCTTTAAGTAGAGCAAAAGGATATAGTCTGTCTGTGGGTGTGTGTGATGCACCAAAACAACAAATCTTTGGTTTTAAAAGCAAACAAGGACAGAGGGACTTGTCTTCCACAACCCAAGGATTCAAAACATGTGGAATCCCCCCAAACACAGTGGGAGCACAAAGGTTTGTTTTGTCACGTAGAGGATATAGACTGTTGAGTGTAAACAGAGTATGCCATCCATTTCAATTTTTTTCTGACAGCTGCCCTACCCCTTGCTGCTTGGCTATGCCTTTCACCCATCCTAAAAAAAAACTCAGCATGTAAATAATCCAATAAAGGCTTGTTAAAATGACCACCCTCACTAGTCATAACTGAGGTAATGTGTCATAGTTAATTAGGGGGGGGGGGCTGAGGAATTGTGTGGTTCAGAATTGTGAATCTGTGTGGTTCAGCAGACAGATCAAACAAATCTGTAATCATGGCAACTCTTTTGGAAGAAACACACTATGTTACTCTGACTTATCATGGCTTTTCAGAGGTCTTCAGACAAAAAAATACAATAATTTCAATAAAAAAAAGTATTTTGTAAAAAAAACAAAAAAAAAACAAAAACAAAAAAACAACAGAATCTTTCTGTCTGTCAGCTGATAGAAATGCTCAGCATGATCACTTGCCCTCTGCTGCTACCCACAAATTCCGAGACTCAGTAACATAACCCTGGGCATGACAGGTATGAGAAGCACTAGATGTGTGAAGAGTGGTGCTCCTGTGTATGACTGTGCACCACACACATCTACTAAATCACACGCAGGCTTGACATGCATCACTGTGCCACACGACTCCCTGTCTGCTCACTCACAGCTTACCTTTGAGTGCTTTTTATATACTGTGAACCACTTTAGCTGACCATACCTCTTTGTCACATAAGGCTTAACAGACATGTTTTTATAGCAGGTGTTTTTCTCTCGGCATTCTACCGTCCCTCCCCTTACTCAGTGGTTGTCGGGGGAGCCAGTGAGGTCCAAGGCATATTCTGAGTTCCACAGCCAGAAGAACAACAGTCTCTGGCGTCTGGCGACCTCTATGCCCCTCTGAAAAGCAGGGTAGTCAGAGCCCGCTGAGGCTCCATGTCACTTGACAGCTTGTGATAAATACTTACAGCCAGTTGACATGAGTCAGAAGGGAGAGACACAGCATGGCAAACAGGGGTAGCACGGGGAGACTCAACAGGAGAAAAAAATCAATTAAATCATAAGATTGCAAACTTTGATTTTGTCAGCATGGTAATGGCTAAACCACAATTGTTGCAATAAAAATATCCACATCCCAAACATTGAGAAGAGATGGAAGTCTGGAAGTCAGGATGTCAGTCTATTATTACATTAAGCAGTACAGAGGCACAGGATGGTGTTAATATTTTCCTACAAATGCATGTTATCTCTTCAGATAACTTATGGTTATGGTATTAGGTACATATTCTGTTATATCTGTCAGATGCTGATAAATCTCATGTTCAAACACCACATTTTACGTCTTTACTTTATATTATTGCGGTCACTTGAATTTTGTTCACCAAAAGTATTTCCAAAATCTATGAAAAATGTTGGGAAAAAGCCACCTTAAATAACATTGGCCTTGTTTTCCCCTGACTTAATTGTTTCTTTTGGCTGAGCTTGCCTGCCATGGAGTAGTGGGGTATTCTAAGTGGCATGGGAAAACACATGAAGACATATTAGTCATGCCTCAGTGTGAAAACTGCAGTGTGAAGAAGCCCACCAAAATGCTTTAAAATATCAGTGAGTCATAACAGACAACACCTCAATATTATGAAATTTGATTATTTATTGCCTCATCTGTTATGGTCCTTCGGACATTTTATAGTTTAATTCTTCACAGAAGTAAATTATACGTATGACTACTGAAACAGCATTCTGAAAGGTCAGAAGAAACAGCTAGTATTTTGCTGTATTTTCCAAGGGTTCTAGGTAAAAATGAGCCTGCAAAGGCACTGACGTGTATTTATGAACTAGATGATCAGAAATATTAACAGTGAAAGTGTTTACAGGGCACTATCTGTTTCTCTGTACTTCCTGTGGCTGTGCAGCAAGTATAAATATGTACAGTTATAACGCATTGACTGGTTAATCTGTTTTTAATGTTGATTTCTTTATTTTTATTTTCTGTAAGGTGACCCTGGGTGTTTTGAAAGGCACTGTTTAACAAATAAAATGTATTATTATTATTATTATTATTATTATTATTATTATTATTATTATTAATAATAATGACTTTTCACCTTCAGTACATTTGTAATGTTTATCCAGAAATTATTTGTTTATTCTTGATGTAATATTTAAACTGTTACTGAATAACAAGCTAAACATACTGCTTAGCTTCTGTGCAACTGTACTAATTATTTGCAATGCAGCTTTCAGAATGCAGTTTACTATAACAGTTATTCTGACTCAGCCTTGTGCCTCAACACATGCATGTGTATGTATGCAACCATTACACTTTCTTGAAGTGCCCAGTTCTCCTTACACTAAACTGCTGACTACACAAACTGCGAAATACCATTTCCCAGAGACATTACATATATTGCTGAGAGCAATACAGTTTTTAAAATTATGTCTTTGATATTAGTCATGCTTCCTTTTTGATTACTCTAACACAAACACCATTGTTCGGTTGTTAAGGTGCACAGTTCTGTATAATGAACAAACCGTGCCAAAAAAAAGGCAAGTGATGTTCTGCCAATGTAACCTTCAACGAGGCTATCTGTGATAACACATTCCTGTTGCAAGGCTCTCGCATGGCTGTGAAACCCCACTGCTTGGACAATTTTTTTGTAAGGCTTCCTTCCTCATCAGCATAGCGATAACAAGAGGGAGTCACGAGAGTGAGGTGATATATATCCCAATGTTCCCTCTCTATAGTACGTGTGGAACTAAGCCATCTCTGTCTGGCTGATTGAGGGTCTGGTACTAGGCTTCAGGAAAAGGAAAACACCTCTCTTTAACTGTGCTCAATTATAGTGCTCATTACTGCAGTCAAGCATGCTACACTGGAGGTCAGCCGGGCTTCTCTGAAAAGCCAGTGGGCCAATCCCCTCGCCCTGGGTACATGTGATTCTGAGCCAGAAGATGTTATCTGGTTTACCATAATGGCCCATGCACAGGAACAGCAGGAATTTGCCTAATGGAGGGATTTTTCCTTGATTGTAGTAGGATGCCTCTGTCTTTCAAGACCAGGCCTGTATGCATGCATGGGACTGGACGGGGATGGAAGCACCAGGAGAGACAGAGGAGTTAAGCTATCTCAAAAATGGTGAATATTTTTATGAATTACCAAGCAAAATAAAATGCACTTAGAACACCATGCCAATTTGTTCCTGGCCCCCACTCCTGTTTTTAGCCACTGAATCCTGGTCAGCATTCAGTTAGCACACTGTAGAACCGGAGAGACCAATCCTGGTTGCTAATGGAAGTTGCAGATGTAAAGTGAACAAATCAATAGAACGCTACAACTAGTTTTCAGCATTTGTGGAAAAGTCCAGAAATGTGTGAAATGTTTTAATTGATTCCTCCCATCTTTAACAAGTCTTATCTGAGATTCAATTCAAATACCAAGCGACACACATCCTGACACTAAACAAATTTCAAAGCAAATTTCATTATCTAAAATGAGTAAATGGATATCTAGACACGTGCTTTCATCAGAGCTGCCTTTCATTTCATCACATAGCCCTTAAGAGGAACTAAAAATAAAAACTTCCAAAACATTCATTAATGGCCAGTGTGTTTACTCCCTGCCATAGTCCAGTGCAGCACTATTTAAATAGTGACAATTTGGTCATGAAACATTTGGTCATTTTCACATTTTCATACAATAAAATACCTAACTCTAACCACAGATAAATGGAAGTTTTATTACATTTCATTGTTCATCTAATCAGTCATTTTACAATAGACCAAGGTAGAGGTATCCCTCTCACAGGACCTTGGCTTGAATGGATTGAATTTTCTACCCCTAAAGTCAATTAGCTGAAGTAATTAATGGGCTCCTTTTGACTACACCTTAAAAGTGCTCACCCTTCACCAACAGGACCTGTATTAATTAGCTTGGGAGGTAGAGCGTGTTTAGGTTTGTTTTGAGTGCACCCACTGAGCATTGGTCAGATGTCAGCTTCAGCAGACAGCGTATCTCTAAAGGGTTGAACATGACTATTGGTGAGTGCAGTGGAGGGCTGGAGAGCTACTGCTGTACCCATCACACTTTAGGGGTGCTGTTGCAGCCGTATTAACCAAAGGCTCTGTCACCTGGACACTGGTAGTACATTTGGCATTTCAGTGATTGAGAGTGTAGAAGCCTGTGAAGCTGATTCAGAGCAGAATGCACCAGCAAATAACAGTGGTGAAACACATGCTGTCGTCATTGTCGTCACAAGATGAATGTAGTGCTATAATGTTTAGTTCATTTTGACATAATGTTCCACACTTTACAGTTAAGTCCTTCTAAAATTCACACACAAGGCAGATGTATTCATGAAAACCCTTAGATCTGCGTGGTGCCACAAGTTTGTAATTACAGTAGTCAGTTTGGTTAGTTTAGAATTCAGCTGGCTGAATATATTCACCACTTACTGTACATCCCTGCTTTTTAATACCCATTGTTAAACTTTTGCTACATTTGCATTCTGTGATTGTTATGTTCTGGGTATTTTGATACTTATTATTACATAAGGATTGAGGCATTTTCACTTTTGTGAAAACCTCTGACCTTGTTATGGTGCTTTATCTGAATGACAGCCCTCAACCTGTGTCAGGTCACATTGATGGACAGTTCAGTGTGAATCAGTAACCTGGTAATGGCCTGTAAATGTTTATGGCTTCATGCTTGGTGGAACCTACATACAAGGCAACACTGTATACGAGAATGTTTAATGCAACACGCAGTCCTTAAGTGTACGTGTCTACCTATGGTGTAGTACCATTCTATTAGTGGTCACTACAGGAAGCGACTTAAATACTCGTTAAACAACACAACTGTGTTGGAGCGATAACAGGTTTTTGAGTCCTGACTCAAATTGTCTTGCAGAATATTTTACACACTTACACCTAAGTGCAAATTCATTAAATTCATCTGTAATTCATTACAGGGAATATTTTATGTACCAAATATAATAATGTGTTTAGCTATAATTATGATGAAAAATCTTACCAACGGGTAAAACGAAGAAGAATGGCAACCAACATAAGATGAACATCCCAACTACAATGGCCAGAGTTTTAGCAGCCTTTTTCTCCCTGGAAAACTTCATCAACCGCACGGAGAGTGAACTTCGGAACGGGTGGTTTTTACTCTTAGAACTTGCTCCAGGGTCCTCCAGCATGTTCCGACAGTGTATTCTTAAGACCACTTCCATTGATTTGTTTCTCTCCCGTTTTACGCCCGCTTCTAAACTTTTGGTTGTCCTTCGGGCTACTATGTACACTCTGAAATACATGACAAGGATAACCATCAGTGGGAGATAGAACGAAAACAACGAGGAAAAGAGGGCATAGCCCGGCTCCTCTGTAATTCTGCAGATGCTTTCGTCCGATGGTGGTGGCTCTTTCCATCCCAGGAGTGGACCGATGGATATGACCATAGATGACACCCAGACCACCACTAAAATCACCCCAGCTTTTCTCTCTGTCATTATGGTTGGATACTTCAGACAGTACTTCACACCTATGTATCGATCTATGGAGATGATGCAGAGGCTTAAGATGGATGCGGTGCAGCACAAAACGTCCACGGCTGCCCAGATGTTGCAGAAAACCCTTCCAAAAACCCAGCATCCCAGGACCTCCAAAGATGCGGAAAAAGGCAACACAATAATGCTGAGGAGTAAGTCCGCAATAGCTAAGTTTACGATAAAGAAGTTTGTAACAGTCTGCAAGTGCCTATTGCAAAGTACTGAGAGAATGACCAATATGTTTCCAATGATTGCCACCAAAATAAATATTGCCAAAAAGATACCGACACCAATAACCTGGGAATCCAGGGCAACGTTTTTACAGGTGCTGTTGCTGGTGTTCCTATATAAGTGGTCCAAAACGGTCGTGTTGCCTGCTTCCAGTGAGCCAATTTCTTCATTGCTGTCGTTCAGTAACTTGAAATATGGCATTTTGAATATCCATGCAGAACTTTACAGTTTTTTTCCAATATAGAATACTGGTATTTTCATGCCATCATGAACACGACTCCCGTATTGTTGCACATTAGAGTAAGAACTCAGTGACGTCTTCTTACAGTAATGATTTTGATTTGCCATTCCTTTGCAGTTTTCTGAAGAACATTGTGCGTGTTCATTATATTAATGAAAAACTGTTTCCAATTCTACTGTAAAAAAAAAGGATTGATTAAAATTTAAGAGTTCGTGGTTTTGGCATACCTTTTTCAGGTTTTGCTCTTTTGTATGAGGTAGTTGAAATCCTTGCGATTCAAGCAATTGAAGTTGTAATTCATTTGAGACCGCCGTAACGAAAAGGTTGATCACTTCACTGGTGGCATCTTCAGTGGTTTTAGGGGGAAGCTGGATTAGAAAGTCTCAGAAAGGACCTTTGTGAATAAGGTCTCCTCCTCCACTGCAAGTGAATTCGGTGACGCGTGGTGTAATTATTGTCATTCCAGGAATGTCCACAGGAGAGAGCTGTGTTTCTTGCCAGAGTAATTCCTTATATCGAGACTGCGGTACAACACCTTAATTGGCTCTGCTGGTGGTGCCAACATATTCAGTACAAGTTTTCGACAGCTTTAATTGCATCTAATTCCGGCTTGTATTAAATTAAGTTGTTATTTCACCTACAGGCATACAGGTAAGTAAACTGTGGATTTAAAATGGTCGTGTTGACTAAATTTAAGTAGGCCTATATATTATGTGAAGTATTAGGCTACAGGATATTTCTGAGTTCATTACAGTGTTTTAAAATATTTAGTCTGCATTAATGATCGTTGTATATGTAGGGGAGACCGGGGTTGGTTGTCACATTTTTTGCTTTCATTTCAATCCCTCAAATACGGTGTTATGAATACATTCCCTTTCAATGGTAGGACTGGTGGTGACAGGGGGGTGGTGGGGGGGGGGGGGGGGGGGGGGGTGATAACATAGAAATATTTTTGAAAATTATGCAAAAAAGTGAAGTTAAATTTATGCAGAATGTAAGTATAACACACAGGCATTGGAAATATAAGTATAACACACAGGCATTGGGAATATCAACATTGGGAACATTGAAATAAAACAGAGACTTGCTGAATACATACTATTTTATAACATATTATTTAAATATACATGTTATGCACCAAAAGATAGATTAGAACAATTAGATAAGTAGGCCTATTGTTACTATTTAGATTTTTGTGTGTGTGTGTGTGTCTCAGAGAGTGAATACATATATGGACATTGGTGGCACATGTGACAACCAACCCCAAACAGAGTGTGACAACCATCCCCAACTGAGCTTGTATGCTAGCAGTGACGCTAGCAGCCACAAGTTGTAGAATAACTAAGAAAAAAACATACTGAAAATATAGCTCTGTCTTTACACTTTTTAATGGTAATAGTTTTTCTAAATTCAACCCATTAGTTACAAAACTAGGAAAGAAAACTTAAAGTTCTGAAAATTTACATTTTGACATGAAAAACCTTAATATTGATCTCACCTCAAAACTTTGTGTCAAACACTTGAACTGTCAATGTAGATGACCCCTAACACTAATTCTAAACATTTCTATGTCAGCGACGTTGATCAGCGCCCTTTAGTGGCCGAGATATGATGAGTGTGACAACCAACCCGTGTGACAACCAACCCCGGTCTCCCCTACAGCATTCATTCCTCGCTTTATATGTTTGTATATGTAGGCTGCTGGATGAAATCTGTTTTCTTGTGAATACAAGAAAACAGAGGGCCCAAGGGAGATGGCTTTGGGCTGTAATGAGGGCCGTGACGCTGTGTAGCCTAAATCCTAACCCGCGCCATAACACATTTGGTTGGTTTCACTGGGGTGGAGTAGTTGGGGTGAGGGAATATGAATAATAAGAGTAATCTTGTATTTTTAATGTTAACACATTCCTTTATTATTATGTTGTATTCCTTAGTTATTTTGTGTGCTTAGAAGAACTTTCTCTGATTGGATTAGGAAGAGACCCCTTTCTGATCAAACTGCTTATTGTATCTTCATTTATAGCTTGTACCAATGTATACCCACTTTCTGTATAGGACATTTAAGCTTATAATATCCATTGTTCAGTGAGAGAGTGAGAGAGACTTGGGGAGAGGCGTGGGAGTGGCATGAAAGGTCCCGGATAGCTGGTTTATCTCTGATAGGGCGAGGCCCTAGGCTTGGCATGGAAATGACACTGGCTAAACTCTGCCTGAAACTATGACCCCTTTCTCCATCAATGCATCAATGTTAATAAAACCTTGTTCCTAATTTCTGACCACCATGCTGACTGAGTCTCCAAATTTACTTGTAGTAAATTATTTACTAGCAGGGGCATTATTAATATGCCGTTATTAGTAATTGAATTGAATTTCTCTGTGCTTGCTGCACTCTTAGGTTACTCAGAAACAACTACACACTATGAGCCCTATCATGCAGCAGCGCACTGTGCATTCGCGACATGCGCATTGTGTCATTACTATTCTGTGCCAGTGCATCGTTCATTTTTTCAGGCAAAAATCACGTTGTCTAGACACACTGTGGCGTCATGGGTGTGTCAGCGAAAAGAAGAAGCGTGGTCTGGTGCAAAGCGTGCCAGAAGCTATTATAAGGACGCAAAAATTAAATCCGCCAGTGACCAGCAAAACCCTGGTCTGTCGTCAGTTGCGCATTGCTGAAAAGCTATTTTATGGGCGCACAACGCTTTGGGATATAACGAGAGGGATCCCTCTCTTGATGAGTTGCTGTTAGGGGACGATGGCTATCCACTAAAGGCATGGTTATAACACATACATCATGCCAACAACAGTGCTTAAAACGTCTTCAAGCTCCAAAAACATGTCTAATTGCATACGACTACGAATCTGATTATTTACTAAGTGTTAATACATAAACACTGATACACATATTTTGCAATAATGCACATTTATTGCATGTATTTAAATAAACATATACACATTGTTCATAACCAAAGGGAAATTGTGTGTTTCACACAAGTAACTGAAAAAAACAGACCTAAATATCCATCTCCAAAGATTAACTGCTCATGCATGAGCAGATCGGTCTTCAAAGAAAAACGCTCCTGATGGGAAACACGCCATCGTAATAGCAACAGGCCATGGACAAAACGCGGCTGGCTTTTAAAGGAAATGAGAGTACAAACTCTGATTGGTTCATTGCATGTTACGCCCTGAACACACATATGATTAATTAGGTAACTTATTAATCCCAACCCTTTTGAACCATGCGCCAGGCGCAATGTTCACTGTTCCCGTCCTCAAAATAGCATTGTCTCGGGAACGCCCCCAAAGCAACTTGCTCGACAGACTTTAGACAATGCGCATATGATCGTGAAAATAGAGCCCTATATGTGAAACTAGATGTACCGCATAGCGGTACATGGTATGACCGCCGCAGTATATTGAAATGTGGGAACTGTTGGTGTGATGAGTGTGTGGTAGAGCAGTGTTGTGAGGTGAGCATTCCTGTGGAAATGATTTCCTGGAAGTGGGCATGGATGTGGGTTTTGAATGTGTAGTGTGTAGGACTGATTTGTGAAGGCAAGGAATCGGCAAAATGAGATTTTGTACAATTACAGCGCCCCCTATGGACCAAATTTTATGGCATGTTCTGTGGTGTTAGAGGTCTTTGTGGTGATCGTGCATGATGTATTTTGTGCAGTTCCCACCTTCTCAGTCCAAGATATTGGCAACTCAAAATCCCAATTTTTGCATTTACCCTGATCACTAGGTGGCGCTACGCTTCAAGTGAAAGTTTATGGGCTGGGTCGATACATCTCTGTAACATCGACATACTAACACAAAATCGTTGTCTTGGGCAAAATTGTTGACAAGTTTTTTAACAAAAACTGTTTTTTGACACCTAGCTTCGCCAATAAATATCGCCCCCTATGACGAAATGTCACAAAATTTAGTACACATGAAAAGAAAGCTGTTTAGAGATGGCATGTCAACTTTGATCATATTTGAGCAATTAAAAGCCAATATACGGCCATTTGAAGAATTTTAAGCTACGTGTTAAATGTTCATTGACGTGTAACTTCGGAACGGTTTTTCTCAAGATAAATTCTTTGATAACCTTTTGTCAGCATTGTCTGTAGATGATATATACCAAATTTGGTGAGATTCACATGAACGGCCTATGACGAGTTCGTTCAGATTCGTTTTCGCAATATTAAAATTTCACGGAAATTGTTTTCGTTGGAAGTGGGCGTCGACCAGTGTTTTCAATGCGTGAGGGTCAATAGATTTCACGATAAAAAAAAAATTGTTGTAAACATAAGCATTCTCTAGATAATAGGCAACATGACATTTTCTACAATTACAGCGCCCCCTATGGACTACATTTTATGGCATGTTCTGTGGTGTTAGAGGTCTTTGTTGTGATCGTGCATGACGTATTTTGTGCAGTTCCCACCTTCTCGGTCCAAGATATTGGCAACTGAAAATCCCAATTTTTGCATTTACCCATATCACTAGGTGGCGCTATGCTTCAAGTGAGAGTTTATGGGCTGGGTCGATACATCTCTGTAACACCGATATACTAACACAAAATCGTTGTCTTGGGCAAAATTGTTGACGAGTTTTTTAACAAAAACTGTTTTTTGACACCTAGCTTCGCCAATAAACATCGCCCCCTATGACGAAATGTCACAAAATTTAGTACACATGAAAAGAAAGCTGCTTAGAGGTGGCATGTCAACTTTGACCAAATTTGAGCAATTAAAAGCCAAGATACGGCCATTTGAAGAATTTTAAGCTACGTGTTAAATGTTCATTGACATGTAACTTCGGAACGGTTTATCTCAAGATAAATCCTTTGATAACTTTTTGTCAGCATTGTCTGTAGATGACATATACCAAATTTGGTGAGATTCACCTGAGCGGCCTATGACGAGTTTGTTCAGATTCGTTTTCGCAATATTAAAATTTCACGGAAATTGTTCTTGTTGGAAGTGGGCGTCGACCAGTGTTTTCAATGCGTGAGGGTCAATAGATTTCACGATAAAAAAAAAATTGTTGTAAACCTACAGTAAGCATTCTCTAGATAATATGCAAAATGTCATTTTGTACAATTACAGCGCCCCCTATTGACCAAATTGTATGGCACATGCTGTGGTTATAGAGGTCTTTGTGCTGATCGTGCATGACGTATTTTGCGCAGTTCCCACCTTCTTGGTCCAAGATATTGGCAACTCAATATCCCAATTTTTGCATTTACCCATATCACTAGGTGGCGCTATGCTTCAAGTGAGCGTTTATTGCCTGGGTCGATACGTGTCTGTAACACCGACATATCACAAAAATTTTATGTTGTTGGGTGAAACGTTCACTGAGCTATTCAGCAAAAACTTTTGCCGGTCTCCCCCTATTTGACGTACGCTGGCACAGCGGGGGGGTGGCCCCGGGGGACCAAAAGCTTCTATTCGCTCGAAATGTTCTAGGGCTACATGCCTACAAAGATTCATGTCCCCCCGAGTTTCAGTGTCCCGGGAATCGTTGACGGACATTCACTGAAAAAAAAGAAAAAAAAAAAAAAAAAAGGGAAAAAAGTCGCGGCAACTCTATAATGACCGCTTTCGCTAGCTTCGCTAGCGGCGGTCATAATTATGTAATATCAGTAGCATAGCAATATTCAATATGTGGCTTTAGGGATTTTGTTTTTTGGTATTAATGTTGGTATTTTTGGTATTAATGAATCGCAATTTCTAAAATAAAGTCACAAAACAGCTTCAACAGGAGTCTGCAGGCAGGCAAGGTCCAGACACTGTGGAAAACATCTTGCATGATAACCTGTCCCCAAGAAGGCTCACCCAAAAGAACTCAACAACTATAGACCGGTTGCCCTCACCTCACACGTAATGAAGACCCTTGGACGTACACTGCTGCTCAACCTACTCAAACCTAAGGTTCGCCATGCACTGGACCCCCTGCAGTTTGCCTACCAAGAGAATATGGGAGTAGAGGATGCTATCCTGTATCTTCTACACAGGGTGCACTCTTACCTGGACAAAGGAGGTAGTGCTGTGAGAATCATGTTCTTTGATTTCTCCAGTGCTTTTAATACCATCCAGCCACTCTTGTTGAGAGACAAACTGATCACAAACTACCCCATGGAATGTCAGACTTGGGGACCTTACATCAGAGGCTGTGGTCAGCAGCATAGGTGCCCGTCACGATTGATGGGAAGAATGTCGAGATAGTTTGCAATTACAAGTACTTGGGAGTACACCTCGACAATAAATTGGACTGGTCTACTAATTCAGATGCACTCTACAGAAAAGGACAGAGCAGGCTCTACTTCCTCAGGAGGTTGAGGTCTTTCAGTGTCTGCAACAGACTCCTGCTGATGTTCTACCAGTCTGTTATGGCCAGTGTGCTCTTCTATGCTGTGGTATGCTTGGGTGGTAGCACTAGGAAGAGAGACATTGGACATCTGGACAGACTGGTGAGAAAAGCAGGGGCTGTGGTGGGCATGGAACTGGAGTCTCTAACTACAATAGCTGAGAGAAGGACCCTGAGCAGGCTGCACTCCATACTGGACAATGACCGCCACCCCCTACACACAATCTTCATCAATCAGAGGAGTTTGATCAGCAACAGACTCCGGTCCCTCCCCTGCAGGAAAGACAGGCTACGGAGGTCCTTTGTCCCAAGGGCCATACAGCTGTATAACAGCACACAGAAGGAACTGAGCATCATGGAATGGAGTGCTTGAGCCCACACACACACACACACACTTACACACACACTCATATGCTGTCCCTTGTGGTGACTACTATACTACTATGGACAACAATATACTGCACTACCCTGATAACTACTGCACTAAAGGGCTCTTCTATAACACTGGACAATTTTACTGGGACACTGTAATCTATCTACTTGAGCTACTGCAAGGCACCTTATCATGACACTTTTCTACCTCGTGGATTTCTTATTATCTTTACTTTTTTTTTCTCTCCCCTCAGTTCAGTGAATGTTGTCAGTACAGATGTGTGCAATATGTTTGATCTGTTTTTGCAATGTGTATTATGTATATGCTACTAGCCACCTTAATTTCCTTCGGGATGAATAAAGTAACTCTACTCTACTACTCTACTCTACAAAGAGTCAACATTGATGGAGAGCATGTTTTACTAATAAATTAGAAGTCCTGCAGTGGTCATATACTTCTGAATCCTCATGTCTGCTGCAGCACCACCAACTTCACCATGGAAGATCAAATCCAAGAGGTTCAGCATCTTCTCCAAACCATCTTCCCCAAAGTTAAAACTTTTTTGAAGTTACCCAAATATCCCAGCACTACCACTAAATCTCTCCCCACTTTTTTACTTTGACGGTGATTTTCTGCTACAGGAGTAGACATGGATAATGCAAAGCAGATGATACAAAAATTCCCTTAAATGTTTTTCTGCCTTAATCACTCAGTTATTGCATTTCTATTGAAAGGCTTTGGGGGTATCCACTAAGATCAGTTAAATCTGTGACAGTAACATGGGAAGATGAGCTGTGTGTTTGGCCTTTTCTATTTAAATCAGTTTATTGTCCTCCATCCCCTGTATTCTCCAAAGTTCTGGGGTATTACAGAGCAGAGGAAGACTCTGCTGTAAATCCACTATCTGTGCTTCCTCATCCTGTCTAGCCCCCCATGACAAAGCCCCAATTTTATACATATATATTCTGTATATTTTGCCTCTGGGTGTACACCTGAAATCATGGTGATAATTTTTTTGTTTGTTTTATTTGTAATTCAACTTTTTTTTCAACCATCAAAGACACAACATTCAGTCTGTACATCACACATGTGATCAGTAAGCCATTTGACACCACTAACAAAAAATATGATCAAATAGGTAAATAATAATAATAATAATAATAATAATAATAACAATAATAATAATACATGCAAATATAACAGCTGTCATTATACCCCCCCTTTTATATTGTTTTCATATGTAGCCAGAAATGGTCCCAAGTCATTCGCATTTCACTCTTGCCATTCAGTCTTTCCAACATACTCTCATATGAAGCTATTTCAATTACTCCATTGACCCAGTCTTTTAAATGTAAGGGTTCAGAACACTTCCAATTACACAAGATGATTCTAGCAGCAGTAATACAGCAAAGTTATACAACAGTAAATGCATTTTTGACATCCATTTTGACAACATTAACCTTACCCCATAGAGTTAGTTTGAAGTGCTTCCATTTGTCTACGTTGTGCTTGATCTTAGTCAGCAATGGTGGAAAATTTTGCATTATTTGCATTATTATCATCAACATTCTGAGTCAGCCTTACCCCAAGATATTTCATACCTTTAGAAACCCATTTGAAACCAAATCCAGACACAGTATGGGAATAACACATTCTTGATAGTGGCATAGCCTCTGATTTTCCACAATTTATTTTGTAACCAGACACACTGGAGTATGATTCTACTACGCTCATCAGTGGTGGCAAAGACTTTGCGGGGTCGCTGATTAATAATAAAATGTCATCTGCATACAACATTAGTTTCTGTATCATCCCTTCGCCCACCCCTTTTATTCCTAAAATGGCTGGGTCCTCTCTAATTATAATAGCCAAAGGTTCCAATGCTATCGTAAACAGCAAAGGGGATAATGGGCACCTCCGGCAGGTGCCTCTTGACACTAAAAAATGGAGAAGTCATCCCATTAGTCATTACTGCTGCCCTAGGATTCTGATATAACAAACTAACACATGGCCTGAAACGATTGCCGAAACCAAAATTTGCCATAGCTGAAAACAAGAAATCCCACTTTCATAGCAGCTATTGCACCACTTCTACCTCTGCAATGGGATAGTCCAGAGATTCAGCTTGCAGTGCATCTAATTTGGGCAGATCTATGTTTGAAGAGAAATGCTTTAATTTTTCTTCATCCAAACTACAACAAGCACTATATATAATTGTTCATAGAATTTCTGAAAAACCTTGTTTATTTCCTTTGCAGTGGAAACCACATTGTCCCCCTTCCTAATCGCTGGGATTATATTAGCTGTATTCTGTTGTTTTAATTGCCTAGACAGAAGTTTGCTGGATTTTCACTTCCTTCATAGGCCTTAGAAGCATCCCAGACTGAGGTTAGCCTTTCTGTGCTTCCTACATTTAAATAAAAAAAGGTCAGATTATCGGCCAGCAATGCACTAAATTCTTCATCTTGTAATAATGAAGTATTTAATTGCCACCTCCCCTTCCTGCCCACATCTGGGTTTAGTGTGATCTCCAACTCCACCGCAGCATGGTCCGATTTTACAGTCTATTACCTGATTAATAATAGTGTTTGATAACAAGAAAAAATCTATCCTCGAATGTGACTTGTGGCAATGAGAAAAGGTGTATTCTCTTTCCCCTGGATTTACCAGCCTCCATATGTCATTCAGGCCTAAATCCTCAACCAACATATGAAGAGCAACCCTATCCTTTGGCATAGATGGTCCCTGAAAATTACTCTTATCTAGAACACCATCCATGACCTGACTGAAGTCCCCTGCTAGAATTACTTGCCCTCCTTTATCACCCAAAATTTTGTTTAATTTATTAATACAATTTGCATCTGCTGTGTTTGGAGCATACACATTGCATAGAATTATATTGACTCCATTAATGAGTGCTTCTATACATATCATCCTTCCCTCACTGTCCTTAGTTTCAGATAGCATAACAAAGTTAAGGTGTTTGTTTATTAGAGTCATTACCCCAATTCTGCTTACTGGAGAAGGAGGAATGAAAAACATGTCCCACCCATTCTCGTCTGAATTTCAGTGCTTCTACATCCCTTATATGACTTCCTTGTATAAAAGCTATGTATGCTTGTTTTTGTTTTAGGTATGACAAAACCTTTCATCTTTTTATCGGACTTCTACAGCCGTTCATATTCCATGTAACACATCTAATGTGACTACCTATCGATAAACAAACAGAGTTGTATAAAGTAAAAAAATGAAAATCAAATAACAAAAAAGAACGGTCATACCAAACACGAAGCAGTCTCCGTTCCTCAAACCCTGAGATTTCGGCACTCAGACCTAATGATCGTCAGGCTTTTCTTAGACAGCACTCTTAAGGCTCTTTTATAGGTAGGCTATCATAGACTATAGATGGTATTGTAATAATTGCTCAGCATTTCAATGACATTAACATTAACACTGAACATTTTTATTGAACATTAACATTGAAACAATTCAATTAAATTCAATTCCAACATTGTGCAATGTCCCACGTCTGACATGCTGGTCCTGCCACTCAAGCCTTCCTTCATCTGTCTGGAAATACTCCTTGAATATCTCCCTAACAGCCATGCCATCCTGTGTTGCCCTAGCAGCAGTGATGCGCCGGGTTCTGGTGAGGTTGGTGTCACCTTCGACTATCCGTCTCCACTCTCCAGGTGCACCATCCCTATCTGCCATTCCTGGGGGGATGTACCTGCTCTCCTCAGGCAGGTCTTGGTCTCCTTTGGCCAGGAAATTGTGGAGCGCTATACATGCCTTGGTGACTACTTCAGCTGTGTCCTCAGAGCATTCCATTTCCTTGCCCATAATTCGCCACCTGGCAGCAAGGATGCCAAATGAATTTTCAATAATTCGCCTTGCTCTGGAGTGCCTGTAGTTATAGACCTTCTGGTCATGTGACAGCTGTTGAGATCCTATAAACAGAATTTGTAATTTGTATTAGAAAAACTTGGCTATTCAGCAGTACTACAACGCATATCCAAGTCAGACATTGTTTGCAAGAATGTACTCAAACTCACCTGGGTAAGGGCGCATGAGGTTAATTTTCTGGGGGAAAGCCTCATCCGCCACAAAAACGTGAGGGGTCAGCACCTCTGTTCCTGTCGCTGTGCCCAATTTGTAGCTGGCAGCTAGAGCTGTCCTGCTCATGCCAGTGGAAAGGTAGCAGAGGGTCGCTGACAGCCTCTCAGTTGCGCTCACAGGCACCCTGTGACACGCTGGATGCTGGATGAAGGGCACCACCCGGTCAAGGAGACGGTCAAAGGTCTCCACGGTCATTCTGAAATATTCAAAATGTTTTTCCTCGTCCAGCACCAATGATACAAACTCGCCATCTTGTATCCTCATTGTATTAAGTGGGCGCACACCCCACCGTCTTGTGCGCCTATTTCTGTTATTTTTGTTATGTCTCCTCAGCAAATACAGTAAAACCACTTCTTCAATAGACGCCATGTTTTCTCGAACCCGCCGCAACGCGACTCGTTACCGCCTTTAGCGGATTTCTAACGCAACAGCCATAATACGGATGGAGGCATAATAACAGCTCCGGGAGCTACGTATGGAACGGAAAGGCGAATTTCGTCCGATTCCAGAGGTGTATAAAAGGCTTTAGTCTGACCTCCCATATACCCCCACACACAAATGATCTGCTCCTTTTCCAAATTGATTTCCATAGCAACATGAATAGCCTACACTAGACATTATTCAGCTGCCCCGCAGTGTTCTTGGATGAACTTCTCTGCACTCGTCCTGGAAGTAAAAACCTTATTCTGCCCTTGCCAGGTACAACGGAGTGATGCTGGAAATGCTAGTGTATACTTAACGTTGAATTGTCGCAGCAGCATCTTCCTTGAGGCATTGATTCTCTCCGTTTTCTTGCCAATTCTCTCGACATGTCGGGGAAGAAAGAGATCTTGCACTCGTTCCATTCGGTTGTGGCTTTATTTTTGGCTGCGCGCAATACTTTCTCTTTGGCTGATGAGCGTAAAAACTTGATCAACACCGTTTTTGGAGGTTTATCAGCTTCGGGTCTAGGATTGCCAGCGCGATGTGCCCATTCCATCTCGAACTCTCCATTCGGCTCAATTCCCAGCCCCTCGGATAAGATCCCGTCTGCTTCTAGCCCCTCTGTTAGGCCGACAAGCCTCATGTTTTTGCGGCGGCTCCTATTCTCCAAATCCTCAATTCTATCAAACAGAACATGCAAACGTTTATCGTAACGCTGGCCGTCAGCTTTGACGCTGCATCCTCCACGCTTGCTATGCGGCCTTCTGCTTCATCCAATCTTACTTGGATTGCGCTTACCGAGTTCTTTAAATCGGTGGCCACTTCTTTAATTTACGACACATCTGTCGCGATTGTTTGCTGCGTGGACGTGATTTTACTCATTTCGGATAGCAGGTTATCCACACTGATCTGTACTAATAACCTGGATGGCTCACGGCCCGCTAGGAGGTGAAGCCACCAGAAGTAGTCAGGTGGCCATGTTGGTACTCCCTACCTGGCCATGTTGTCATTGGACAGAGTGACAGCTCAATGGTTTGACGGCTTTTTTCACCGTTCACGAGCGCAATGCTTTATGTGCGGCATATAAGTTAGTTAAGCAAAACAAAAAGATCAAACAAATCTTTTTAAAAAGAATCAGCTTGCCTCACAAAAGGTCTTTCCATTAATTTATATGAAACAGCATAGACACGGGTCTGCTATTTGTATTAGGCCAAGCATCTTTCTATGCACTGCTGACTGCACGCTCGATGCGATACTAAAAATTCTAAAAAACACTTTTGTTGACTTAGTTACACTATCATAATAATCATAGAACAAGAAGTTAGAACAGTATAAAACTTGATGTAAATAGCGTACGAAAATCTAACCATTATTATGGAAGTTATTGAACTTTTAAAACTAAAAACTTACCGCACTCCACTGTTAGTCCAATGCACGCTTCAATGTTTAGGAGTACCAACATGGCCGCCGGTGGCCTCAGTGCTCTCTGAGCTTCTGATAGGCCGTGAGCCATCCAGGTTATTAGTACAGATCAGTGGTTGTCCATCTTGGTGGTTGCCGATTCACATGAAGGCGAGGTCTGTCTAGTTGACATGCGGGCCATAGCTGTTCCTTTGAAATATTTCGATGTGGAAGACGACATTGCTGTCTAGGGTGCTGAATTAATCACAATTATTATGTATTCTAAACCAGTATAAAGAATCTACTTAAAACCAGGGGCGGAGCTAGGGGGTGGCTTTTGGGGCTGAAGCACCGAATCTCACGTCAAAAGCCCCGAATCTTTTTAAGCTTTAAACAATTATGACAACCCTGAGAATATGCTCCCTGTAAATTACATTAAAACTGATTAATAGGCAAATAGCCTGCAACAAAACCCACATTTCCCTCATTCTTGAAATTATGTTATTCTAACGTGACCCAACTAGAAAAATAGAATCCCACTAAAACAAGGGCGTGCATGTGTTCTAATTCTATACATTAATGTCTCCTTGGTACAGTCAGAGAGTGTTGAGGGAGGAGAATCAAAGATCTTTGGTTTGGTACAGTCTATGCTGGTCTGTCAGAACTCGTCTGTCTTCCTTCAACCATGGACATAAGACATTTCTTTAAAAAAAAACTACTCATACCTTGTCATCAGCAGCAGGCAGTAAGTTGTCACGTTTCAGGCCAGTGATTTCAAAGTTATGTTGGGTTAGCACGGCAGTCTTGACGTTTGGTAGGTTACTAGTAGCCACAGCTTGGCTGTCTACATCGGCTAGGTATTTTACTATAATAATTGCAGTGAAATTGTGTCTGTCAGTCTATTTATACCACTTCTAGCATACAAAAAAGTAAACAAGTGATCCATCTCTGCAGTCCCAATTTGAATATACTGAAAGTTAGTATCACACGAGTCTCAATTTTGCTATTGTTGTTTACATTAAATAAATAATAAAAACATCTCTAGAAGTCAGTAATAAAGTGGTTATTGTTTTATTCCATGTTATCTTGTGCAGGCCATGCAACTGAGAATATAGGCTATAAATTAGAAGGGATTTAGGATTTGACATGTCTAACAGATCACTCTAAAATGGACTAGAATGCAGGAAATTGCATCTAAGAAATCCAAAATTTTCTGGGGGAGGATGGTAACTATCCTCACACCTTCACAAAGCTGTTAAAATGCACACTTTCAATGTATATTTGCCATGGATAACCGTGAAATTAGAGTAAGGGAGCCTTGGTGGGATTGGGTCCTCTGTATCTATATCTTGCGTGCGTGAGAGAGCAAGAACAGAAAAAAACAATGAAAAGAACGCAGTTCTAGACACTGAGCACTTTAGAGCGTGTGCATAGTAACCATCAGCACAACTCCATAAAGCTGTTAAAATTAAGCCTACAGGTTTTCGAAGCAGTACAGATGTGCCTTGTTTGTGAACTTTAACAAATTAGTTAGTAAGCCAAATCAGTATTTGTAAGAAGCGTTCTGATTTGATTTTGCTGTGGTGTAAAAATAGAAGGCTGGCATGTAGAAATGAGCTGGACATGGCTCTGGCTTTGCAGTAAAAGTAGATTTTTTTAAACAGGCTATTGGCCTCAATTTGGATAACCAGTGTTTTACAAAGCTGTTGATTTTCAGATCAAACACCATTAAAAGTAATTTCAGCAATAGATCTCTTGTTTGATGTGTAATTTACCTCCACTCTTTTAATCTTGATTAATCTTGATTGCATCACAGACCTCAGAGTTTTTGAATCCTGGCTACTAAGTACATGGCTGTTACTGCCATGGTATCCAAATATTGATGGGTGTGATTACAGTGTTTCTTGTCCTGTTCCATTCTCACACTGAGGCACCTCTTTAGCGCTGATAAATAATGCATTTCATTTAGACATCATCCTCTGGGATGACACAAGTTCAAATAAAGTGGTTAGTTATAACGCTACTTTTGTGTGTGTGTGTGCTCATGGATCAAAATATGTCCTTTTTGTATTGTATTTACTGTAGAGTGCAAGTCCCTTAACTGTAGGTGAGGTTGCATTACATGCAAAATTACTGACATGCCTCTTTTACTTCCTTTCTAGTGTCTTGGACTCTTCTTCACAGCCTCCCTGGGGCCCACTGTGGGTGTCCCTGTGTGAGTAATTTCTGGTATTTCCTTTCTGATAGATGATCTCTGGCTTTTGGGGGCTTAGATGAGATTCTCGGCACATTCTCAGCTACACTCAGAACTAGCATAGCATGCTGACTGCCGATGTTTGTAAGGCTGGCTGAATTGACAATTGGCCTTTGCTGCTCTCCAGATGCAGGGGATCCAGCCAATTACAGTATATGTTTATTTTTAATCTATTATTTGTTTAATGATGTGAGGTTTGAAAAACAGTCAGAGAGAAAATGAAATCACTCTCATTCCTCTCCATGAATCTTACTTGCTCACTTGCTTACTTACTCACCACCACAAGACAGAATTTTTCTCACTGCTTTATTTCAGCCTGAGCAAGTTGCACATCATCGCCTAGTCCTCAGTTAAGTACAGTAACACTGTAATAAAACAAAATATCACTCAGAAACGTATAGGTTTTAGAAATACAAACATCCCCATACACGCACCTACACATATATTCAGACTGAGACAACATTCTCTGACAGTTAGGAGTTTGCCATCAAGAGGTTTGAATTTCACATGTTATGTAAAAGCCAGAAAACTGCATGTTGCATGTTCACTCTTTGCATTAATAGGTCACCTATACATTTTAGCAGGCCTGCCGATAGCGGGGTACAAATGGATGTCTTGTCCCGGGCCCAGGGAAAGGGGGGCCCAGAACTGGCCCTCGTTACATTATGGAATATGAAGGGGGGAGGGCAATCAGATTATCTTGTCCCGGACCCTGCCAAGACTGTCAGCGGGCTTGCATTTTAGTATTATATTTATATTCCCAGAGCTATTCTTTTTTACTGTTCTCTGTACCAACAGAGGGTTCTGGCTTACCACCACATCCAGTCCATCCAGTAGTAATGCCCTTATCAGTGCAGCAGCAGGAGAGCTGTGAAATGTACTGAGAATTCCTCCCCACATAACTTCCATTTCAGAGTGGGACCTAGCTCACTGACCCGACGCTACTTTTTAGAGCTTTGATTTCAGCACAATATAGAGGGAAAAAATGAGCTTGGAAGAAAAAAATGTTTTCTAAAACAAATTTTCTCAACACAAGTCTAAATAAACAAATCACAAGCAACTTTGGCATCATGTGTTGTCACATTTTGTGTACTTAGCTGCTAGTGTTTGCACTTTGACCCTGGAGCCTTATGTGTTAGCAAACAGCACTGGATGAGCATCTCTGAAAATCCCTGGATATGTGTCATGTGATGTCATCCACAGTGCCGGACTGTCCTCAGATGTGCAGCTGGGTCCCGCTCGTTGGGTCAGAAGTGGTCGAGAGCAGCCCTCTGTGGGCTCTGTGGTCCACCAGGTCAGACGTTTCACAGATCCCACTCGGCAAGCAACATCCGCTTCCAGTGACTGTGCACAAATCATCACATGCTGGGCTAGCAGATGTCACACCTCACTCTGGCCTTGAGACACACACACACACACACACACACACGCACACACACACACACACATACACACACGCAAACAGAGTCATGTTTGTATCGGACATAGAACTGCCAGACACACTGTTAAGTTTAATTTGGCACACCTGGGCCTGCAGCACTAACCGCAACATCATAAATAATGCATATTGTATTTATTGTCTTCTTATTTTTAGTACATCTGTTCAAAGTATAAAGGCATTTTCATACCAAGAACTATAATGATAATATAGTAATAGCAATAACTATAATGATATGAGCACCTACACTAAAGAATAATATCCTAATGGCAAGTTGATGGTACCCAGCTGATATAACATGACACTTGGTAAATTCTTATTAGTTCATTGTTCATTAGTAACATACATTATCAGTTACAGTTATAGATAACATTCCTGGTGTGAACAATTATAATTATATAAATGGCATAGAGCAGTCTGCACGTATTTTATGTAAAAAATTATGTTCAACACGTCCACTGCACAAATTCATCTCCTCTTCCACTGGGAGAGTGAAAGAGGCCAGGGGGCCTTTCACATTGTTGTATTCAAGGCTACCCTTGTCTTCATCTGTGCGTGCGTGTGTGTGGTGGGGGGGATGGGGGGGGGGGGGGGGGGGGGCATGTGTGCATGTGTGTGTGCCAGCGAGTCTTTGCATGCCATTTATGCAAATAATGAACATGGAGGTTGCAGGTTGACTGCAAATGATACAGGGTTACATAAGTCATCTACCTCTGGTCCATTAGGATACCAGCTATTGTTTCTGTGAGCATTCAGGCCTAAATGCAGGCAATTTAATTGCAGTTATGGTGGTCCAAAAAATTGCAACATGGGCTGGATTTCATATTCTAAAAGTTGACTTTGGATGCTTATATTCCCTGTGAGTAATATTTGTTTTTGGGGTGTTCTTAATAGATTAACAACTTTTAATGATCTAGATCATCATGCCAAAAGGTCTGCGTTGGAAAAATATTTAGATCTTTCTAATTGAGTCTTCAAAATACAGTATTGTCAGGAGAACATACAGGTTAACTCATACCTGTGAACCACTTTTTTACTTGATTTAACTTTGTGAAAAGAGTCAGGGTACTTTCCATAGGCATATATTTGCTTACTGGTAGCTGGATACTTTATGTGATAGATACTTTATTTTAAAACCCTACCTTTAACTAAACATGGCTTATGACTTAGTAGAATTGTGAGTTAATCTGGCCTATAGTTTTTGTTGTTTGTTAAGACATTTTCCTTGCTAGTTCATGCCCTTGGCCTTTAGCATGTACTCCCTTTAGCATGTAATTTGAATTTTTGTAACTTAGCATACTGTTTACACACACAAAAGCTACATAACACATTGGAGACATCTCAGAGACATAAATGTATCTGAGATCCTCTTTAACGAGTCAGGCTTTTAATCTATAATTATTAGCCCCTTTCACACTGCACGACATAGGGTGGCGACACGCTAATTTAACCTGGGACGGCAGTGTGAAAGCACGGCGTGTTTTTGACCCCTCTTTTGAAAAGGTGGGTTGAGGAGGCGTAGCCCAATGAACGTTTCAATGAACGTTTCACCCAACAACATGAAATTTTTGTGATATGTCGGTGTTACAGAGGCGTATCGAACCAGCCCACAAACACTCACTTGAAGCATAGCGCCACCTAGTGATATGGGTAAATGCAAAAATTGGGATTTTGAGTTGCCAATATCTTGGACTGAGAAGGGGGAAACTGCGCAAAATATGTCATGCACGATCACCACAAAGACCTCTAAAACCACAGCACATGCTATACAATTTGGTCCATAGGGGGCGCTGTAATTGTACAAAATGTCATTTTGCCCATTATCTAGACAATGCTAATGTTTACAAAAAAAAAATTTTTATTGTGAAATCTATTGACCCTCACACATTGAAAACACTGGTCGACGCCCACTTCCAACGAAAACAATTTCCGTGAAATTTTAACATTGCAAAAACGAATCTGAACGAACTCGTCATAGGCCGTTTATGTGAATCTCACCAAATTTGGTATATGTCATCTACAGACAATGCTGACAAAAAGTTATCAAAGGATTTATCTTGAGATAAACCGTTTCGAAGTTACACGTCAATGAACATTTAACACGTAGCTTAAAATTGTTCAAAAGTCCATATCTTGGCTTTTAATTGCTCAAATTTGGTCAAAGTTGACATGCCATCTCAACACAGATTTCTGTTTATGTGTATTAAATTTTGTGACATTTCGTCATAGGCGGCGATGTTTATCGGCGAAGCTAGGTGTCAAAAACAAAGTTTTTGTTAAATAACTTGTCAACAATTTTGCACAAGACAATGATTTTCTGTTAGTATGTCGGTGTTACAGTGGTGTATCGACCCAGCCCATAAACACTCACTTTAAGCATAGCGCCACCTAGTGAAAATGGTAAATGCAAAAATTGAGATTTTGAGTTGCCAATATCTTGGAAAGAGAAGGTGGAAACTGCACAAAATACGTCATGCACGATCAGCCCAAAGACCTCTAAAACCACAGCACATGCCATAAAATTAGACCCATAGGGGCCGCTGTAATTGTAATTTTGCATATTCCTTTCACAAATCACTCCTACACACTATACAAAAAACACACACAATGTCATTCATTCAAAACCTACATCCATGCCCACTTCCAGGAAATCATTTCCACAAAAATTCTCACCTCACAACACTGCTCTACCACACACTTATCATACCAACAGTTCCCACATTTCAATACACTGCGGTGGTCATACGCTATGCTGTACATCTAGTTCCTTGCACATTTACATGATAAAGCTGTTGGCCAACAAACATGTACAGCATTTAAATTAAAAACAAATTACGAACTCATGTTGGGTGAGTTATATATGACTTAAATAAACAGCATACTTCGAAAGACAGTTGCAGTTTGCCTCTGAACTCCTTGTTGGTGTTTTTGTAGTTCTGCTGAGCTGTTTCCCCTGCTTTAAAAATCCCGACGGTGGGTGGTGGCAGTTGTAAAACGTCTCTTGCCTCGGCTCGTGTTCACATACGCCCCGGGTTGCAAAAAGTGTAGGGTCCGAGGTGGGTCGAATTGGCGTGTCATTTGGACCATAGACATCCTATACGGATATAGGATATATCCTATAGCCCTTTTCAAACTGCACGACACGGGGTGGCGACACGGTATGACACGCTAATTTTGGGTTGAGAAGGCATTGCCCAGTGGCACTGTAACATTACCCCAAGGATATTGCTGGGCGTGTACAATGACGTGAAAGACCCGTGCATCGGTGGTAAATACACCTGTCTGCATAGTTTTCATTCAGTTTTTCAAAACAATCATGGCGGGACACACAGAGTTGTTGCTGGCTCCTTGCACAACCATTCAAGGGCAAATGACATGGTACTGTACTGCACCTGGATGCTTATATGGGATTGCAAATATATGCAAAGAATACATTTGATGCCGAATTACTGTAGCTATTTGTACACGGTACCATCAACATATGGCAAACTATAGTGCTATCATTAAACAATTTACTCTATCCACACATTTTCGCCCACAACCCTTAGGGTGAAGATGCACTGGGCGAAATGGGTCTTTGTGGGGATATTTGCAGTCACATATTTGGGATTCACAATATATGGAGATGTATTGATGGATGTGCTCTGGACATATGTTATACAGTAGCGCTATCATCAAACATCAACAGTACTCTACAGTTTTCAAACATTTTACTCTCATGGTTAAAAGGCACACAACACAATGATTTGTCTCTCAAAATATGCTGTTTATTCAACATAAAATGTTCGGCATAGCGTTTACCCTACTGTGTCCATTGTCATGTCATTGTTTTGTGTTTCTAAAAAAAAGTTTCCCGCGACCATGTGGTTTAAAATGACGCTACGACTACCGGGGTAACAGGAAGTGAACTCGCAATTTTTTTTATTCAAAATTACGCACTTGGACTTTCGCTAAGCCTTTCCGTTAAAACAACACCGAAATGGGGGATATTATTCCTTGCACATTTACATGAAACTGTTGGTCAACAAACATGTACAGCGTTTAAATTAAAAACAAATTACGAACTCACGTTGGGTGAGTTATATATGATTTAGGCCAAATAAACAGCATATTTCCAAAGACAGTTTGCAGTTTGCCTCTGAACTCCTTGTTAGTGTTTTTGTAGTAATGCTCAGCTGTTTCCCCTGTTTTAAAAGTCCTGACGGTGGGTGGTGGCAGTTGCGAAACGTCACCATACCACACCCGGCGCCCCATCTCACCTCGGCTCATGTTCACATACGCCCCGGGTTGCAAAAAAGTGTAGGGTCCGAGGTGGGTCGAATTGGTGTGTCATTTGGACACGCCACCCCGTGTCGGCAGTGTGAACGCAACAGACGACCCACTAATTTCGGCTGAAATTACCGGTAATTCTGGCAGTGTGAAAGCGCCTATTGTATACCCTCATTCAGCATTGTCTGTAGTGTTCTCTATGAATGGCTATAAGTTGTTGGCCTTTTACAAGAAATAGAGCTGTAATAGAGCTGTAATAAATCTGTCCTCTCTAAAATCGAACAGTGGCTCTCCTACCCGTTTGTCTGGTGGTACTGTATGGTAGTCACTTTTTCATTATCAGATTTGAGATGCTGTGCTGGCAGCAGGACAAGCCCTCATGTGTATTGCTGTGTATCAAGGACATGTAATACAAAGGACAAATGGCGGTTGTTGTAGAAACTCTTTTAAAAAAAAAATATTGATCATGACTCCTGTGGTTACAACCATCAATAAAAATCGTAGTCGTAGTGCGATGGAAAAGTGTATAAATCTCCATTTGTTTTAAATGGCCTTGATTGATTGGTCTCCTCAGCTGTGCAAGTTTTTGGGGTGAGGACATAGAGAGTCATCAGTCCTAACTCAGTGGGGAGTTCATAATGCCAGTATGGAAACTAAATGCTGTGGTTCCCAGGGCTTGTCACACGAGTCAAATATGTTTATTTTATGTCATGCATATTTTACAAGATTTGCATGATTTTGCTAGATTTTCTCTTGGCAAAATATTTGAACTGGCATTGTGAGCTGCAGGCATCCTTATTCTATTTGACTCGTACATTCCTTATATTAACTCTCATTCTAAATCTGAGTAATAGAAGAGAAATAAACAAGGTATCTGTTTTGTTAACCGGTTTATGCTCCTTTAGGATAATTGTGGTTGAGTACTTTAAGGACCAGGACGTGATACAGATAAAAGGAGAGAATAAACTCACAAAGAATATGTGAGTACATCAGAAACACGGCATTCTCAGCACATGGCCCCCACAGGCCCACACCACACCTGTATTCTCTTAATCTCACTGCTGCTTCCTGCTTTTTTATCAGCGATATGCAGATTCACACAAAGAAAAACAAATAAACATGCCCCAAAACACAAACTGAGCCAAGGTTATTTGAAGCAAATCAGTTACTGAACACCCATGTGTGCCATTATGTTTGGGCTACACTGTGTTGTCTCTGGATCTAGCATGTATTTTAATGAAACCTCACACAGTCAAGCAGGCAGTGAAGACCAAGGATGGAAATAATGAATGCTTTGTGTTGAGCAGTAACAGGGGGAGATAGATCCTGAGGTGATGGTTTACTGGGCAGGGTTCCAACAAACACCAATGCATAATGGATGTGCTAACAACCACTACAAGACCAAATGGCTAAAAGTGTGGCAAACAATCAGACTCAAGTGGCAAAAACAAACACATTTATATATTTATCTGAGGTATGTTCAAACCTTTACTTTATGATAGGCTGAAAATATAGTAATTGGAATCGAGGTTACAGTAATGAAATAGGTATTGAGACATTGCTGGTATAAGGCACAATAAAGATGAAATGTGTTTTTTTCCACTCTGTTAAAGGTGTCATTCCCAGAGAAACCTTTCAGTACTTCAGTCACTTTGAGTTACATATGCATGATGCACATTAAAATGATCATCTACCCCGATTGCCTCCATCAGTTAATGAAAAAAAATAGACAGAATAACTAGCAAATAAGAAAACGGCAAATTAAGTGATGTGAGTGTGAATTAGAAAAAGCAATACCATGTGATTACTGGAGGAGTCTCATTGCAGCACACATTCACCAAAATATAGGTAAGTAGGTGTGTTTGTTTAGAATGTTAGATTTTCTATTTGGTGTGCTACAACTGAATAGGCTGGATGGAAATGGATGATGGTGGCCTGTGACTAGCGTAGCTAAAATCCTGTCGTCCTCCGCCCCACCTCCAAACTAGAACAGCATAAAACAGGAGCACTAAAGCATTTGTTTTCACCAAAACCGGCTTACATGGCATTTGTTAATATTAGAGGCCACCGCGAAATTAATGACAAAACGATGCAATAACACCTTTAAACTTTAAAACCTCTGTTTCTTTCCCTCCTGCCTGCTACAGTAAGTCCATCTATATGAGTTTTGTTGAATTTTCTCTGTAAGAGAAAGTTAGGAGGCTCACTGAGAAAGCTAATATTTAACATTTAGTTTTTGGTAAGATGAATCCACATTATAGAACTCCCTAAAGATGTGTACATACTGTGATTTAGACAAGCGCAGGGGGCCATAATATATGAACTGTAACTACAACGATTTCTAGTATAGGCTCCATAATCACCCTAATGAAAATAACTGTGAATTGCACCAGGTGAATTGATATTGGGAAACACACTTTATATGGGAAATTACACACAATATGTGTGGAAGATCTTATCAGAGTGAACTTTTCTTTGAGGAAAAGATATATGAAACACATGTGCCTTTGCACACAACACCTATATACGATTCCAAGTTTCAGGGTGTTTGAGGCAGCTCAAGTTTCCTATGTGACTGGTGAATGTCAACAACATTGACTTCTGCCAGGAAGCCAAGAGATTTTCCATCAAGATTAAGGGAAATGCCATTTTTTGCAGGAGGTTATGTGAAGTGTGTGATGGCATAATCTTAATGCCTGTTGAGGAGCAGGCAACCACCTCAATAATTATCACATTTTATCAGTTCTAAAACACAGAAATTTTAATATAGCAAAATGTGTTGGCAAGGCTTAAGAATGTACTATTTCTTCCAGCTATAAATACGTTTTTATTATACAGGCATGTCCTCCAAGTTATAATGCTTATAGTAAAGGGGTAATAGTATTTCGTTTTTACTCTTGTGCAGTGATTGATATTATCAGCATAACATGTGTAATAATTGGAATTCTCTGTGAAACTAATTATTGCTGTGCTTTAATAAAAGAAGACAAACTTGAGTGACATGATCAAAATAAGTGAAATTTTAGCCAGTGAGTTTCAGGGCTTTGTGAAACACACATCTCTCTCTCTGTCTCTGTCTCTCTCTCTTTTCTTGTGCTCTCTTTCTCTCAGACACACATACACACACAATTCAATCACTGCAAATACACACACACAGACGAAGAGACGCACATGCGCATCCTGCTGACCTCTTGCTGACATTGTGTATAAATCCCCATTGATTACCAAACAGGCACATTTACACAGAGTGGTCCCTGAGGGATGGCTCCCACTCTCTCCTCAGAGGGCCCGGCTGGCAGAACTGTCTGTTCTCACGCTAACGGGAGTGAGCACACGAGAATCACAGCCCCTGCCTGGAACTTCAGTCCACCCAGCAACACTTTCTTCAGCAGTGTGTGGATTTTAAAAATAGGGTTGCAACATATTGTTTTTTGACAGGTTACATTAGCATATGCAGCAATGACAAACGAGTAGCCCTTTAACGGTCACCGTATCACCGGTGCAACAACTCATTGTGATTAAAAAAAGTGTAACTACAACATTACAACATTACAACAACATTACAGAAAGTCTTTAGTAACACATTACAACTTGGTCAATGCCATTCTGGTAACAACAAAATTATAATAGGGGGTGCCTCTTAAAGGATTAATTTTGTATCTATCTAACAAAAATATAATTTCCACATACTTAGGAGAGTGGAGTGTCATGCCTGTGTCAGTGCAAGGAAGCAGGAGCAAACCTCTGTTATGACAGATTACTCTAGATATCCTCAAAGTTCATGCATACCTTGACTGGCTTAAAAAACTAATCAACTGTTTTTGAATCCCTTAAAAGATTTTTATCAGGGAAAGGTTGATCTTTGTCTGACTGAATTTAAATCCTCAATCAGGTCAGTCAACAGTAAGTTGAAAAGTAAATAAATTGACATTCACTGATTAAACTATAGCTTGTAGCCTTCCTGCTGTGTAATACCATTTGTCAGTATATCAACACACACAGCCAGAAGTCTTATGTAAGTCTTAAGTTTTATGTAAATTAATTTTAATAATAAATAAATATTAAATTATTTTAAACTTAAACTTCTTATTTATCCATTTTCTCTTGTTAAGTGGGTGTTCTTCCTTCAGCGCACTTGTTTTTTATCATGATGCACCTAACTGGTCTTCAGCAACTTAGTGTTTCCCAAAGTATATTCCCAATAATCATTCATAAATTTATTCTCAACATTGCGCAATTGGAACAATTGCTCCAGACCACAATATTGCTGGATATTTGCTTTTGGTAGCTGTTGTTTTGTTTTAAACACATCCCAAGTAGATTTTACTAGGGTTCTGGATGCACCAAGTGCACCAAATGTTGTTCCACTGCTGGTTCAGTGGGTGGTGGTGAGCCACTTTACATCACTCTGTGTCAGGACTGTGTGTACAAATCTCATAACAAAGACAGAACACATTCTGCTCTTTCTCACTGAGAGAAAGTCAGCTCCAATGAGCTTAGTGTACCTCTAATTATGGCCCAAGCACCAGAGGTGCAAAGCCCTATTGCTTTTCGAAAATTCTTCTTTTCTTTTTCTTTCTTCTCACACACCCAGCCTTTTTTGAGACACTTCCCATGCATGAAAACTTATTAAATTTTGTACATACATTAGACCTAATGGTCACTTATTATGGACAGAGGTTTGACTGTGGATGGGACCCAGAGATTCCATAGCATCCCCTTATGACTTAGAGCCCCATAGTCAGCATGAAGTTTCAGCTACACTCACCAATTTTGGTAGGTATGTTGTAGTCAATAAAGTGACAATAAAGTAAAGTTACATTGCATTAGCCATGCCCAACAGGAAGTGAGGTAATTGAGGTTATATGCGTTGGGACCAAGGGGGGAGCATAGGCGGAAGTTGAAGCACCCATGGGGAAATCCCAACCCGGAAAGGGCCCAATAGCCTTTAGCATTCCGTTGACTTCCATTCATTTTAGTGTCACTTTGAAATCAAATAACTTTACATGAGAAGGACTCTGTGTCTTGATATTGGCATTGTTCTAAACCGGAGAGGACACAGCACAACGTATTTCGATCGGAAATCTGTCATGTTATTGCCTTGTAAGAAACGTTTATCTGAAATTGTGCTAAAAATGGCGTCACATATCATGCGACGGCTAGTAAGTTTGTCGCACAGGAGAAAATGTACCGTACTGTTTGGATAACAAGCCGGAGCCATGTCATGCCCCTTTACTTTTCTATTCATGTTGGGGAAACATTTACATCAGTATTTCTCAAAAAAATAAGCTTAGAACTTGGTATTTGTTTGTAAGCAGAATCGCTATGTTTATGGATTTTACTATTCGATGCAAGTGAATTGAGAAAGATGGCTAAGCTAAGCTACATGCTATAGCTTGGTATGTACATGCTAACTAGCTAGCTCCCTTGACATGCTGGCTTGAAAGACTGCCTGGAACCAAAGTTAGTTGACTGTAATTGTCAGTTGTTGCAATTGTTAGTTGACTGTAACACTGTAATTTTACAAGATCACATTTTGGCTATTATCTCTAGAATAATATGGTTTAAAACCAAAAACCTCTTGCATAAAAATCACCACTTCCAATGAGGAAATATAAAAATAAAATTATGTTGAAGTGAGAAAAAAGCACTAACATTTAGGTGAAATGTCATGGGTTGCAGGAGGGCCCGTCATTGCCGTTTGCCGTATTGATATTTTATACTTTCACACCCTTGTCATTTCTTGTCATTGAGGAATAGATTCCATAATGCAGCCATGTTAATTACATGCTTTTGAACATTTTTAATCTTGTGAGTTACGTACTTCATGTATTCACCGCAAATCAGTGGTTTACATTTTATTTCGGTCATAGAGCACAAAACACTTAAATGTAATGTCCTGTAAGGTACATTTAAAAATTAAACACGACAGTGGCATCCATTAGGAAATTATTTTTGCATGTCCAAGGTGAGAGCAGAGTCACTTAAGAGGCATTGGCCTGCCTGTCCGGGTCTCCATTGATTGCATATGAGCTCAGTAATGCAGTCACATTAGGCATGATGACCGTAATGGACTGTGGGCATAGAAAAGGAGAGAGATACATAGAGAGGGTAGGCTGATGGTGAAATAAAGGGAGGAAAACAAAAAGGGATTTAAATGTGGGGTCGTGCTGGTGGAAAAAATAGCTATACACAGAGGGAAGGATGAGCAGTGTATGAAGAGTGAGTTCTGAAATGAAGGCCAAGAAATGTGGACAGGTTAACTAAGGACTGTAGTCTAGGGAACTTCTTAATACTACATTATGAGCTTTTATTAAATTAAATTAATAAATTGCATTTATTAAATCAGTCAGAAATGCCTACGGGCTGTTTAGAGTTTTTTCACTTTTTTGTCCATATATTTTAAGTGGGCCTCAGCATAATGCATATGTTTAGCAATTTATTTTAATATTTACTCTGTTAGCAGTAGAGAATAAAAACAATGGGTCCATCTTCAGCTTTATGGCCAGTTATGAGACCAAATTGTTCTGTTTTTATTTCTACAATTCCAGCAAGTTGGTTTTATATAACAAATCATTTTGTGTGTTTCATTTTAAATTTGAATATCTTGCACTCACAATCACGTTGAGTCAGGGCTTTCATTTCCACAATTTATATGTCAAAAGGTTCTTGCTATATTTTCCCATCAGACAGTGAAAACTGTGTGAACTACTTTGTAGAAGACCCACCTCCATAAGCAGTAACCAGCTGGAAGTGGAGCTCTTCAGCCATCCAAGTAGCCATCACTATATGGCCATGGCAATCTTCACCATGACACACTTTTACCGCTCTATAATGGAAATCACACGGCACTCAATTTGAGAAACACTAAGATGAATATTGGAGATGTGTCCATACATGGTCTCTCTGTATTTTCTCCCACTGTCAGTGTTGCAGCCAAGGAACGTTCAGTTCCTCCTGAGTCTGTAATTTTGGGAGTTGTTGCATAATAGACCTGCCTCCTTTAATCAGACTGGTAGAAGCTGTAAGCATTGCAATGCTCTCATGGGTCATCATGAATATACTCCAGTATCATCTTTATCCTCAGTCACCATCAAGTTTGTGATAATTGCAGGTATTTTACAATGGCTTATTTATTACAAAATGTATGTAATATATTTATATGTATATGTTGGATGTTATTTGTTTTGTTATTTTTTTCATGTAATTGACATCTTTTAGTTGTATTCAGTTAAGGTCTTCCAACGGGGCTGTTTTTTGGTCACAAATACCATACTGTCAGGCCTCTGCAATAAAATGCAAATGTTGATCGGCCGATCTTGCATTGGTCAGAGTTCACCCTCAGCTAAGCCACTCTTTTCCTTTTTTGTTTAAACTCCCATTACTTAGATAAATAATAAACAAACTCCCCTCAAAGTCTTTCGAGTCCTCATGTCCAAACATCTCAAGCACATTTCTTTCTCCCTGGAGCACAGCATTCCCTTCAGGCCACTCTGGTGGTCTGTAGCACAACCAACCACGGCCCCTAATTAGAATAACAGAACACCATTTTACAATAATTACCAATCCAACACTGCCAGATTCCCGCCTGTGGGCATTTGTGACCTGTAGTGCATGAAAATGAGATATTAAGAAATAGGAGATTGTGGCTTAAGGAGCTCTTTTTTCATGCAGATTGCAGGAAACCACTGCCATTCCCTAAATCTACATGCTAGTAGGCAGCTTGCACACACCACTGTCTTGTAAAAATACAAATTGCAGCTTGTTTATTGCGTGATTTGTGTCAACTTTTTTGTGCCACTTTCTACACTCACTATTTTCTTACCCTCTGGGTCATTAAAACATGCTGAACATTCACATAAAACATCACACAATCCACATTACTGGTAATAGCCATCTCATATTAACTTAGCATTTATGGATTTAAAGTAGTCTGCATCACCGCTTGTCTGTTTACCCATTGTTACTCATGCCAACTCCTGTCTGTGCAGCTTGAATTAGTTGACACAGGCTGGAGCTGTGATTTCCACCAACCAATATGAAAAAGTTTGAAAAAAGGAGCATAAATGCAAGCCTTAACCTTTGGGAAGAAATCACATACAAATGACATTTTGTAAAGCAGGAAATAATAAAATGAAAAGGAACGATGCTTAAAAGCATTGTACAGCCAGTGGTGTTACATGAATTCTGCTGATTTAGAAAATAGACTATAGATCAGACTAAAAATGACACTAAGAAATAGGCTAGGGATTTAGCTGTCTGCTTTGCAAGTTGGGCTGATGTTTTTGCAAATCCTCCTCGGTGATCTTACCAGTGTGTTTTGTGCTTTTTATGTTGTTGGTATTAGAACACTCATTGGACTGTCTATTGGCTATAATGCTGAAAACATGATGTGTATTAAAGGACTTTGGTCCATAAATTCCATGTCTTAACAGGTCACTAAATACTTTTCTAGCCCAAATGGCAAAGAATGCTTGGATGTTTGTATGTCCAAAAGTATGTTTGTATGTACGCAGACTTCACTGACAACCTGCTGAATCATGTAATAGCATGTATCAGTCCAAGCACCTTTTGTGTGTATTTTACCATCAGTGATATGGCCTTTGAACATAATTAAGTCTGCTCTCTAGGAAAGCCTAACAAATCAGTTCAGGGCACCTTTCCTTGGAAAGATGTTTTGAAAGGAATACACTGAGTAAATTGAAGATGCTTCCTGTGAGCCTACTGGAATGTCATATGGTGCATGTCATACTTCTATTTATATAGCCTACATGTAGATTTTGAACATGTTAAAACATCATACCGAGTTGGTATGTGTACTGAGGAGCAACATTCATTTAGCCTGTTGCATTTAGAGTTTAACTATTTTTTATTGTTTGTCCCAGAAGGCTAACAATGGAAGTGGTAGGTGCCCTTAGACGAAGCATGACGGCTATGCTATTTTTAAACCATTAAAACAGCTTGAAGAAACTCCACACTCCATCGGTAGTACAACAAAGGCCCTGACATTAAAAACGAGGCACTGAGAACTTTGTAAGTGTACACAACATTTATAAAACAGTTTTGACAAACAGTACCTTGCTGTAGTTTCTCGTTGCCGCCATGATGAAAGTCTGCACAGGTCGATTGACGAACACGAACCAGCAGGAAGAATAGGAGGAGAGGTAGTACAATCAACTTGTTTGGACTTTCATCATGGCGGCAACGAGAAACAACTGCAAACGACTGCATGTAAGAACAGCTTTTTAAATAAATGTTGTGTACATTTACAATATTCTCAGTGGTTCGTTTTGAATGCCAGAGCCTTTGTTGTACTACCAATGGAATGTGGAGTTTCTTCGAGCTGTTTTAATGGTTTAAAAATAGCGTAGTCGTCATGCTTCGTCTAAGGGCACCTACCACTTCCATTGTTAGCCTTCTGGGTCAAACTATAAAAAATAGTTAAACTCTGAATGCAACAGGCTAAATCAATTTTGCTCCTCAGTACACATACCAACTCAGTATGATGTTTTAAAGGAGAACTTCGGTGTAAAATGAAAATTGGCATGTTAAAACATCATACCGAGTTGGTATGTGTACTGGGGAGCAAAATTGATTTAGCCTGTTGCATTCAGAGTTTAACTGTTTTTTAGCGTTTGTCCCAGAAGGCTAACAATGGAAGTGGTAGGTGCCCTCAGACGAAGCATGACGACTACGCTATTTTTAAACCATTAAAACAGCTTGAAGAAACTCCACACTCCATCGGTAGTATAACACAGGTCCTGACATTAAAAACGAGGCACTGAGAACTTTGTAAGTGTACACAACATTTATTAATAAAATAGTTTTGACAGGCAGTACCTTGTTGTAGTTTCTCGTCGCCGCCATGATGAAAGTCCGCACAAGTTGATTGAGGAACACGAACCAGCAGGAAGAATAGGAGAAGAGGTAGTACAATCGACTTGTTTGGACTTTCATCATGGCGGCGACGAGAAACTACAGCAAGGTACTGCCTGTCAAAACTATTTTATTAATAAATGTTGTGTACACTTACAAAGTTCTCAGTGCCTCGTTTTTAATGTCAGGACCTGTGTTATACTACCGATGGAGTGTGGAGCTTCTTCGAGCTGTTTTAATGGTTTAAAAATAGCGTAGTCGTCATGCTTCGTCTGAGGGCACCAACCACTTCCATTGTTAGCCTTCTGGGACAAACGCTAAAAAATAGTTAAAATCTGAATGCAACAGGCTAAATCAATTTTGCTCCTCAGTACACATACCAACTCGGTATGATGTTTTAACATGCCAATTTTCATTTTACACTGAAGTTCACCTTTAACATGCCAATTTTCATTTTACACCGAAGTTCTCCTTTAAGCAAAGCACTGTTTGCTACAAAAATTGAAATCAGCTTTGGTTTTTAGTTTGGTTTTTTTTTTTTTTTGGATTGTCATTTGCTAAGTCATAAAATGCACTAAATCCTTACACATTGTGCTTTCAATTACATAGAGTACAGTATAAACAGTATAAACAGTATGCTGGCCTGGAACACTTATTTTGTGGATGCAATTACTTTAATGTATTAACTTTATTCTATGCACAAAATAGTGAGTGGTTTCAGCTTTTTGCCCATAAAGTGAAAAACCCAATAGTCAAATATAGCCAGTATAGGTGCATGAATTTGCTCTATTAAATATTTATGAAGTACAATGGTAAGGTTATGTTGTGGCTATGGTGCTACTTGATGATACACCTGGCACAATATTTATAACAACCCCCCCTGTCCATCCTCCTGAAGCAATTGTCTGGTATTGTTTAAGGTTCTGGCAGAGCCTCTATGTTTGTTTTCCATTTCCAAAGCTGTCCCTATGTACAAACACCAGAGTCGCTTTGAAGGCGTGTACTGAACAGGCTGTTGGAGACCGTAAGGAGCAATTCACTGAATTTCACAAAAGGTACATGGAATCAGAATCACAGACTCAGAGTGGAAACTGAATGTGGCAGATAGTCCACCAACAGTGAATCAGTTCTCTATTTCACAGCATCGCCAGCTTCAATTTTACCTTAATCACTAAAATTTGCCCAACCTGTTAGCATTAGAATGGTATGTCCTGGCACACAGCAGGCTCTTGAGCTCAAATTGAGCTGATTTCCTGATGACTGCAAATGGAAGCCATTCAAAAAGCTAATGTAGATTGTTAATGCTTGGTGCTGGTTCTTCATGGCCATATACTTCATCTCTTTGCTAGCAGAGGGAGAGAAGGGTATGAAAGTATCTGTGGTAGTGTGCCTGTGTGTGCCTGTGTGTGTGTGTGTGTGTGTGTGTGTGTGTGTGTGTGTGTGTGTGTGTGTGTGTGTGTGTGTGTGTGTGTGTGTGTGTGTGTGTGTGTGTTTGTTCGTGCACATGTGTGCATGTGTGTGTGACAGAGAGAGCTAGGAGAGAGAGAGAGAAAGAGAGAGAGTGTGTGTGTGAGAGAGAGAGAGAGAGAGAGGGGCAGAGAGAGAGAGAGAGAGAGAGAGCGATAGAGAGAGAGAGAGACATTTGTCTGTGAATAAAGGAGGATGTGTTCTCACATAGTGTCAAGTTTTGAATTGTGATCAATACACTGACATGTAACTGTCAGGCATACTCTGGTTTCTTGAGCATTTGGAAGCTGGGAGATTGTAGTGTCTTTTTCATGCTTTTCTCCCTGTGGGCTTACACTGAAGAGGTGTGTTATCTGATAGAGTGCCTGTCTGAGAGAGGACAGGTCTGAGACCAGTATGGTGATGGATTCTGTGTCTGATTTCAGGCCAGAGTGTGATCAGTCTTTTTCCACATTTCCTTGTACATGTAAGTGCCATCATGTTGTGAACAACAATAAGACAAGACATTTTTCATGAATATTGAAATCTGGTGCTTGTGACAGTTCTGTTTATTTATGCCATTATGTCATATTAACCTTGTGCAAGAAGCCATTAGCTTCAACACGTGACACAGTGATCTTTAATCAAAGTCAGATTGATTACACTATGATGCCCTTTTTAAATAAGGATTAATGTAGTCCAGTGCAGTGGCATAATGTAAATCATTATTGGGAGAGGAAAGAGCTACTAAACAGCATTTAATTTGTTTTATGACAAAGAAACACATGAGCAGAATATTGATTTCAGTATGTTTATCAAAAGCCAGCTGTTGTCATTAATGTTAAAATCATTTTATTCATTTACTGGTCTTTTATATTTACATGAACCAATCCTAAATAATTATATTGTATATATATGTATATTGTATATATTGTATGTATATATGTAAATAATTTATATTGAACCACCAATCCAAATAAATAATGGGATAATGTCAAATGAATGTTTTGCATTATGTACTAAAAATCAAAGTAATTGAAAATGAGACATTTCATATTGTGTTGTGGTGGAATAACTTGTTAACTGTGATAAAGAAAATGTATTAAAAATACATTTACTCTAAAAAATGGCATTCAAAACAAGGCATTGAGAACTTTGTAAGTGTACAAATTGTCTATTAAAAAGATTGTTTTACAGGTACCTTGTTAAACGCCAGCTACTGAAACACAGAGACACACAACTTGAAGATATAGCTATTTTTAATTCATTAAAGCTCAAAGTTGCTTCACACTTTCTTGGTAATGTAGCAAGTGCTCCAGCATTCAAATGAGGCATTGGGAACTTTGTAGTTGTACATATTGTTTATTTAAAGAAAGAATGAAATATAGCTTAGATACAACTAGCTCGTGATGAGAGCTAGCAAGGAAACAAAGGGTGAATATCTTTTTGTAATTGACCAAGTGTAACCTACCTTTTTATGCTGGTTTTTGGTGTAGTTCAGGTTGGAGTATGTACTGTAGCAATGTTGTAAATAAAGTGTGTGTAGCTTTCTTTCTCTCTGTCTGTCTTATTTGGAGTTTTATTTGATTTCCTTCACATCTAATGCCGCTCTGCTTTATTTGGTCATTATGTATTTATTCATGTTATCATTATATTATTGATTTAACTGATGTTCAACCTGTTCATTAATTTGTTACTACATTCAGATTCGCTGATTGATAGATGTAACTATCAGTAGTTGATTTGCATCTTGTTAATAAACTACTCATTCATTTACTCACTCCTTCATTTACCAGCCAAAAATCCACCATGAAAAGCCTTCCATGTCACCAGTCCTCTGCACTACGACACGTTTAGTTGTTTTTCTCAAGGGCATCGTCTGTCTAACGGAAGTTTGTAAGAGCATGCAGGAAAACCTTTTGAAATGGTGCTTGTCACTTTTTGTGCTGGATAATGAATCTTTGGCTGGTGAAGTATACGACTACATAAGCAATTGGTTCTAAGGTCCATGCCATTACGAGGGATCAGGGGCACCAGCAGGATGGAATTCCATAGAAAGCTGTGGTTGGAATGAGTACCCACTGCCCATGCCAAAACGTTTAGTTTTTTATATTTCACTAATTGTGACTTTGAAATGTTTCTATTGACACTGTATAATTACTACTTCATTTGGGCCTATAGTTGAAATATTCTTGGCTATATTTTTGTGCAAAACTGGTTAACCAAATCTAGCCAACTTCCATATGTCAGTTATACCAGAAATATATTTGTTACTACATTTTATAATCCAAGATGTTAGCATTTAAAATGTGTACGGTATTTTTGTCACACTCTGTATTGTGTGGCATGTCCTTACTGTGCTAATGGCCCTTATGCTGTTTGGTGATACTGGATTTTGAATATTAGAATATTTAGAATATTCTTTCATGGAGTCAGATAAATAGTACTACTCTGATGTTCACCATCATAAGGCATTATTATTCTGTCCTGTAAGTCCAATACATATGAAAGCCTTTACAGAGTCTTTGCTGTGGCTGCACCTGACTTGTGGAATCAGCTGCCACTTACAATGACAGAGGCCCCCTCCACTACTACTTCTAAACAAGACTCAAGACTAACTTTTAC
Source organism: Coilia nasus (assembly GCA_027475355.1). Lineage (NCBI taxonomy): Eukaryota > Metazoa > Chordata > Actinopteri > Clupeiformes > Engraulidae > Coilia > Coilia nasus. Next base: position 8,292,043 of record CM050221.1, read on the forward strand.
ACTCTTGCCTTTCCTCCCCTTTCTGATTGTTACTTTTTGTTATCATTACCATTTTAATTAATTTATTTCTTCTTCTTCTTCTTCTTCTTCTTCTTCTTCTTAAGGCCATGTACTAAAATGGTTTGAGTCATACATCACCGGAAGACAATTCTATATTAGTATAGGAGATCATGTATCCAAAAACCATGGAATACCCTTCGGTGTTGCTCAAGGCAGCTGCCTTGGCCTCCTCCTTTTTTCATTATATATGCTGCCATTGGGCAACATTATCAAAAAACATAAGACTTGTAGAATTTCACAGTTATGCTGATGATACACAACTTTATATTTTAGATGAGCCAAACAAAACCACAGCTCTGCACTCTTTAACCTCCTGTTTGTCAGCTGTCACACATTGGATGAGGCATAACTTTCTAAAATTAAATGAAAACAAAACTGAACTACTTTTTGGCCCTAAAGATAATTGTGAAGCCCTCCTCCCCAGTCTACGCAACCTAAATCAACATGTCAGACAACAGGTAACAAGCCTGGGTGTCATCCTTGACTCTGACCTAAGCCTCAAACCTCACATCAACACAGTTACTAAAACAGCATACTTCCATCTAAGAGATATTGCAACGTCTTATTCGCAGTCCTCCCAAAAAAATCAATTGAAAAACTACAGCTTATTCAAAATTCGGCTACAAGATTACTAACAAAAACAAGAAAGATGGAGCACATTACTCCTGTACTGGCTAAACTACTCTGGCTACCCGTATCTTACAGAATTTACTTCAGAGTACTACTACTAGTATTCAAAGCTGTAAATGGCCTTGCCCCATGCTGTATTACTGACATATTATCCTTTTACACCCCTGCATGAGCCCTTAGATCCACTGATGCCGGTTTCCTTAGGATTTCAGACGCACCACCCAAAAAGATTGGGGAATCAGCCTTCTCATACTATGCCCCAAAGAGATTGAATGCCCTACCACAGCACATCAGAGAAGCAGAATCCATCATTGCCTTCAAACGACAACTACTTACGACTTACCTGTTCAACCTTGCCTATACCTAACTGCTCGGATCAAAGTCCCTTCAGACAGACTTCCCTGCTCAGATCAAAGGCCCTTTAGACAGTCAGAGACTTCCTGTTACCAGCCCTGGCAGATGGGCTCCCCTGGGGGACGTGGTTCTGCCTGAGGTTTCTTCCCAGAAAAACAGGGAGTTTTCCTCACTGATACCTGAGGTTTCTTCCTTGAATTCAGACAAATCAAACAAAGACTGTTGACCTGTGTTCACGCAAGAGCCTGCATCAGCAGGGCATTGCGTCGTTCTAGCGCCTCTGATTTACAAGGACTGTTTACCCGTGTTCATGCAGGAGACCGCATCAATGGGGCATTGCGTCTTTCTGACATTGCATTATCACACCACACAAGAGCCCGCATAAACGGGGCATTGCGTCATTGCGTCATTTCGTTATTGTGTTCGTCCACTTTTGCGCCACTAGACTGCAAGAAATCTTGTCTTGTGGTGTTCTTGCCGAACTGTAAAGTACTTTGAGCAGCATCTTACATGTATGAATTGTGCTATACAAGTAAGATTATTATTATTATTATTATTGTTGTTGTTGTTGTTGTTGTTATTATTATTATTATTATTATTATTTTAAATATATTTCTGCATTTATCTATTTCTTTATCTTAGCTTCAGCACGTGGTAATTTGTGTTTGTTTCCTCTTTTTTCTTAGTTCATTTTTTGTGTTTTGTATAGCACTTTAGACAGAGAAGACTATATTTAAATGTGCTTTATAAATCAATTTTGCTTACTTGCTTACTAAAATGCCTTGATTTCCATCTCTGTCCACTCTACTATCAGGCTGGACACACATTCTGTTTTTCAAGAATAAGTAAAAAACATCCTTCTGTCCTTTTCTCAGCTTTTCTTTCATCAGCTGCAAAGCATCAACAACACACAAAACTAAAACACACAATTTCTGCCCTCAACCTCCACCAGCCTTCCTCTAAGCAGCACAAACATCAGATCTATCTCTTTGTTGTCTCAGCCTTCACTGAGTAATGTTTTTTTTCAGTAGGTCAGTTCACATAACCCTACACTCCAAAAGTAAATAGAAATCAAAGTGAAATCAAAGCCGCATGCTCTGTGCATCCCTTGTTTATCCACATGTTATTTTTGTCATTAATCACCCCACATTCTTCTCTGGCATGTTGGCTTATTAAGATGAATCCTGCAGGTATTGCATTTTTGGTGTCTATCTGTCTCAGACAAGAGGGAATACAAAGAAAAAGAGTTTTGGTCAAGCAGGGGTAGTGCAGTACACTGGAAGGAGGCCCTCAATCACATTACTTAAACCCCACAAAACCATGAAATGTGACTATTATAGGAACCTTTCTATGATCGTGTGTTTTCCAGGGAGGTGTGCAGAAGAGGAACAGTTCAAAACAATGTGCTAGTATTTGGCTGCATACCCTTAGTGCTACATGCCTGTGAAAAGTGTTAGGAAAGCGATTGCTACCTTATTATAGCTTAGTATGTAAGAAAAGTGGGGCAAGTCTGGGAAATATAATCCAGGTTTGTAGCTCTATGGAATGTGCTCACTGAGCCTCTGAATTACAGAACTGCAAAATGGAAAAATAGAATTACGCAATCTGTATCTGTTTAATGGCAAAAGATGGCAAAAGAACTGTGTGGTGTGTTGAGTCAAAGACTGAGGACAAACTGTGCTCTATTAGCACCCAAATGCCATGCAGTAGTTATAATGATTTTATATGACCAGTGGCTATAATGCATTCAGGTGAATAAGAGGTTATTTTGCTTGACAGTCAATTGAATCACCCAAAGGTATAAAATAGTTATGTCTCTAAAAATACCCATGGTTGTCCTCTTGAATTTCTCCTCACTGATTACTTTTGTTAATATTACAATGTGCCATAAACACTGAGACAAGATGCAAGGCTTCTGTGTCCTCTGTGATTTCTTGTAATTGTCTATGTTCTGCTTGCTGTGACTCCAATTCTAGCATAAGTGTGTGCCTTTTTTTTTGTGTGTTTATGTGTTCATAGCATCAGGCAATACACATCCTTTTGTAAGTCGCTTTGGATAAAAGCATCTCCTAAGTGTAATGTAATGTAATTTAATGTAACACATGAAATAATGGAAAAGAAAAATAACATGTGAACACCTAGCAAGCAAAGCAAGTCTAGCCTGGTACACCACCACCTCGTACTTCATTTCATTTTGTACAGAGGGTCTGGCGTTGCTGCCGTTGACATTCATGTATTCGGACCAAGCGAATCCAAGCCAATCAATGAATACAAGGAGTGTTTGTGAGCGATGACATTGACTTTGTGTGCTACATTTGAATTGTTATGCGTAGGCAGGCTAATTGCATACATGACGACCAGACATTAGCAACTGGGTAAAGGCAGAGCCACTTGTTTTAAACTTTAGCAGACCCTACCTCCGGGAAGAAATCATTTCTCAATGCAGACAGGCCAGATCCTCTGTACAAAATGAAATGAAGTACAAGAGGCTGGTTTACCAGGATAAAGCAAGACTACAGTTAAGGAAGGTCTTTGAATAGCTCTAGTAAAACGTATAACTTTAGAAAAAATTAAACTGAGTAGTTCTATGACAAAGTTGCTGAAAATAGCAGTAATGAATCAATAGGTATCTGGTGTAATGCCATGACCTTTTCATGACAGAGTGAAATCCAGTTGTTAGTTAAGGGGAGATCAGAGCCAACAGGATCTCATCTTAGTTGGGAGAAGCTGAATGCTATCAGGGATGAGGTGTCAGCAGGAGATGGCTCTGAGCTGGAGGATGAGAATGGGTTACACAGCTTCCTCATATGACCGGAAAACACTACAGCGGGTGGGGAAAACCGCCCAACGCATAACAGGGACCCCACTACCTGCCATCGAGGATTATTTATTTTATATAATTCATTACAACCATACTGTCTATATTGTATATACTGTATATATCACACTTGCTGCTCCTTGCACTTCTGATTAGATGCTAAACGACATTTCGTTACCTGTATTTTGACATGTGTAATGACAATAAAGTTGAATCTAATCTAATCTAATCTAATCTAAGATGGCAACTTTATATCTCTCTCTCTCCCTGGGTGTTGTGATTAATGATCAGTAAATATTTTTTCCATTTCTGCTTTTAAGTCCTGGTACATCACTGTGTTTTATGCTGTTCAGCTATTTATGCAGGCTACTGTTATCACACACCTGGCTATGGTCAACCCAGACCTCTTGTCAATCTTGATGACACCTTTTTGTCCCCAATTCTTGACAAATAAATCAACATCAGTATACTTGCATACTTCAGTGACAACATTTTTTTTTTTTCTTTTTTAACTTCAAATAACTCAATCAAAATTCGCTCCATGTATAAATTTCAGCCTGCTCAAGCTGTCATTGCATATTATTTATAATGACAAAGTTATGGGCCCTTAAATCAATCAAACAAACAAAAAGGATTGAAATAAAGTCATTAGAACCTCTCTAATGCTATTATAAAAAGGTGATGGTTTAGGTTACACAGATATTAGACAATTCAGAGAACTTATATTTTCTCTGTTACTCTATACAGAGGCCCTGAACCCAAACAGAGCTTAGCCCTTTCCATTCACAGAGGAGGAACCCTCAGTGACTTGTCACAGCCACAGACAACTTCAGACAACCAATTTTATCCCTTGCAGTGAAGAACAAAACAAGCTATGGAAAGAAATCCTGTCTCCTTTATTGCAACATTCAATGAAGAAATAGCGTCCAGATTTTGTTGTTCTGCATTTAGTCTTAGGCATCACGGTGCCTTACCTATGACAGCACATTCCATTTCTGCAATGTAGAGCTATTCACTTCTAACATGATTCATCTAGTTGTATACAAGATGCCAACATGCCAATTCAAGATACCTCTTTGAGCCTTCCTCTTAGACTTGAGGCTATCTTCTGCCAAGAACATCCATTCTTTAGGTGCGATGATGGCTGCTGGCTTTGCTATCTCTGTGGTACATACAAGATACCCTGAAGGAATACATTTGTGTTATGAACACGCTCTGTTAATAATAGCAACATGCCTTTGGAAAAAGACTCACATTTGACCACACGCTATTCAAGTCATGTATGGAGTTGATTAGTCATGGTGGATGGACATCTGTTTATTTGTTCTCTTGGAATGAAGTAGTTTAACTCTGCTGTAGCTCCAAATACCATGTCTGAATGTGTCTCTTTGGGAAGCTAAAGGTTAACAGTGCATGTCTTTTCTGACAGACACACCAAGACCTGCTGTTTATCGATGCTCTCAAGCATTGGGAACCTATGCTCTGGGTGATAGTCTGTGTGTCTATCAGGGTTCACTGAAAAAGTGAGTTACATGTACATGATATATTTTTCTATCTGGACTATCTGGACAGCTCATTCTCAACATTCTTTGATTGTTGTGTGGTTACAGAAGAATGACAATGGTCTGTCTTATACCATTCTGGAACTAACAGGCAGCACCTGGCTTTATTTAAAATGTACCTGAATTTGATTTAATGTTTGTTGACACATCCGAAGATTATTATTATTTTGATATTTAACTGTTCATTAAAATGCCTGTAGACTTTATCATGTACTGCACCCAGACCTGATAAATAGTATACCTAAAATAATAATTTATTTAATGGCTGCCAGTTTTTTTTAATAAAAAACCCAACATGTCAAAACTGTGGACAGAGTCTTTAAGCACAGTATGTATAGAATTTCGATTTGAGCTAATGCAACAGGTCAAAATTTAAAGAAAACACAGGATACATGTGTACCTAGGAAAAGAGGAAGAGATTTAAGCCTTCCTGACTACAAACCTTTTTCTAACATGCTGTTGTTTGGGAGAACACTTAGCACTTTAAGTTTTATTATTATTCTGTTATTTCCCTGTTATTTATTTGATTCTGTTATCTGCCCTGAGTCAATCATCCTGTTGTAGGGTTTGTTTGCTAAGTCGCAGGGTCTTCATCAGTAGTGCTAGTGCACCTCAGGATCTCCAGGTGTTTCAGGCTTCTAGTCACTATACACCTAGCCTGGTAAACCAGCTCCTCGTACTCCATTTCATTTTGTACAGAGGGTCTGGCTTAAGTTCCATTGACATGGTTGTCTCAGGCAGAATCTTGCCTAACCAATCAGCAAACAGAGGGAGTGTTCGTAAGTGATGAGGCGGGCTTAGAGCCAGGCTAAGTGCATACATCACGGCCAAACGTTAGCGATTGGGTAAAGGCAGATCCAATCATCTACACCTTATTTTCTCATACAGTCTGGTCTACACCTCCAGGAACATTTCTCAGTCCAGCACAGCCAGACCCTCTGTACGAAATGCAATGTAGTATGAGGAGATTGTTTTGACCAGGCTAACATAGGCCTCCTCGCTTTGAAAGTTTAGATGATCTGAAACTCCTGGGGTATCCTTTAGGACAATCTTGTCTCCTTCCTTAAAGGTGACAATCAAAAAACATTTTTACCTTGTCTTTGTTGAAGAACAGCACCCTGCCTGCATTCAAGAACATTCAAAAAGTGCTAGACATTCTAAACATTGTGTCATAGAAATTCCTTTTTTAGAAATGTCTGCTAGAAAATGGGCGAATCTTAACAACGGATATATATGACGTGAAATGTATCTCCAATTAAGCCTGAAAAGATGCCAAATATGTGCAAAACCGTACCTTTACAATCCCCTACCCTAACACAGATTTCTGAGAGAGGTTTTAAGAAGCATTAAGGCATTGCCAAAATTTTATTGTGTATATGTCTCATCACAGAACAAGGACAAAAACCCTGTTTAACTTTTATGTCACCTTCAAAATGAGACCCTAGATTCTAGACACAAAGTCTTATTAGTTAAATATACCCATTCTCTATGTATTCATATTAACTGTGAGACACCGTGATGTAATTTTTACTTTACTCAAGAAGCAGCTGAAACACCTACACCACTCACACCATACACACACAATCTGTCTTCGTCTGTCTTTCTCTCTCTCTCTCTCTCACACACACACACAAACACACCTTTTATTTTTGAACTAATTTGATTAGTGGTCAGTAGGATAATGATGAAAGTGGGAGTTCCAGACTTCACCTTTTTTCTGTAGACTGCTGTAAGGTAAGATGTCACCCAGTATGTGGTTAACAAGGCCTTGTCAGCAGCACTGAGCAGGCAGGATCAGTGCTTGGGAGGTTGACCAAACACAGTTCAAAAGTGGCTATCTTATAAATGTATCAGTATTTCTGTTAGTAGATTTTCTACTACTCAAGCCCTTAATAAAACTGTAGCCACAGTGGTATCTAACACCTCCATTACATCAAAAAGATCAACAGAGTTACAAACGAGTACTTTCATCCCTGTTGATGGCTACAAATCTAGGAGGCTGCATGCTTTCAAATGCCAAAGGCTGAGATTGTTAGAAGACTTAAATATGCACAACAGAGTAGCCATAATTCAAAGCTGAATATGACTCATTCTCGATGGAACAAATAGGACAAGACCCATGAATCATCCATCATATTTGTCCTCTGCAGGAGAAGGCACAGGGGACTCATTTGTTTCCAAACAAAAGGCTCAGAGCTCCCAGGCTCAGGCTGAACATGCTAGCCTTAGGTCAACAGATTTATACTCAGGCTTGGTGCCTCTCCAATTTGACACTTGAAGTTTCATAATTAAAGAAAACAGTAACTCCCACTCATCTGTACTCCAAAAACAGAAACAATCAAAACTTCATACATGTATATGTGGAGGAATCACAAGACAGCCCTCAGATCCTGCATGGCAATAAATGTGAATTTACTTGATAAGGTGATGTGTTTTTTGTGCGGATTAAATTTTTATTTGTATGCCAGTTTGACATCAAACTTGCCTCTCATATTGGTTTTGTGCAGGGTTTTGAAAAAAAGGAAATTCCAAATTTCTCAGAAAGGATCAAAATAGTCCTGTACCACTCATTTGACTTTTCCACCCAAACCTGCTAAAACTCACATAAATCACAAATATTTGAGCCAAATCTTCCTTTAAGCAGCAGCTGGAAGTAGATCTAGTGTATAATTGCAGGAAAAAATCATAATTCATAACACTGATGTAATTACTGTATGCTCACTTATTTGTAGAGATTATGTAGCAGTTATTCAGATAAGTGTAGCTTTAATAACTTAATACTTTACAGGTTTACATTTCTGGGACTCTGAAATGTGACTATAATAATTTGATCACTGACATTTATTAGAAGGAAACAAAAGAATAAAAGGCACAACAAAAAAAAACAATGCAATGTTATTTATTCATCAGGTTTAGGATACAGCAGTACACACCTATTCACACACAGTCATACAAATACGTTTTTTTAGAATAGATAACATATGCAGAGGTGTGGTCTCCAGCTGCTGAATTAAAAACAAACTGCATATATATTATTCTGCAGCTGTGCAGTCTGGGAGAATTGTAATTGTGAATAGAACACAAACAACCTGACGCTAAAGGAAGAAAATGAAAACGAGGAAGTGGTGTCACGATGCAGCACGCCACCTCGTTCTCTAACGGCTAATCAAACTGACTAGGGTTTCATATTGTCTTGTTTGGGTTACTTTTATTGACATTATAACTCTGCCACCATGACGTGTAATGAAAACAGCAGCTCCCAACCACAGATGAAGTCATACTGCTCGGGCTGGTGTTTTCGTCAGTGCAAAAATGTGTGTCTGTTTTCTGTCACTTGGTGTGCTTTTTTTAGTTGTTAATAGTTGTTTGACATGAGATGAGTGATTTTTGATCACTATTGACATGCATCCCTAGGCTCAGTGGTTGTGGTAGCATACCGGTGCATAATGTGATCACCACACAATTCTGCTTTTGACTTTTGAAGTAAACAGTGTTTTCTATATTGTTATTTTTGACTAATTTTATAAACCATAACAGCGTGTGTGTGTGTGTGTGTGTGTGTGTGTGTGTGGGGGTGGGTGGGTGGGTGGGTGGGTGTGTGTATGTTTGGGTGTCTGTGGGTATGTTTGTGTCTGCGAGTGAGGTTCTCATTCATGTATGTCATTGTAGTCAAAGGTTGACTTAAATACTGTACTTTTGTGAATAGCAGACTTTGGGTATGTTAAAGCATGATAACATAGTATGTTTGCTGAGAAGCAAAGCTACGCTACCCTGTTGCATTCCAAACTCTGTTATTTTTAGTGTTTTTATCAAAAAGGGCTCACCATATTAGTGATTAGGGCACAGAGATAGCTTGAAGACATTGCTATTTTTAAACCACTAAAAAGCTTAAAGTAGATACACACTTCCTTGGTAGTATAACAAGGGCTGTGACATTTAAAACGAGTAATGGAGAGCTTTTTACTTATACTGATCGCTTATTAAAAAGTTTATTCAGCATGTTCCTTGTGGTAGTGTCCAGTCACTGCCATGTTGTAACAATCCTTCAGTCCATTGGTGAATACAGCATAACATGAGCTGTTAAGTCACGTAAACCTGAATTGCTGACTGTTGTTGTAGTGAATGTCTCCAGAATACTGCAGATATGGCAGAACATGGAGAGTATTATAGAGAATTTGAGGTAGAGGACGAGCAATTTCTATTTGATGGGCATCCATACTTCAACTCGATCTGGAGTGTATCCTCATCAAAATGCACTGGTAATCTCTGTCAATAACATCATACAAGACTCATCACATTTCTGAGAGAAACGAAGTTCCTCAGTCAACATGTAGGGACTTACTTTCAGCATGGTGGTAACTGGAAACTATCGCAAGATACTACCTCTTGGGCAAAATTGTTGACGAATTATTTAACAAAAATTGTTTTTTGACACCTAGCTTCGCCAATAAACATTGCCCCCTATGAGGAAATGTCACAAAATTTAGTACACATGAAAAGAAAGCTGTTTAGAGATGGCATGTCAACTTTGACCAAATTTGAGCAATTAAAAGCCAAGATATGGACTTTTGAAGAATTTTAAGCTACGTGTTAAATGTTCATTGACGTGTAACTTCGAAACGGTTTATCTCAAGATAAATCCTTTGATAACTTTTCGCAATGTTAAAATTTCACGGAAATTGTTTTCGTTGGAAGTGGGCGTCGACCAGTGCTTTCAATGCATGAGGGTCAATAGATTTCACGATAAAAAAAAAGTTGTTGTAAACATTAGCATTCTCTAGATAATAGGCAAAATGACATTTTCTACAATTACAGCGCCCCCTATGGACCAAATTTTATGGCATGTGCTGTGATGTTAGAGGTCTTTGCATGACGTGTTTTTTTGCAGTTCCCATCTTCTCGGTCCAAGATATTGGCAACTCAAAATACCAATTTTTGCATTTACCCTAGGCACTAGGTGGTGCTATGCTTCAAATGAGTGTTTATGGGCTGAGTCGATACGTCTCTGTAACACCGACATATCACAAAAATTTCATGTCATTGGGTGAAACGTTCATTGAGTTATTCAGCAAAAACTTTTGCCGGTCTCCCCCTCTTTGACGGACACTGGCACAGCGGGGGGGTGGCCCTTGGGGGCCAAAAGCTTCTAGTCGCTCAAAAATTCCTAGGGCTACATGCCTACAAAGATTCAGGTCCCCCAGACTTCCAGTGCCCCGGGAATCGTTGATGGAAAATCTGTGAAAAAAAAGGGAAAAAAGTCGCAGCAACACTATAATGACCGCTATCGCTAGCTTCGCTAGCGGCGGTCATAATAATTATATGAGTAGTGTTTTTAATTCTATGCACCACTGTGCACTGCAGGGGCAACAGCTCAAAAAATGCCTCTGTGTGGTGGTGACTGAATGTGTGGCTTGAAGGTTGTTTACAGTATTTCAGTGATAGGGACAGCTATGAAAGACAGAGTGATTAAAACCTGACACCAAACACTTTTTAGACAGCCTATTGTCTAAGTCACCTTTGTGTCTAAAAGTTTTCTCTAATAGGAGTTGGATGTTCAACTTTTTCCAGTTGTGTTTCTATTACTGGCTTTGAAGGGAAGGCTTTTGTGTTTTCAAAGAAAAAAGGATTTGGTGAAACCAAACTGAAAAAGACACTAAACTTTATTCAAGAACACTTTGAGAATGCCTCTTGAGTCATGCCATCTATGAGTGTCCATACATGTGCGACAGATAGATCATCTGTCTATCTGCTGCATTAATTCATGTCTGTTCACTAAATTAGATAAATTATGAGGGTAGTGATATCTGTATAGACTGATATACTTACATTAAACTGTCACATATAATGTGGACATTAGTGTCATACTGTAGTGTTTTCTATGGATTACTTTAGTAATATCCAGAGTAAGGCATTACCTTAAGTAACCTTTTGGCATTTTTTATTTATTTCTATAACTTCAAAGCATTTAACACAATACGTGAGAAAGGGGAAAACATTTCCCAGCTTTGCAAGATGAAAAACATTGGCAGGCTTTTATGTAAAACTAAAACAAAGGAGAAGTATGTGACTAGAATTTTAGGGGCCTTTCATTGCATTAATATATACACTTATTTATATATACACTTTGTATATACACTTATTTTTAAAATGCAATTTTACACTTATTTGTAAAATGCGCTTTTGAAATGGTCACAGAATAAACCCGCTAATACCATTTTGCATGGTTACCCTGGAAGGTCAGGGAACATCAAAGTCTTATCTTCATTTCTGAACTCTACGCATGTCTTTCAGTCCAAACAGAAAGGTGTTAAGACATTACTTTGAACTAAAGCATAAGCTGAACCCAGAGTGGAAAATTGGTATGCTTTCATTTTATCAGTGGATTTCTGGATTTCTCTGTTTTGCTTTCTCCCCTTCTTTCTGTCCTTCCCTCTGTGAGGTGTGTGTGTATGTGAGAGAGATACAGATCTGGCACAAAGAGGGTTTAGCACACAGCTAACAGAAAGGGGAAATCATACATCTGGCTCAAAACAATGAATAATGCTTTTGAAACGGCATAGCCTTTACATTTATGAGCCATACAAGCTACCATTTAAATCCCTTTATTTTCATATATCATTTAAAAAATACCACATTTCAAAGCACATATCTACAGTGGCTCATTGCATTCACATAATAATACAAATTTCACCAGGTTATCTCATAATTACGAGATAATTATCTTATAATTATGAGATATTTTCTCATAGTTATGAGATAAGATCTCAAAATTACGAGATAGGATTTCATAATTATGTGAAAATAATCTCGTAATTATGAGATAATGATCTAATAATTATGAGATAAATAAATAAACAAGATAAATAAATAAATGCATAATTACGAGATAAACTAGATGTACCGCATAGCGGTACATGGTATGACCGCCGCAGTGTATTGAAATGTGGGAACTGTTGGTATGATGAGTGTGTGGAAGAGCAGTGTTGTGAGGTGAGAATTTGTGTGGAAATGATTTCCTGGAAGTAGGCATGAATGTGGATTTTGAATGAATGACATTGTGTGTGTTTGTATAGTGTGTAGGAGTGATTTATGAAAGGAATAGGCAAAATGAGATTTTGTACAATTACAACGGCTGCTATAGGCCCAATTTTATGGCATGTGCTGTGCTTTTAGAGGTCTTTGTGTTGATCGTGCATGAGATATTTTATGCACTTCCTACCTTCTTAGTCCAAAATATTGGCAATTCAAAATCACAATTTTTGCATTTACCCATATCACTAGGTGGCGCTATGCTTCAAGTGAGTGTTTATGGGCTGGGTCAATATGTCTCTGTAACACCGACATACTAACACAAAATCGTTGTCTTGGGCAAAATTGTTGACGAATTATTTAACAAAAACTGTTTCTTGACACCTAGCTTCGCCAATAAACATCGCCCCCTATGACGAAATGTCACAAAATTTAGTACACATGACAAGAAAGCTTTTTAGAGATAGCAGGTCAACGTTGACCAAATTTGAGCAAGTAAAAGCCAAGATATGGACTTTTGAAAAATTTTAAGCTACATGTTAAATGTTCATTGACGTGTAACTTCGAAATGGTTCATCTCAAGATAAATCCTTTGATAACTTTTTGTCAGCATTGTCTGTAGATGACATATACCAAATTTGGTGAGATTCACATGAACGGCCTATGACGGGTTTGTTCAAATTCGTTTTCGCAATGTTAAAATTTCACGGAAATTGTTTTCATTGGAAGTGGGCGTCGACCAGTGCTTTCAATGCGTGAGGGTCAATAGATTTCACGATAAAAAAAAAGTTGTTGTAAACATTAGCATTCTCTAGATAATAGGCAAAATTACATTTTCTACAATTACAGCGCCCCCTATGGACCAAATTGTAGGGCATGTGCTGTGATGTTAAAGGTCTTTGTGGTGATCATGCATGACGTATTTTGTGCAGTTCCCATCTTCTCGGTCCAAGATATTAGCAACTCAAAATAGCAATTTTTTGCATTTACCCTTATCACTAGGTGGCGCTATGCTTCAGGTGAGTGTTTATGGGCTGGGCCGATATGCCTCTGTAACACCGACATACTAACACAAAATCGTTGTCTTGGGCAAAATTGTTGACGAATTATTTAACAAAAACTGTTTTTGTGAACGGTCTATGATGAGTTCGTTCAAATTCGTTTTTGTAATGTTAAAATTTCACGGAAATTGTTTTTGTTGGAAGTGGGCGTCGACCAGTGTTTTCAATGTGTGAGGGTCAATAGATTTCACGATAAAAAAAAAGTTGTTGTAAACATTAGCATTCTCTAGATAATAGGCAAAATGACATTTTCTACAATTACAGCGCCCCCTATGGACCAAATTTTATGGCATGTTCTGTGGTGTTAGAGGTCTTTGTGGTGATCATGCATGACGTATTTTGCGCAGTTCCCACCTTCTCGGTCCAAGATATTGGCAACTCCAAATCCCAATTTTTGCATTTACCCATATCACTAGGTGGCGCTATGCTTCAAGTGAGAGTTTATGGGCTCGGTCGATATGTCTCTGTAACACCGACATATCACAAAAATGTCATGTTGTTGGGTGAAACGTTCATTGAGTTATTCAGCAAAAACTTTTGCCGGTCTCCCCCTCTTTAACAGACACTGGCACAGCGGGGGGGTGGCCCTGGGGGACCAAAAGGCGTTATTCGCTCACAAACTTCTTGGGCTACATGCCTACAAACATTCATATCTCCCCGAGTTTCAGTGTCCCAGGAATTGTTGACGAAAAATCGGTGAAAACAAAAAAAAAGAAAAAAAAAAGGGAAAAATTTTGCAGCAACTCCAATATGACCGCTTTCGGCAGTCATAATAACTGGCCACTTCTAGCGGCGGTCATAATAACTGGCCACTTCACGCAACAAACAAAAGATTACTCACGCAGGCTGATGGGGAGGCTCGGACCCAGCAGATGTCCATGCACCGTCACAGCAGAACTCACACTGTCTAGCTGCTTCAAGTCTCCCAGTCACTCGTCCAACACAGCAAGCAGTCCTTCAGCTGCCCAATCTTCACTAAGACACGTTATAGTTGGGAGCAGGCAATAGGCTAACTCAATCAAGCAGCCCAGTCCCAGCTAGCGGGCTGATAACTTTCTGTAACTAGGCTATGACAGAATGACGGAGCTACAGACCAATTTCGTTCTGAAAATGTCTTTGGAACGCCAATTACCAGATAAAGATACACTTTAGCCAATGAAGTTGTCTTTCTTACAACCAACACAGTTCACTTTCAGTTAAGTACACAGAGTACATAGATTCACTTTTCACCTATGCATTCTTTTTTCTCTCTCCAAGGCTGCCGCCTCATGAACGATTCCCTTACGTACCTCTGAGTTTCTTCCGTCCGCGACCTCTCACCTTTTTTCCTGATTGGCTGATCCTTAAACATTCACTTTAGTTTTTTTTTTTCATCTCAACTTATTTATACATTTGAGTAAAATGTATTACATACCCTAAAACATGAACTCTGTAAAATATTGCATTACAAAATAAAGTTTTCTTAACAAAACATGCATCTGATACTAAACAAAGGAAACTTAACCTAGCAAATTTTACAGGGTTACATCCTCCCCACTGTAAACATCTGATGTCCCCATCAGATTACTCAATTAACAAACAAAACAAAAATAATATGGCTGAGTTACCTATTTATCCTAACTACATTCTATTGTAATGACTATTCCCCTGTGGACTATAGTTATGGGTTGATCACTTGCCCACCCTAATTGATCATAGGTAAGTCTAATAACTGGTTTAATCCTTCTTTTTTCAACAGGACCTGCTCTACTTGGCACTTCGTTTTCCTCAGCAACATCACCAATCTCATCACCCTCTGAATCTGATCTAGATTCAGAACTAGCGGCAGAATCTGCCCCAATGAGACCGTCTCTCACATCCTTTCCTTCAACAACAATTTCTCCATCTGAATGAAGTTCTAACCCATGGTCTGGTGAAGGAGCCGTCCTAGCCGTCCTAAGATGTGGTCCCTGTAATAGTCTACCCAACTCTGTTTGGTAGGACTGACTTGTCCCACACACTTCAAACTCTAGGGATGAATCACTTCCACTCTGCGTTTCTGACTCTGACACCTGCGCAGCATCTTGCCTTGTCCGTCGTCGTCTTTTCAACCGCTGTGGTGGTTCATCATCAGCATCTGATCCTGGCACTCTAACAAACTGTCCTATTGGGAGAAGGTGTTCTCTGTGAATAGTCTTCACCGGTCCCCTATCTCCTTCAGGCTTCACGCGGTAACCTGGCAGGTTGGGCAATTTCTCAATGACAATGAAAGGTGTGGGCTTCCACCGACTCTGAAGTTTATGCGTTCCCTTCAGTTCTAGGTTTTTTAGTAACACCCTGTCTCCAACATTCAACAGCTGAGATCTCACTCGTTTGTCATAGGATCTTTTATTTGGTTGATGTGTCTTGTTAGCAGCTTCGGCAGCCAAGCGATAGGCACTCCTTAAATCCTCGATTAACTTTGCCACATACTGAGAATGTAGCACCTCACCAGAGTCAGCTGCCACACCAAAACAGAGGTCAACGGGGAGTCTGGCCTCCCTGCCAAACATTAGGTAGTAGGGAGAATAGCCAGTGGCATCACACTTGGTGCTGTTGTAAGCATGGACCAGATAGCCTACATGCTGACTCCACTGATGTCTCTTCCCTTGGCTCAAAGTCCCCAGCATGGACAGAAGGGTTCTATTAAATCTTTCTGGCTGAGGATCACCCTGTGGGTGATATGGTGTTGTCCTGGTTTTCCGTATACCCATGACTCTCAGCATTTCTCGAATCAATTGACTCTCAAAGTCACGTCCTTGATCTGAGTGGATCCTTGCTGGTAGCCCATAGTGTATAAAAAACTTATCTACTAGGATTTTAGCGACTGTCAGAGCTTTCTGATTCTTTGTTGGGAACGCTTGCGCATATCTAGTAAAATGATCCGTCACTACTAGTATGCTGTTCATCCCTCTTGTGTCTGGTTCCAGAGATAAGAAATCAATACAGACTAGGTCCATGGGCCCACTGCTTACAATCTGATGTAAAGGTGCCCTTTGAAGAGGACTCTTTCGCGCAACACATGCCCCACAGTTCTGTATATATTTCTCAATCTCCCTAAGCATTTTCGGCCAGTAGAAACGATTTCTCACTAAATCAATAGTCCTCTCAATCCCTAAATGTCCCATTTCATCATGCATGGACTTTAGGATAACAGGTATGTACTTGGAGGGCAATACAAGTTGAGTGACGTCTTCCCCTGAGACTCTCTTGCTTAGTCTATGCAGCAATCCATCTTTAAACATCAGTCTAGACTGTTCCCGCCTCATCAACTCCACTTCTGACGGCAGGGTGTTATCTTTGGGCCACTTGCCATTCTTCATTGCCATCACTACTGGTCCAATTCATGCATCCTCACTCTGGGCCCTCAGTAGATCATTTGTAGTCAATGGCTCTACAGATCCTTCAGTCAACTGCACTGGATGAGCGTAGGTATCGGGGACACATCCTGGAGGGGCTCCCAGTTGGACAGCATACCTCGGCGATGGGTCCCAGGACCCCTCAGTGTCAACCCGCTGACAAATGGCCTTTACTCCCGGTGAAGGGATGTCCTGCCATCCTCCAGAGGGATCACATTCGGGCAGATTACGTGACAGCAGGTCTGCATCGATATTATTTGCACCCAGACGGTACTGTATGTTAAAATCATAAGTTGCTAATGAGGCCAGCCACCTATGTCCTGTGGCGTTCAACTTTGCAGAGGTTAATACATAGGTTAGAGGATTGTTATCAGTCCGTACAGTAAACTGAGCTCCATACAAATAGTCGTGGAACTTGTCCACAACAACCCACTTCAGAGCTAAGAACTCCAATTGGTGGATGGGGTAGTTATGCTCAGATGGGGACAACTTCCTGCTGGCAAAAGCTACCGGTCCTAGGCCCTCACGATAGTTCTGGTACAAAACAGCCCCAAGCCCCTTGAAGCTGGCGTCAACATGAAGAACATAAGGTTTATTGGGGTCAGCGAAAGCCAGGACTGGAGCATGGGTGAGACAATGGATGATTTTGTGGAAGGCTTCCGTACAGGACTTGTCCCATCGGTCACCAAATGGCTCAGATTCATTAAAGTATCCTTGGTTTTTCTTTTTGGCGAGCCTATTCTTTTGTTGGGTGGGTGCATACCCTTTTGTCAACTCTGTTAAAGGTCTCACAATGGCAGAGTAGTTTGCTATAAACCTTCTGTAGTATCCACAGAAACCCAGAAATGATCGAAGGCTTTTCAAATCTGTAGGCAGGGGCCAGTTCTTCACAGCCTCCACCTTCGATGGGTCAGTGGCTACTCCTTCTGCTGAAACAATGTGTCCAAGATATGAGACTTGCGGTTGGCAAAACTGACACTTATCTAAGGACACCTTCAATCCAGCTTCAGCCAATCTGTCCAGCACACGGAGGAGGCGTTCTTGGTGCTCCTCCAGTGTCTTTCCAAACACAATCAAGTCATCTAAGTATACTAATACTTGAAGCAGGTTCATATCGCCAATGGTCTTCTCCATTAAACGTTGAAAAGTGGCTGGCACGCCTGTTATACCTTGTGGCATTCTGACAAACTGATAAAAGCCCAATGGACATATAAAAGCAGTCTTCTCTTTATCTTCTTCTTTCATGGCTATTTGGTAATAGCCACTCCTCAAGTCCAGCACAGAAAACCACTTACTGCCCGAAAGACAGTCCAGAGCATCATCAATGCGTGGAGTAGTGTACTGATCTGGTACTGTTCTTCGGTTGAGGGTGCGGTAATCAATGCACATCCTTATACTCCCGTTCTTTTTCCTGGCTATTACAATTGGTGAAGCATAAGGACTTCTTGATTCCTTAATAATTCCGGCAGCCAAAAGCTCCTGTATGTGTCTCCTAACATCCTCAATATCAGCTGGCGCCAGACGCCTTGAACACTCCCGGAAAGGCCTGGTGTCTGTCAGGCGAATGTGATGTTCTACACCATGTGCTAGTCCTACATCCCAGTCATGCAGTGAAAAAACATCTGCTCTGTCTGCCAGCTTTTGGCACAATCTTCTTTTCCATTTCTCTGGAACTGGTGAATCGCCAAAGTTCAAACGACTGACATCAAATTTAGCAGTGGTTCTGAAACCTGGGGCTGGCACTACAGTATCTACCGGATGCAAACGACCCATTACTGTTCCTACGGGTATATTCACTTCTCTTTTAGAATCATTTTGTATTCGGATAGGAAAACGCTCAACCTGCACAGCAGATTTCAACACTACTACTGGCTGCAAAAGCACGACTCCAGTCACACTAGCTGAGAACTCCATAGTCACTACGACATAGCCCAAGTATGGATAACTAGAATTACTTAATCCCCATATAGCCAACCCAGATACGGGCTGAATAGGCACATCGCTTAGATACTTCCTGTACCAATCCTCAAAGATAATGGTCACCTGTGAACCACTATCTAATAATGCATCACATAAATGTCCATTTATCTTCACCGACACCAGAGAAGACGGACCCACCAACCCCTTAGGCAGTGCATTAACAGTCTGTGTTTTTACAGCGCTTCTCTTTGAAGAGCAAACATCACTGCTATTGCCTTTATCCCTTGTAGGTTTCAGTGCCTGCTCCTTTTTTCTGAGAGACCGAATTAGTTTCTGGATGACTTTAGTTTGATTCTCCTCATACATACAAGCGGCTGAAAAATGACCATCATCACCACATCTATAGCAAAAATTTGAGTCTTTGTCAACACGGCCCCTCATGACAGTCCTTGAAGTGTCTACTGCTAGTGAGGCAGCTGCACTGTCTAATGACTTGTCATCACGCGTCGCCAACATATGCTCAAGTCTTTTCACCTGTTTCTTTAACAATGCTACCTCTGAATCACCTTCAGGCTGGGCTGTCAATACCTGACCCTTAGCTGCAGTGGCGGCAGTGTCAGTAGCAGCTCTGGCTGGTGCTACAGTCAGTGCAGAGACCATTGATTTCAGTTCTTTGATGTCACTCTTCAACGCTTGGATTTCCTTTGTCTTATTATCAGTCTCTTTGTCAGCACTGACATTGCGTACTGATGCACTTAGTTTCATTCGGGAAGCCTCATATTCTTCCTCAACCCGGATTTCAGATAACAAATCCAAAAAGTTAGGGGGATTCATTTTCCTCTCTCTAAGCCTGAGCTGGATCACCATCAGGTCTGATGCGACAGCACCTCTGATCAGTTGTTCTAATCTGGCCCGGTTGGCATGAAAAGAGCTAAGGCCACCTCTTCTCACAACCTTAGTAAGTGCCTGTTCTAACCTCCTGAGAAAATCAGACAGCTTCTCTCCCTGTTTCTGCTGCATGAGGCGAAAAGAGAAGTAGAGATCCTCACCAGTTTCTGCTGTACCAAAGGCATTCTCCAAGGCCTCCAAACACTGTACTGGACTTACGTTTGCATCAGCAGTACGTGCTGCCTTCACTACTTCCAGAGCAGGCCCTTTAAGGCTTTCCATAATTCTGCGTCTCTTCTCCTTACCTGAGGAGTCACTCTCGTCCACCATCAGCCTTGCCTGTTCTATCCAATGCTCAAACTGTTCTTCACCTGCTGGTGTTGGCAAAACACCCGAAAAAATCCTCAAACGTCTGTATGCATTGTTCTATCCAGGTGGCTTCACTGTCTTTTCAAACAGATCACTCATGGCACGAATGATGGATGCTGGTGAAGTACCTGTGTCACCTACTATAGCTTGCAGGTCATCTACAGTTTTGTTTTCTGCAGTCAAGAAATCACGCAGCCTATCACTAAATCCTCTGGACTCTGGCACAGTCTTAAACAGTGTGATAAGCAACCAAGGCTGTTGTTCACTGGAAGGTATGATATCAGGGGGAACATTAGGTGAATTTACTGATTCTTTACATTCACATAACACCATCCATTTGTTTTTCTGAGCATGCAGCTTCCTGCCCCTAACCCGCACTCGGCCCAAACACTTGACATTGTGAGCAACACTCTCAATCTTAGCAACTTCTAGGTCTTCATCAATAACCAACATAAAAGCATGAGAAACATCTAATACCTCGATTTCACACCACCTCCTCAGTTCCACTTCATACACATCACGATCAGCCATGACGGATGATGGTAAATCAAAATTCACTATGAATCAAATTAAGTACAAAAATCCCAGCGGTGCCTCCATTTATGTAGCGCCTCAGCTCATGTAAGTGATGCTGCAAACTGCACCCTGGGTTCTCTTACCCTCTACTATATCTAAGGTAAGTACCACAGTGAAATGTAATGCAATGCATATAGAAAATAAACTACAAAATGGTTTTTAAACTGTCTCTGTACTTATTACCCGTCTTATTAATGCTAACTGCAATAACACATGTTTTTTATATTGTTCCCGTCATGGACTGAACTAATTAAGTACACTGAAATTTAATAAACTATAATAACCAAACACAAGTCAGGTGGTATTAACTAGCGTGTATTGAATTGAAGGTGTTAAAAAAAAACAAAGTTCAGTTAAGTTCCAATAAAAGCATGAAATTATAAGCAGCTTCAGTACAAAGGTATTATCCCGTAAACTTCTAAACATACAAAGGTGGAGGAAAGAATGTGTTCATAAGAAAGCATACCACTTTAAACTTTCAACATTGAACAAATTACCTGTAACCTTTTTTCAGGCAGCAATAAAAAGTATACAATTACACACTTTAATCCTATGGGCCCAAATATTAACTTAAGCCTGCAATTATGTACGTAAACTTTCGAAACCAATGTCTCCGGTGCAGGCCTGAATCGTTGCTCGTGGTCGTTGAGGCCTTTTAAAACAATAACTGGCCACTTCACGCTACTCGCGCAACAAACAAAAGATTACTCACGCAGGCTGATGGGGAGGCTCGGACCCAGCAGATGTCCATGCACCGTCACAGCAGAACTCACACTGTCTAGCTGCTTCAAGTCTCCCAGTCACTCGTCCAACACAGCAAGCAGTCCTTCAGCTGCCCAATCTTCACTAAGACACGTTATAGTTGGCAGCAGGCAATAGGCTAACTCAATCAAGCAGCCCAGTCCCAGCTAGCGGGCTGATAACTTTCTGTAACTAGGCTATGACAGAATGACGGAGCTACAGACCAATTTCGTTCTGAAAATGTCTTTGGAACGCCAATTACCAGATAAAGATACACTTTAGCCAATGAAGTTGTCTTTCTTACAACCAACACAGTTCACTTTCAGTTAAGTACACAGAGTACATAGATTCACTTTTCACCTATGCATTCTTTTTTCTCTCTCCAAGGCTGCCGCCTCATGAACGATTCCCTTACGTACCTCTGAGTTTCTTCCGTCCGCAACCTCTCACCTTTTTTCCTGATTGGCTGATCCTTAAACATTCACTTTAGTTTTTTTTTTTTTTCATCTCAACTTATTTATACATTTGAGTAAAATGTATTACATACCCTAAAACATGAACTCTGTGTAAAATATTGCATTACAAAATTAAAGTTTTCTTAACAAAACATGCATCTGATACTAAACTAAGGAAACTTAACCTAGCAAATTTTACAGGGTTACATCCGCCTTGGGGGAATCCCAGCATGTGACATCACCCACAATGACGCGTTTGACTTGGTAAAAACATTTGCAGCAGCAGTCAGCAATGCATTCTGTGCTGAAAGTGTTGCATGATGGTTAGAAATTGTGTCAGACTTGGGCGAAAGGTGTGACAGTAGGCTCGTTCGAGATTCCAGTCCGCCCGTCTGCAACTGGCTGCATACGTCAACGAGAATTGCTGGTCACAGCAGGGGTGGGCATTAAATGAGGAAAATAAAGTCGAACACAAATAATGTCACAAAAAAGCAACAATGTCATATGACCCGAAAACTTGTGGGAGCAAGACGCTTACAGAGAAATCTTACAGACCCTTGCAGTAGCTTCCACACAACTGCAAGCGGCTAGCTAATGCCCCTTTGGTGACACAACTTTGAGCATTGGTGTAAGAAATTATAGTTGCCCTGCCTGTGATACCACTACGAATATGGCTTCCTGAATGGTAATCCCGTTATGGTAACAAGAACGGTCAGATACCTGAGGTGTGAAAACACCAATCAATTATAGTATGGGTTGAGGAAGTGGTCAAGGGAGAACCAACACAGACGAGTTTTAGGTGAATGTAATTACCATGCAGAGTGACAAAAAGGTCTCCAGACCTGTTTGAATGATCACATCACAATGATCACATTTGAATGATTACATCAAGGACATAGGAGGAGTCTTAACAGCATAAATGGCTAGAGTTTGAGATGCTTGTGGTTCAGATTGACACCGCTGAATCCAGAGTATGTTCCCATGCTTCGTCACTGCTCATTACTGGAATAAAATATGATTGCTGCATCAACCAAGAGACACCCGAACCCTTCTTTATCTTACAATGGCGAGCCACCCACCATGCATTTTCTGAAAAGAGGGGACTGGTAAGTATGCTGCTAACCTATTTCTTTTTCAGGAAACTGCATGTTAAAACAATCTAGAGAAGATGTTTGGAGTGTGGTCTCATCTTTATTCTGTAATGATCAGAAGGTGTGTTTGTAGGCCAGTCCATACAATTGTGCAGTCGATTCTAAAGCAACTGAATCAGCCCAAAGTACTGTGGTAGCAAAGTTGTTTTGGACTAACGGTTTCTAAAGTAACTGAGACCTAAGGCCTAAGTAGAGAGAGTAGAGAGATGAGTTACTAAAGTAGTTGAATTTTAATACAAAGAGCCCAATACACTGGGACTTGTGCTGCATTGTGCTTAAATACCCGATGGACTATGGTATTGTGTTTGGACAATTTAATTAACATCTGTTTAGGTTAAAGTAGCCCAAATTTACAGAGCTTGTAATTAGTTGTGTGGTGTTTTAAAATTTAGAATGGAGGATCTGATTGTTAAGTACATTGCTAAACATGGTTCACCTGCCATGTTTGATGGCATAGAGGAGGCAAAGGAAAAGCCTTATGCATGGGCAGTATCTAGGTTTGACAATTTTCCTAAAATGCCAAAAAGCAAGGAAGGAAGAATTGCAAACGCACTGCAAGGACTATTTGCTACATGCAAAGTTTTAGAAAATAGAGTACATGAACTTTTGATCGAGAGACATAAACTGGAGACAGAGAGAGATTCGCTAAATACACAGAAGAAAATACTTGAAACACAACTTCATACAGAGTTAGAGAATGTGAAAAGTTACCAGGCCAATGACACTGTGATGAAATTTGAGAAAGGAAGACTGTTGAAAGAATTGTCGGCTGTAAAAACGGACAATGAGATGCTCAGGAAAGCAATGGCTGTGTTTTCACAAGAGCTAGAGGAAGCCAGAACAGCTTACCACTTTTTGAGCAAAAACTGTGTTTTTCAGGCAAGTCAGATCGATGTAGCCTCAGACAACGGTGACTGTAGTGAGAACAATAATGGTTGGGAGCCTGAGCATGGTCATGACCAGCGCTCCAATACTGCAGCGTACCCAGTGGCACCAGTTCACTCCAGTACTGTGCATACTGACACACCCACAGCACACCCGACGAACTACCTCAGCCCTACAGAGTTAGAAATAGTGATAAAGAATGTGGGGAAGTTTGAACCACATAAACACGACCCTCTTGAATTTCTGTCCCATTTCGAGGAATTGGTAGATATGTCCAGGTTAACAGATTTCTATGCTTGTGTTGTGCTTAGTCGGTGCCTGCCATCTACATTGTCTGGAGCTTTGTCAGATAAAGTCAAGAACCGACATGATCTGGTCTGAAATGGTCACATAGCAAGAAATTGCTGGAACAGGGGGCTGAGACGTCAAGGAATTATTTGCCATGCCTGTGGAAAAGAGGGACACATTGCAAGAAACTGCAAGGAGAACAGACCCGCACATAAAGACATTGTTTGTTTTTCCTGTGGGAAGAGGGGACACAAAGCAAGAAGGTGTTACTCTTCACAAAAGGAAATTCAAAGCAATCAAGACCTGGGTGAGAGAGTACATAGTCTACATATTGGAGAGGAAATTAACACTCAAACAGACAGACCACTGTTTGAAGAGAATGACTGTGACTCAGTCACAAGTAGCTGATTGGAACTCCAACTTAGTTTGATAGTAGCACACATTGGCAAAAATGTGCTCTATCAAAAAGGGGGGAGTGTTTGTATTTGAAGAAAAAGTTTAATGGTTTGTCTTAAGTGTGTTTATGTACTGTTGAATATTGCTATGGGGAAAAGGGGGGGCAACATTTTCTATAGTTATCATTTCAGACACCACGTGACCAACCCAGAAGGAAGGAGAATCATTTGTGAGATATGCTGAATAACAGTGGAAGCTATGGTGCCACAGTCAACACAGAGGCCAGAGGGGTCCAGATTCAAAAGATGCGGATGACCAGACCATAACTCCAGTGACCAGTCGGAAATGGTGCTGTGTATCTGCGAATATACAATATGCACATCCTAACAGAAGAGAAAGACAGACTTGGTATGAAAGAGCCTTTTTCTTACATTGGTTTTAAGTTCACTGACGTCTGTGCAGATGCGTTGTCCGGCACTCCCCCACTGAACTTGTCATCTAAAGTGTACGTTCATTAAATCCAATTTGAAGACACATATTTTCTCTCTATTTTTAACTTGTTCTGAGGCGTTTATCTGACACTGTCAAGTCTGGCCTTTTATTTATTTATTAATCTCGTTATTTCATTGTCCGCATTATGTACCTATTTATGGTCTTTGTTTTACGTTTTGCTGTCTTAGTTTTCATGCTTGTGTTGTGGAGCACTTTGGGGCAACTCATTTGGTTTAAATGTGAATCTAAATTAAGACAGAGTCGACCTGACTTAATCTCTCAGTGCACCCCACTACAACCCCCGCCCCCTCCTTATCCCGCACACACAACACGACTTGTGTGTCATCTGCTACGGAAATCGGAAGGTTACGAGCTCAGTCTCATTTATCACTAGAAGTCCCAGAGAGGGGCCATTTGGCCTTTTTACCTAGAAAACCCACAAGAGGGCCAATTGGCCCCAAGTCCCCCCTGTGGACACTCATTTTGTTATGGAAATGTGGCTGTTAGTGGCACACGGCCGGAGCCACTCTAACCTGTGTCGGGGACGGGACACACCTTACAGCTCAGGAGGTTCTTTTGAGAGCAAGCTTTAGTTCTGAGATGGATAAATACCTCAGTGAACATAGCCATAAAGACTTAAACTGGACTATGAGCTGTATGCAGTGGAAAGGATCAACAGGAAGGAAGGGATCAACACACTGAAATGTATTGTTAAAAAAAAAAACAAAGCATATTTACAAAGAATGAAAAAGCAACTTTTTTCCCCAGTTTTGGTGTGGATGGTTGTTGCAGAAGTAATTGTTATTTTGTGTGCTAAAAATAGTAAAAAAAAAAAAAAAAAAGAAAGAAAGAAACCCAAGCATATTTACAAAGAATGAAAAACCATGCATTATGAGTGAAATACATTTGAGCAGTCACTCACAATCCTGGCACTGCTATTGCTCCTTTCGGCATTTCCCACATGTATATCGGTAACAGAGCAGTCAACACAGCGCACAGTTGCATGATTGTTCTTACATTTAATTTTAGCCTGACACTTGGCTCTTTTTCCTAGTTGTGGTGTGGAGGGTTGTTTCCTCATTCTCACATTCACACAGAAGTAGCCAACATGACTTCACCACTGTAAGGTGTGACCCCCTCACCCCACACACTGCCCCTAACAGCCTCATTACCATAACAAAATGAGTGATTAGTGTATTAGGGAAAAGCAGTCGGGCCAAATGGCCCCTATGTGGGTCTTCTAGGTAGACAGAAAAATGCTGGGACTTCTAGTGTTATTTAAGATTTTTGTTTGACTTCACCTTCTGCATTTTAATGCCCACCTTTGCTATGACCAGCAGTTCTTGTTGACGTATGCAGGCAGACACAGGCAGATAGGTTTGTAACTCGAACACAGCTAGTCATAAATACTAAAGGTGACAGTGCATGGTCTGGCAGTCCCTTGGACCCTCTGTGACGTCAGTTATACAACCCAGAACCAGCACCACCGCACCTCAGACAGTCAGAGCAGAGAAGCAGGACTCAGCAGGCCTCATTCACAGCAACAAGGATGTAGACACACAGGAAAATTATGCCTCTTGGACATTGTTAATGCACAATGATTTCTACCAAACTTTTGGATCCTTGAACCTCAGCAGTCTGCTGGTTCACCTGTACGCCAGTAGCTCGTCTGTTCACCTGGGCAGCAGTTGTCCCCCGTTCCACTATCTACTCCCTTAAGTCTGAAAAACACCTCTTGTTTTACCTCTTCTGTCTTCCCTTCAAGTGCATGGATAGGCTAGGTAATAATTGTCCAGGTAATTGTCTACATAGGAATCATGATCTTTACAAGCCACACCTGTAAACAATCAAGGAAAACCCACAGCAAGTCACAACAATCAATCAATTAAGTTAAGCACAGCAAACCAAACTCACAGCACACAAAGCACAAAACACTATTCTCCCATATAATTCCAATAGGCTGACATTCACACATATTTTCGGCTTATTATTCGAAGGCTGCACAAAAGGAATGTTTGGTCTTTCACTGTTGTTTGATAGGGGGCAAGATTTACTGTGATTTGGGCACAGTCTCCAGACACTCAGAACATAAGTGACAGCATGGCTGCAAGGCTGTGTTAACTAACAGATTGGTTGCAGGTGTTGACCTGGAGTGAGGGATTCTTTTTTTATGTTTTGCTGTGAAAACTTCTTAGGGTGTTTACGACAGAGTGTGGTATAGCCAAAGATAAATTGAGTGTATTCCTAGTAAAACTAAACTGTTGTTGAAACATGAACAGGAAAACAGTCAGACTAGTACTGCCTTTGACACAAGAAAAAAATTAATTGCATTTGTCTTCAGCCTTTAGTAACACTATCACCATTCTCCTGCTTATGTCTTTGTGTTTGGACGTATTCTGACACCAGAAGCCAAACAGTTACTTTTCTTTGTGCCTGAGACGTCATCGGTTGTACTCACCTCATTGCTTTCAGACTTGGTGACTCATAGAGAGAACAAATCTTCAGGTCCTATCTGTCTCTGCTTCCCTGTGTTTTGCTTAACCATTTATCTCCCTCTCTCTCTCTCTTTTTTTCTCTCTCTCTCTCGCTGTCTCTCTCTCTCTGTTGGTGTCTTCATTCAAATGGTGTTTTCATTCAAAAACTAAATCATTATAGACTGGTTGTATCTGGTTTCACAGTAGGCTCACGTTCAGGTAAACTTTAAAAACCCTATGCAATCCATGTTTGGGGAGATCTCTTGCAGGTACCTCTGAAATACACAAATATTCCCATCAAATTCTGTATATAGCTGTAACTTATATTTCAGATTTTTATCTGCTGATAATTTGTCTTAATTTATCATATTTATTCTTTACTTAACTTTTATCTAACAGATTTAAATGGGACAATACCAAAGTGACAAACTGTCAGATAATTATTCAAAAATAGAATCGCAAACATTTGAAAGCAGTCTCCCATCTTTTTCAGTTTGTCATGTTATAGTTGAACAAAAGCAATATAGCAACACAGATCCACCATCATTTTTGGCCCTGAGACTGGCCATGTTGTGAGCAGCTAGGATATGAGGCTCATAGGGTCATCCAGTGCCATGGAGGTCAGTCATGGAGCTACAGCAGAGAACTGCACATTTACTCTGTCCTCGGAATAGAATGGTGAATGTTCACCTCCACAGTAAGCAGGTTCCTATGACTCCTGAAAGGCCTAGCATCAGCTGCCTCCCTAAAGGCTAGCAGAGGGAGGAGAAAGCCCCCTGTCTCCAAGACCACTGGGTCACAGACCAGCCACATCATGCCCCAAAACAGCTAAAGTGTCTCAATAATGTGAACCCACTTTCTCATCAACAGTTGTCTGTGCTTGCCTGTATCCAGAAAAAAGCAAAACGTTATCAATGACAACACAGATAAAATGCATCATTAAAATTGATAAAGAAGTCACTATGAGAAGGCTGGAATTGCTGTGATGTCAAACCTTTGGTGGCACATGTCCTATTTTAGTCTTCTACAAATGGATCAATTGCTCTCCTTCATCCACATGTTACTAGAACATTAAATATCCATCATTTGTACAAATCAGTGTAAACAAGATAATGGTGCCATTGATGAAATGGTGTCACATGTGCAAATGTAAACAGAATTTACAGTTCTGGCATATTGCCTTTAGATTCATTATGATCTACACCACAAGTCTCTTACTGCAATTTGTTTTGTTCCAGTAATCCACTTGTAAATTCTGATGATAAATGAATGCTATTATCTGAAGTGAAATCTACAAGGCAATTGTTTGGGTACTGACAGTCTGTTAAATGCTGCAGAGCCACAAGATAAGTGCTGTAGGGTTGGTTTGAGTGTTCATAATCCCCCCCTCTCCCTTTGAGGTAAATACTAGGCCACACATGAATTCACTTGTTCAAGAGGAGCTGACGGTTTGCAGGACAAACTAGTGACAGAAGAGCTTAGCCAGGCATGGTAGTGTCTCAGTGCAAAAAAAGAGAAAGAGAGTGGGGAGGAGTAGAGAAAAAGAGAGAGAGGCAGTGGGAGAGACTGTAAGTCTATGAAGGTTTTTGGTACTGCTGTGGGTAGAAGGAAAGACAGCACAGTAAGGTCAGGAGGCCTCCCCTCCTCAGCTGTGGGAAAATACTTAAAATGTCATGAGTGCACAACCCCTCTCGCCGGCCCTCCAGCAACAGTGTCAGCCAAAACAGCAAACATCCTGCAGTTCGGCCCCAGCCTGCAGGGCTCAGGTTGGGTTGAGCTGGGAGCTGGGGCTTCCCTTTGCTGTGGCAAACAGGGGCAGCTAAGGAGAGACTGAGCCTCTATCTGTGAGCGGAGTGGCTGTCGATGGACAGCACAAAGCAGACAGGCCGCTGGCTGGCTCGGTTTCCACACACAGAAGGCAGTGACGAATTGCAGATCAGCGGCATGGATGTAAGGGAGCCTGGCAGTCTCAGTGTCACCAATTAATCTCTCTGGGGTTGCATTTAATTATAATGGGTGTCACTAGTGATCACTGTTTTCTCTTCTCTTTTTTACCCATCTGCCAGGTTTGCCCTCCTCCTGTAATTCGCCTTACACTAAAGCAAGTCGTTCGCACTGTTCAAGGCCAAGTGAAACATTTTTGGGGAAATCATTTTGTACTTCAATGGTGATATTTTGTACTTTGATAAATAACTAAGTAACAGTCTTCCTGAAGTGTTTTCAAGTGTCCAGTATTCATTATACAACAGACGACTGGTAGGAGTAGCTGAGTAAAGTGCTGAGAAAATGTTGTTTTAGGAGGCCTCTGCTTATTTAAGTCTAATGGTTACTTCCTCCTGTTTGTTTTTCTGGACATCTCCATAACAAACAGAGTCTCCTAATACTAGAAAACCAATGACAAGTGTCAGTGTTTAATAAATGCTGTGGTGGCTTGCCGAAAAAAACATCACTTTCTTCTACCCTTCCTAAAGCACACTCAGTGACATTGTAAGAGATGACACACAAGCTGCATGAGCAATCTATCCTCCACCAAGCACACAACATAGTGAAGATAACAAATCTTGCTTTGCAGATTTCAACATTGCATATTCATTCTGCAGTTGGGACCGCAAAGGGTTTTATCGCTATTAAACATTTTGTATTTAGAGGTGGGGATGAAAGCTACATGGATGCATGTAGCGGATGTTTACTGCTGAGATGCTGAGAATTTGTGTGTTTTCTTTGGCCACGCTTATGGAAACAACTTTATCAACTGGGTCAAAACCTCACCTCCACATTTATTGGGGATGGAAATTCCCGAGGGCGTTCATCTGATTGTCAAGAAATTTGGTACATGTCATCTGCATACAGCGCCTTGAAAAAATCTTATAAAACCAATCAATATTTGATACATATCATGTAATTACACTATGCTTAATATCTTGTTTTGTATTTGTTCACATTTTGTTATTCCTCATATACTCAATTGGCACAACATTCTTTAACACCATACCACAATTTTGTGTGTATGTGGCACCATTCTCTTACAAAATGTGAAGCTAAAAGTTTTTGTGGAATAACTCACCAACCATTGCAACCAAGAAGACCAAACATTTGCTATACCTTGAGCTTGACAAGGTAGCCTGGTAAACCAACCCCTTGTACTTCATTTCATTTTATACAGAGGGTCTGGCCATGCTGCAAATGACATTGCTGTATTAGTTACCAGCTAATCCTACCCAATCAGCAAACAGAGGGAGTGTTCGTGAGCAATGACGCTGACTTTGTGTGCTACATTTGAATTGTAGTGTGTAGGCAGGCTAATTGCATACATGACGACCAGACAATAGCGATTGGGTAAAGGCAGAACCACTTTTTTAAAACTTCAGCGACTTCCACGACTCCAGGAAAAAATAATTTCTCAATGATATTAGTTGAGATTAATTTCACAGTATATAAATTGCCAGTTGGCATGTAGCGCCACCTACAGAAAACTGCAATGTAAACATTGTGGTTTTGGCTCACCAGTATCTTGGGCGGAGAAAGGTATTATTACATTAAATTTGCCATGTAGGGCCACAAGTGCAACCTCTTGTAGTCAATGAAACTTGGAGTAAAAAGTTTTTTTCCATTTTACCTATGTGACAGAATAGAAATATGGACAGTTTCATATCAGTGGCAGAGTTCTGAGGTTCTATGAAAACTTCAGCACATCAGCAAGTCTGCAACTGCCTTCCCTCAGAAGTGTGATGTTTAGATAAGGGGAAAATGATGAGTTTCATTAGGAGGGGAAAACAAAGCCTGGTAGAAGGTGTTTTATGTTACCTCACTTTCAAAGCTTCTGACAGGGCTACAGTCAAGGCACAGGACCAAAACAGACCAGATGCATCCTCTCTGCCATACCTCTGCTCTTGGTTTTTTGCTTCTGCCCCCACATAACACTGAAATGGCAGGAATGTGTGTGTAATCGTGAATAGCCTATGACTACCCACACTATGTTAGGTAATTAAAATACACAACTTCCATATTGTTCTTTTCTTTTTAATTTCATTTATAAGGACAGTGTACCTTAAAACACACCTGGTTGCACAGGGTAGGCACAGTGCTTTCCCAGAGGTCATCACACAAAGGCCACCCCTGTGCCTCCTGTTTTCTGAAGCTGATAGTGACTGAACAAACTGAACAATCTACAGGGGAGTGTGAGATGAGTAAGATGGCATTAGAGGAGTGTAACCATTGCCTCAAGGGAGCTTTTCACCAGGTTCTTACTGATCACAAGAATTTACAACACCTAAAAAACATTTACAACACCTATGCTTCAAGTGAGTGTTTATGGGCTGGGTCGATACGCCTCTGCAACACCGAGATATCGCAAAAAATTCATGTTGTTGGGTGAAACATTCATTGAGTTATTCAGCAAAAACCTTTGGCCGTCTCCCCCTCTTTGACGGACACTGGAACAGCAGGAGGGTGGCCTACTAGGGCTACTTGTCTACACAGATTCATATCCCCCAGAGTTCCAATGTCTCGGCAATCGTTGATGAAACATCCGTGAATTAAAAGGGCAAAAAGTCACGGCAACACCAATATGACCGCTTTCAATAGCTTCGCTAGCGGCGGTCATAATGATGTGTCAATATGTAGAGCATAAAGCACAAATGTGGACACTGAATTCACAATTCGATATTTTTCTAGTAACAGTACATTGCTATGAGGCATGTAATGACTTAATTCATAACTCTTCTCATGTAAAACATGTCCTAGGGCATTATTTATGCCATAAAGTAGAGATTGCATGGTTATTTTATACCACTGAATGTTCACTTTTGCAGACTTGACTGCTCGCTAAAAGTCAGTGACACAGAAGAAGACCACCCAAGTCTGAGTTAATACCCTAAATACTCCAGCTTCACCCTTATTTATGCCTTGGTTTTACAGTGCTCCATGGCTCCCAAAATTCAGTGGGGAGCGGCGGCGATTCGGGGAATGGCGCACCCAGGCACAGGCTATGCTGCGTGCACAACCACTCTCTGGTGAACAAGACTTCGTATTCAGTGCCTTGGAGGGAGAGGCCCGGCGTGAAGTGGCCCTGTTAGATGCGATACTGGGGACAAAATGTGTGTAACTTAAGATAGCTGTAGACAATTAGCCTGCATTTGATGGTTACCTGTAAAATCTCCATGGTGAGGGAAATAATTTGCTTTTAAATTAATACCACAGTTTAATCTTATTCACAGTCTTTTTCAGTATGTCTGTTTTGTTGTGTGACATGAAAAAAGATAACTTTACTAAACTGTGTACAATAAACCTAATGATTCCTTAGTGTCAAGTGAGAAGCTGTGTTGTTGTGATGTAGCAATGAGAAGTTCTCTGACACCACCACACCGTGATGTAGGAATGTGAGATTGTACCCTAAATTACAGCTTTAAAGAGGAGGATACAGCGCTAGTGGTAGTTGGTTGCGGTGTGCCTGGACATGATGATTGATCAGAATATAACAAGTGCAATCAGAGGTCAACCTGGTCGCCCATGTGGACGGACAGGGTCATTGCAGGCGCACAGACACAAAGACACACGGACAGGATCATTGCAATACCTGGTCAATCCGGAGGACCAAGTAATTACTGGAAATGTAAGTCTGAAGAAACTGAGCCTATTGGCATAACAGTTTGTATTCACTATGAGAGTAAACATATTTGCATTAAGGTAATAAACGGTTAATGCTTTTGCCAAACATACCATTTCTGATGTTACCAGCAAAGCAAGTATTGCCCCCAAATGGTGGACATTTCTGTGCCACGTTAAATACTGAGGCATTATGGTTTAGTTAGTGTAAGCAGGGACGTGGCATAAATTGGTTAGAAATTCCAAAATTTTTCTGACAACTAAGTGCATGTTAAGACATATCTCTTGTAAACTATAGGTTTACATTAAGTATACCATAGGAAATACTATATTCATAATTTCTGTCCCAGTTAAGAACATCTTCAGACACGTAAAAGGTTCAGCATTTTACTATCGGTGGTACTGATGAGCTGACAATGTTGAAAGACTTATTGCCTTTTAAGTAGTTTTACCAGAATAAGCCTAACTTTATCCACATAAAGCATGTGTTAAGTTCACTTCATCAGTTATTATAAGGCCTAGACATGGAAAACATGTGGGTCATTTATGAAATCTATTATGAACATCAATATCACATCATGTAGTGTGTTAGAGGTCTCAGTATTGCTGTTCCACGTAATGATGTTTGCTGCAAACCCTGAGAATCCTCCACATGCTGACCCAGAGCAGAGGCAGGGCTTCCCAAACCACGGACCGATGTCATAATAAGGTCCTCGGCAGACAAACAAAACACTTGAAACTGCCCTGACCACTGAAACATAGGCAGGGCCATTTATCTGATTTCTTCAAAATTTCTGTCATACCATGATTGATACATTGACTCCATCATCTCTGCAGAAATCAATTGTGGGTGTGACACAGAAGACTGAGTGAGCACTTCTGGCCATTGTGCAAGTGTGGGCATGTATTTGATAAAGCCTCAGATGACAGGGGGAGAAGCAAATCCATAATGTGTTTGTGACATTATGAAAAATTTAACGTTGAGGACTTTCTAAAGAAACTGTGTATCAGTGAGTAGTTTTCTAAAAATCTTTGTGTTCTGGAAATGTTGTTGGGCTTCTTTCCTTTTATTCTTATGTTTAGTTGGCTCTATATTTTGTATACATTTGAAAATGCACAATGAAATTCCTTTATTTAAGTTTGCATCACTTTCAATCTTTACAGTGACCAACAAAGATGTGTCGCTTGCACTTGCAATGAGCTTTTCCTCTTACAATTTTGCAGGTTATTTCAGTTAACACACTTCACAATGGCAATGTGTTGTCATATTCTCTGCAGTCTGCTGATGCACCTAAATCCTGTCAGAATCAGTGTGCTGGCAGGGTCCTTGTTTAACAGCATTGACGTGTGTATCTGTGTTTCATAGACTGGCAACATTGTCATGTTGACAGGGCTCTGATTCATTTCAGCTCCTGAGAACATAACACCTCAAAGGAGGATAAGGTAAGTAATTGGTGCTGATTGCTCACAATTTGCAGTAAATGGTCACCATTAGAGACTATGACGTACCTGCTCTCGCCCTAGGTTGGGACATGATGTGATGGTTTTAATACTATGATTTATCTATGTTTCACACTTCTTTGATGAAAAAAAGATAATGTACTGTATGTGTGTGTGTGAGAGAGAAGGAGTGTTAAATAATTGTTTTGAGGCAGTGTTCATTTTGATTTGATTATAGCAAAAAGAAAAAAGAAAATCATCAACACCATGGCTTCTGAGATAAGAATTTTATTTGAGAGAGATTGTAAGGACACCTAAGGAAACTCATAGTAATCTAATTTTCTTCAACTTAAACTGCATTGACATCCCACTGCTTTCATTAAAAGTGTCGCAGTAATTTCTCAACAGTTTTCCTCCTTTCTTTGTGGATTAAGCCATTTTCATCATATTGTGAATATATTTTTTTTTTCGCAGGCTATATCATATATTTTACACATAGCGTGATTGTAACAAGCTTTTAAAATACAATGTAAGGTTGTCACTTTCTTAACCAACGGCGGAACAGGAAGTGGAAAACGAGAGAATTTGCTGCCTTGTGTCTCCAGACACCACAGACATAATTTGAAACTATTCTAGAGAGTGTCAGAGGTCATGCTGCTGCCACAGGAGCTTGTTTCTCTGTTTTATGCCGTAGCCCTACTGCGCAGAGGTGCAGGGTCTGAATCAACAGCTCTTAGCAATACAAGACTATGATAAAAGATAAGTCACCTGTAAGGTGGCAGTTCTACATGACATGATCCAAACCTACAGGTAGGTAATTAGACTAGGGACCCAGGACAGGAATTTACCATCTTCCTGGGTTTGAGACTAATCCTAGCCAAGCATTAGAAACACCGTTACCTATCTACTTAAACAAGATAATACGTTGACTAGAGAAAAAAGTGAATCAGAGTAATAACAATTTATTAGCCAAGTACAACCTAGTACTACCAAGTTGCAATATCCCGCTTACATCAAAACACAAACTGTGAAAGTATGAACATCAACCACCTCTCTACCGAAAAGCATCTACACATAAGTGTGGGAGTGTCGTGGCTGCATAACAGCTCAAAGGCATGCACGTAGTGTGGGTTTTCATTATCCTTTAAATACCCAGTCTTGGTCCTTTGCAGTGTATTTCAGTTTGGTGGAGTGAAACAATAGACCAAATGCCTCTTTGAAGACTTTTTGGAGGTTCATCTATAACACACAGAGATATGGTAATTCCTCTGTTTTGCTGGCGGCTGAATTGGAGCCTAATTGGAGCCTTACAAATACATTGTCAAAGTTTGAAACAGTAATTTCCGACCTCTTACAAAAAGCATTGTATAGTCAGGACCAAAATTTCAATAAGTTTTTAAGAGTTCCACCAAACATCGATCTTTCCCTCCAAACTTTGGTATGTTTTTACTTCACTAATTGTTAAACCAAAATAAAAAAATACTTATGTAACGGATCTGAATTCTCCTTCCACCACTACTAAAATGGATAAGGCTCATTGCTGTACAAATTGATGTGGTGGTGAAGAAAAACTTTGCTTCCTTCCTTTGCTTCTTGTTGTGTGTGAGAATTTTAAAATGGTGTCTCTGGGACCATTCTTGTACCTCTATGGGGCTCTTTTATGGCTAATGGAGTGCAGCTGGTGTTGTGGTTTGGACATGACTAACATATTACTGAAGAGGGCCTTAAACTGCTGCTGGCTCTCCCTCGTGAGCCATTCATCATCATTTCTTCTGCAGGGAAACTGGGAATTCTTCATAGGTTTTCGTAGTTGATTTGATTTTTATTTATTGTTCTACAAGATCTCTTTAATGTCTTAGAAGGTAATTGTGCTCAGCTGCCTCCAGATTGCTCTGCTACCAACCACACACCACTCTGTATATTTAACACTAATTTCGGTAAGTCACAGGAAGGTTAAACTCGTACAGGCACAATATTAGTTTCATCCCACAATAGATAGTTCATGAAATTCCATTGTGCCATATATCAAGCTAAACTGGGCTGCAATTAAAGAGGTTTATTTTTGCAAACAATCCTATATATGTTATAAAAATACAGGCATGTTTGACAGAATTCTGTTTCAGTACAAGGTACACACAAATTGTGCAGCACATGGTTGTTTCATTTATTAGAGGGTTTTTAATAGCAAATCAATTGTCCTGAAGTATCTTTTCAAGGTGGGGCATCACAGTCTCATACTGATTACAGCCTCAGTTCTCTAAGCTTTTAACATCATTTCTTTTGTGCTTTTTCCAACTGACGGCAAAAAGAGAGGGGAAATCTTGAGCTTCTGCTAAGGCTTCTATTGTCAAGCAATGTTGTGCATTATGTACAAAATGGTCTATATTGATAAGGTTTTATAATCACTAAGCAGCAGATAGCTCTATTTTTCTAGAGGAAATTAAATGGGATGTCACATTCAGGCTAAATGTGGAACTGTATGCAAAATTGTTAAGTTACATATAAGCCATATAAGTTCTAAGTCAATCTAATAGAGACTGTTCCATACTGAATATTGCAGCAGAGCGCTCCCTTACTAGATGCATGTTACTAGTTACCCGGTGGTATAAAGCATCAAGCCATACTATCCAAACCATCACGTTCTGTGGGAGTTTAGCCTGTGTCAAAGTGAACTGAGCAGTGAGGATTACTAAACTTGACATAACATGACATAAGAGAGTGAAGGTCCTTGTCATCCTTCGATCCTCTCACACAAAATTAATGGAGGACTTTTCCCCTGACTGCAACACTCTTGTTCAGTCTCAAAACTGCATTTCATATGTGTCTGATTAAGTCATGTCCCAACCCTGACAGAGGGGTTCTGAAAAAAATATTAAAACATGCAGGCCATTCAAATATTCAGTTGACTGTTGTGTTGGCTACAAATGTGTTCAACTTGTTAACTTTTACTTTGAATATGCTTTTGTGTTATTCTTAGAAGTGATGCACACCTCTTCATTTATCTCACATTCAAATCCAGTCACCCAAATTCCACTAAATAATTTTTTTGTCTTTTTCTCCAAACATCAGTAGGATAACAATGAGATCGTGTTGTAAACACGTGTTTGGTGTAAATGAACAAAGGTGACATGACGTGCTCTGCTAACAGACTAAGCCTTTATGGTGATGAATCACAGAGAAAGGTGCAAAGGCTGATGGCTTTCATGACTGCTGAAAAAGACTGTTCTCATGGCAACCCGCCTGAGAGGGCTGTGAGAGCAAGGCTGATTGTTCACAAAAAAAGTAAGTGAATTTACATTCCATTTGTAGAGGAGCATTGTCAAAACTGGTGGAAGAGCGATGTGGAGGGGTGTTGAGCATTGATTTGTGCACTATCTTCACCTGCCATTTCTCAGGTCACAGAGGAACAGAAATAGGTTCTGAGTGCCTAAGAGGCATTAATTATGCACTATTCATGGACTTTCAACACCATTGAATGTGCCTGTACAAAGCATGCATTCAACAGGTTGCCGCGACAGCCTTTCTGAGGTAAAACGTGACCTAGCATTTGGTTTTTAGAAATCATTCATGGCATTATCCTGTTCCTACAGACGTCTTGCCATAAATATTCATCAATGTGTGTTGATGTTTTCAGTATGATGCTTGTCCAATAAAAGTAAACTCATCA
Organism: Coilia nasus; assembly: GCA_027475355.1. Classification (NCBI taxonomy): domain Eukaryota; kingdom Metazoa; phylum Chordata; class Actinopteri; order Clupeiformes; family Engraulidae; genus Coilia; species Coilia nasus. The sequence continues at coordinate 8,330,280 of CM050221.1, forward strand.
AATATTTTTGATAACTGTAATAGGAAGCCGAGGTGTCTGCTCAACAGAAGAGATTTGTCTTCTTTTGTCCCTTTTTAAAAGAATGGGTGCAAAAAAACATCAATAGTCTGAAGGACTGAGAAATAGGAATTCTTCAGCTAATACCTGTTATCTACAGTGTATTGAATGATGACATGTCCTGGCACAGTTCAAATACCAACAGTGCCAAAGAAACACAGTACACTGGAAGACAGTATCAGAGGTTGGAATGTGTTGACTTTTGAGATCATGACAGACACCATCAATATGCACATACAGACTATAAAAGGAGAAAATTTTGAACAGACTATCATATATCAGACCATGAACAGACATGTATGAGTCATGCTCTTTAGATGGTAAAAGTGTTCATCACACCTATGCAGTGTTCATGTCACACTCCTCTTGCCCAACAAAAAAGAACAGAGGTATGTAGTAATTTGTTTTGGCTAGACATTAGTCTGAGCAGTTGTATTGCATAACACTGTGCCTTTAACCTTCCAGCATGTCATGTGAACAATCACATATCTTAGTTTTGGTTGGCTACAGTGTTACAATGTATCAAGTCAATTATGATTTTTTTCCCTTCTGCTTGTAGAAGTGTTCTCTTTAAATGTGCTTTGCTCCCATATGTGGTGGATTTTTGATGAGACGTGAGTCTTGTTGTCCTGAGCACATGGCATTCCAGCACATTTTTTGTCATCAGAGGTATTGGAGTGTGCCATTACCCAGTGTCAGCGACGAGCCAAACTCATTTCCTTCTGAAGTGAGGCTGAATGGTACAGTTCAGTGAAGTAGGCTAATGACACACGTTGAATGAGGGTTTTTATAATTCCAAAATGATCTGGGCAAGAGAGTCAAAAATTAAAAAGAAAGTCAGGAATAGGGCACATGTCCCCACCAAGGGCATATTACACAGCATGACAGCAGCAGTCAAAACATGCCTCTGTGTGTGCACACATATTTCTCACATCAGGTCTTAGGCAGGTTTATGGGCCCTGCCACCATGTACCCTGTCAGTGGGTGGAATATGCAGGGCTGAGACATGTCTTGCCAGGTTATAGTGGATGGGAAGTGCCGCTCTTCTCAGGGCTAAGCTGTCTAAACTCTTCTGTAACCATGATAGATTACAGCGGGCATCTGAGCGTTGCTGCTTCTGTTGACAGGCAGATAGCATCTGTCTCAGAGGGCCATACTCCAGTGCTGCTGCTGGATTAAAAGTCTGATTTACATCCTTTACTCTAAGCAGCGAGTGGGATGCATTATGGGAATCTCTTACTCATTCCTACAGTAGAGGGAATAATATTGACCTACCACCACAGTGCCAAGCTTTTAGGAATAATGCATTTTTAAGCATGTTTTATTTTAAATTCATAACATTAAAAATTTAAGAGACTGATGTTTTCATACAACAGCCTCATTAAAAAGACCATTTCTATCAACGTTGTTAACTGTTTAATGAACATTTGAGCTTACCCTTTCATGTGTCACTATAAATCTTGCACAGAATCAAAGCCTGTGTTCACGTAATCCCAAGCTTGACTCTGGGCGGTGCTTGACTGCATCAAATTAATGCTTTAAAGTAATGACGTGCTAATGTGTGGTATCTATTACAGGTTTGTTAGAGAAATGTGGGAATTCTCCAGTTGAAGTGCCCCAGCCACTGATAAGTTGTGTGTGTTAATGCAGCATGTGGCAGATTGTAGGGCTGTGCTGTCATAAGCAGTTCATGAGATTCCTCTTATCAGTAGTAATATTTCAATATCCTTTCATGCAGTGCAGATGGCGGTACACTTCATCCAAACAAAGTGGCTTTGTGTGTGAAAAATGTCAGGAGGAAAGTTTGAGTCCTCTGTTAACCCCATTGTCAGCTCTTCTGTGTAGCTGTGTCAGTGATAAGGCCTGTTCTGAGTGCCCACTGGGTTCGTCTGCAGAGACACACTCCCCCCATGAGCTGGGACAGATGGAGTAATGAAATATGCATGCCAGTGAAACAGCCAGACTCTGCCCAGCCACCAGCCTCCTTAGCCCACTGGCCTCGCTATAGATACTTACTAGTCTTGCAGCTCTTTTTCCCTCTTTTCTGTGTCATTTTCTCTCTATCAGTAATACTGAGATTGGAAAAAAGCATAGCATAAGTCAAACTAGAGCAATAATGAGGCATATGAGCGTACAAGGAAAATTGTGCAGCCCCAAGCAGGTTCATATCAGTAACACTTACACCTGATTTATAATGCCACCATCAAAGGTTCAGTCACTGAGTGGAGTTGGGGTTCTCATTTCCCATCTCATGACAGCACTCTTTAGTCCACTTTACTGGTTTAATTGCCCAGTATGAGCATACATCCACAGCTGATTTACAGCTTCACTCAATATGTACCACTTCACAATCAGGCATTGATTTAATCTTAGGATGCTTGCTGGTCTCACTCTTTCATGCAGTCCATGTAAGAAAAAGGTTTTAAATCAGCATTTTAATGCTCATTTTCACCTTTAAAACAAGAAATTCTAACTGGAAATACAATCTGCATAAATCAAATCTATTCTTATGTGAGCATACATTCAATTTGCAAGGAGAGTAGAGTCACTTGCTATTCACAATGGGTATTGTGCAATTATACTGTAGTTATAACCTTATAAGGTTGTAAAATGCTTTTTTCCTCCTGAATGCCCTAAATTGTTTGGTAATTAGAACTGGTAGTTGGCCTCTATGGTATAAACTTCACCTGCATCAAATGTGTCAACAGAGATACTAGGTAGAATGAATACCTTATCTGGCACTGATCAGAGTTCTCTGATGTAGGCAGTAAAGGTGGACAGCATTCATACATTCATTGACTTCATCACACTGCATTTCAATTAAAACCCATTTACAGTGTTGCAATTGATGTGAGAGGCCAGACCTAACTGCAACAAAATGTGCATGGAGAGACAGGTAGAACCTTTGGCAGAAAAAAACAGGAACATCAAAAGGAGTGTGAAAAGAAAACATCAAGTACACATGGGGAACAAAACAGACGGCAGAACAAGTGAGTCTAAAATCGATGATCTCGGATCACTGGAAGAGAGAGAATCACATCATGTACAGGGAGGGACCCAGATCGTACAGTAAGAACAGAAAACAACAAATTCCAGAGCTGGATTGGGGAAGCCCTTAAAATCCGGAAACAAGCCCAGGGGACAGTAAATGATAAGGCATACATGTTGTCACACAGCTGGAATGCAGTCCTATCCAGAACATCGAACAAGCAGCGTTGTGGTCTTTCTTCCAGTCAGGGTAGGATGACCAAACCTGCATACATCACCTGACACAAAACTACAAACAGCATCACATTTACATTATGTGACCTTTTTGAAGAAGACTGCTGATGTGCACCTAAAAACATATAAACGTGAAAAAACTTTCAGCCTGTCTCAAAGAAACTAATTATGTAAAGAATTAGACAAATGTATTTGCTCAGATCATACAGCTAATTCAAAACTCAGCTGGTAAACTGGAATAAAACCTGAGGAGAGAGCATATGGATAAACTTCTTGAATTGCACTGGCTACCTGGAATTTATTTTAAAGTCCCCCTGCTAATAGGATGCTGGTTAGTACCATCTGGGTAGTGTGTCTCTTCTTAAGCTTATGTTTTGATAGGAGCATCATTTGGCCAAAGCACCATTCATTAACATTTAGGGAATCTGAAGAGCTCTTATAGTGGCGACAACCCGGTCACTTTCAAAGAAGGCTTTCTGATCACACCCCCTGTCTTTTCTAGATCTTGCTATTCCTAGTTGTTACATGTACTGCTGTCAGAGATCTCCTAACCACTGGCAGCATTTAAACTTGGCCTGTGATTTCATGTCTTGCTCATGTGTTCTGGTGTCTTGGCTGGTTTTGGGCATTTCTTGAAGTTAATAAACTGGTTTTTCACTGCCTGGTCTGTCAGTATCATAAAGAACAGCTGAGTGTTGGTCTTCTGTCTACTGTATGACCTATGGGTTGCTATGCCCCTTGTGTTTTATTACCATGGATTGTGGACTTTGAGCTGATTCTTGTACAAGTCTGTTTTCTGTCTGGCTGCCAGTAAAGAAAGGCTCATTAAAGACTGGTCTCATTTTACATTTCTGTATATCGTCTACACTTGAGTCTAAAGTTTCATTCCTGGTCTAATCGGCTGTGATAAATCTGTAGCTAACAAATCTGGTTAACAATATGGCTAACAAACTACATCTATACTCAAATTAGTCATGGTTTTTGTTTAGAAACTCATGGATTTAGCCAAAATGAAGGGCATGACAAACATTTACTTAGAGTAATACTCAGCCTTTGAACTGAATTTGGATGTTCATGTCACTAAAAAACCTATTCAGAAGGTTAATGGTATCTCATGATTGAGTGCAGCATTTCTGCAATCATAGCATCTGTTCAGAGGGCAGTGTAGGTTGACTACATAATCTTTAGAATCTGCTCTGGCCCAGATGGCAAAGCTTAAATCTTCCTTCCTGCTACTTGAGATATACTATTAATAACGCATAGCATGTGGTAAGCTTACAGACTAATTAAATAGTGATTCTGGAAGACTATGATGGGTGTGGCATGGATACAACTTAGCTTATTGCCAAAAATGATTTGGGAATGCTTTGAATATATTGTTGTATGAGTAGCGATCAGTCTCGAATCAAATCAGCACAGAGATGGCCAAACCAACTGATGACCCTCTGCTAGTGGTTCAGATGGGGTGAAGCCCTACAGAGAAGCTGGTGTAAACAAAAAACATTATATTCTCATGTTAAAAATTAACAAGCCACTGGCAGGTAGCCTTAAGTGACCAGAGAAACAGCATGGTTTGGTCAGATCACAGTCATCTTACTTTAAACATTATGCTGAAAATTCTCCAGTGAGCAGGGCCTGTTAAAACATATTGCTATAAATGTAATGTCTGCCCCACTGTCACAGAGTAAATGGTAGATTCTATGGTTGGAGAATGACCTTTTAACATTTTGACAAGGGAAGCAATGCAGAAAAAATTGTGCTGATAATTATATGATTTCCTGTACCTTTTCAGAAAAAAATATTTCAGTCATGTGTAAACTTTAAAACTAAAGCATTGGGGTTATAAAATGTAGGCTTTTCATTGATTTCAAGTTTCTATTAACACAATATATCTTTCCCTTCAGGTGCTGGTTAAGCTATTATTTAAAATTTGATTTGAAATTATGCATATGGCAGTTATATTAATAAAATAGTGTGTTGAGGAGCAAGCAGGTATAGCAAAACATGTTCACCCATAAATGGCTTTTTAAAGAGATATGTGATCCCATCTCTTCTTAAAAAAACAAACAATAAAATGACCTGAGGTATAAAAAATTGATTGCTGTTTTATTTTTCTCTGAGGTTCATGTTTTATATTTTTCTGTTGATGGTTTTTGGGTCAACCATTTAAGAGTTACACAACAATTTTGTTTAAAGTGAAAGCTCTCCATCCCCATAGTTATGATTGTTTGTTTTACAGTCATTGTGCATTTCCTCTAAATCTTCCTGTGCAATTGTTTTTTCACTCAGCTGACCAAGTTTTCAATTAACCCCTCCAGCACTTCTTTTATTGTCAAATCAGAACTTCAGGAGAAGCTCAACTCATATATGGAACTTCATTACTGTTATACCATGGTAATGCAGTTCTACCCATAGACATCCTATATATGTATAGAATGTCTATGGTTCTACCAACCCAGCATATTACACCACCTCACCCTTTTAAAGATGGCATCATATTTCTTTACAAGTCAGTCAAATATTATGCACTTGTAAAGAAATATGATGCCATCTTTAAAAGGGTGAGGTGGTGTAATATGGTGTGCTATAAGTCAGTCAAATATTATGCACTATTATGCAATCTCAAAACACAAACTTTTTTCTTTTGCTTTTCAACACACTTCAGCAAATGTACAGTCTCTAGTGTTCAGCAGCTTTCAGTGAGTCTCTTAGGAGGCCAAACAATACACTTTGGTCTGAAAAGTGTTTCTACAGGAGAATTATTCACATCTGCTGGCACTTCAGGATCTGCTATACACTCTGTAGTCTTGGTCAGCCAGGACACTGTATCACAGTTGCTGTGTCATGTCAGGCTTGACATTTGTGGCTTGAGACCAACGCAGTTCCTTTTCAAGGATCCTCCATGCTCTGTCTACATTTCATATAAGCATCATGCCACTTCTCCTGGCACTGAACCTTGCATGTCCCTGATGATCTCAGATTCTGACCTGTTCTTTTGGCTTCAAGCCACATAGGCTTTGTTCTTTTGTGATGTCATTATTACCTGGTCCCTGGGGGATTGACCAGGTATTGCAATGACCCTGTCCATCTGTGTGTGTGTGTGTGTGTGTCTGTCTGTCTGTGCCCAGTAGGGGGGACCAGGTTGCTATCTCTGATTACGCTTGTTGCGCTTGTTTTTATTTTTAATTTGTTGCCTTTGAAGACAACGCTGATAAAAGAACTGACTGATCTTACAAGATAGGGCTATTTTGTTTTTGCCGAGGCCATTGGATCTCTCTCTCTCTCTCTCTCTCTCTCTCTCTCTCTCTCTCTCTCTCTCTCTCTCTCTCTCTCTCTCAAATTCAAATACAAATTTTCTTTATTGGCATGCCTGTGTATATCAGTGTTGCCAAAGCTTACAAAAATAACATGAAAGTATTAAGGACATAATAACATTAAGAGCAATCTCTCTTTCTCTCTCTCTCTCTCTCTCTCTCTCTCTCTCTCTCTCTCTCTCTCTCTCTCTCTCTCTCTCTCTCTCTCTCTCTGTGTCTCTGTCTCTCTCCTCAAGAAAATTTGTCTGATATTATATTGCATTTGTCATTATATATCATAAATTGACAACAGAATGTCAATGCATGACATAGCGGTAGTGTATATGTGGTATTGAAACATGTCACATATTGATTTTATTTTTATTTTACCCATATGCTATCCAACCTCACAAACTTTACTTGACTGTGAGATTGTGTGTGTGGCATCCAGGTTTATGCTGGCTTTAAATCCAGCATACATTATTCCAGTCACACTTCCACAGACTTGCTGGCACCAGAAGGGCTTCTTGGTAAAGAAGCCTCTCCTGCTGAGGATGTTGTTCCTTGGAGGGGGCAAAGAGGTCCTGGGAGACCTACTTTGTAGTGTCAAAGCAAATTAAGGCATTACATGTCAAGAGAGGAGACCTGGCCTCAACATTCCCTTTTAGACCCTGGGGCTTAGAGACTCTGACAGGGTTGGAATCAGACAACGGCCCTCTTTGGCCATTAGAAGATAGCCAAAAATAAGCCAGTCACTGCAACTTGTTGTTAACTATAAAGCAAGGCAATTATTACCTAAGGTTTAGAAATGTGAGACAAAGCACATGCACCACTACGTATGTCTCATTTTCTTAAAAAAGGGTTCTGTGAACTATAATGTATTGTATTATGTAATGTATTATACCACATTTCTGACTGGTAGCGTTTCATTACACTTCATTGGCATACACGTCACCAAAGAGGAAATAACTAATCCACAAAGAATTTTGAATGAATCATCTGAAAGCTAAAAATGACCACAGTGTTTTAGTGATATTAATTTCATCAATCTTGGCCAAGTCCAGAGATGGAGAAGTGCATTGCTGAAAGGCACACATAATTCCAACCTTGTAAGCCTGTGTGGATAGATGTTGATATGCAGCAGTGTAGCTCAGTTGGTCTCTGCAGCATTTTAGGGGGTTATAAGAGGGTGTTGCAGCAAAAGTGTGGCAGCAGATTAATGAAGTCACGTCTGCAGGCTGCATGCCTGTCTGAGGATTTGCTTTCAACTGGTCTTGGTTCACACTGCTTCTCCTGGATTTCTGGTAAACTGTGGGGGCTGAGATGTTTATCACAAGGCTTGAGTCTGACCATGTGATGTGTCTGGATTTCCCAGTGGTTTTCAGACTGTTATACAATCAAAAGATCAAGTTAAAAGTTCATCAAAACTACAATTTGCAAAATATTCATTAAACAATTTGGTCAGTTGAATAAATGATCTCCATCTACTTTCAGAGTTGTATTCTACACACTTATTGACCTCTCAAGGAATTCCTAGTCAAAAAGTAATGTATCCATCTGTCCCATACAATCACCACCATCTGCAGCATTTTAGTTTTCCTTTCTCACATGCACTTTAATTCTGAGAGCAAAGGCCCACCCGCACACCTATGAGAAGTGGGCCACACGAATGCCCTGCCTCTCAGCATTTTTAGTGGAATATTCCCAATGGTGCAAGAAACCACATAATGTGCTGTGGGCAGGGGCATCCCCATGGGGTTTTGTTCTGTCCCCCCTTCCTACCAACTGGAAGTGCAGCGACTGCAGTACTGGCTTCTGTTAGGGAAACCCAGATAATAATTTATATATCCTTTGCAAGATGAGTGGCAAGACTTGAACGTCAGACACATGCATGACCCAGCTTCAAAATTTTGCATATTCACTAGGGTGCCCTGTAAGCTTAGCTTTATTCAGTTAAACTAAAAAGGACAAAGAAACATTTTGCCCTGATATTTTAGGGTTTGCGGTGCTTAATAGGTTGATAGGCAGGTTGATTAATAATGTGTTTGTTTTTATTTAAAGGATTTAAAGTCACTCATTACATACTTTTGAGTACATGTGAGAATTTCCCCTAACCAGATTGTAACCAGATTATATTATGGCCTGTTGGCAAATAGTGTAGTAATGAAGTATTGAGTGTGACAGTGAAATATATAACACCCAGACACTAATGCAGTGAGCGATTACATAATCTCCATACCTTATTTGGGACATTGACAGTTAATTTAATACTGAATACTAACAAACACTGTATATTTAGTATGATTAAAGGTGTATTAAGTTTCTTTGTTGATGAAGCCACAACTCATTAAAACAAGACAACGTGATTAATTTGTATGTGATTTTAATTCTCATTTATAACTTACAAAAAATAATTACAAAGTAGAGTTTCTGTGCACCTGCCTTGTTTGGAGTTTATGTACAAACTGCAAAAAGCTGGTAGCAATTGAGAGTTTGGGAACCCAGTCAGCTTCATCAGACCATCAGCTGAGTGATCTGGCTTTGCCCAGCAGGAATCCTTCACTAGCTTATGCACCTGAATCCCCAACACATATGTGAATTAGCATCACATGATCAGATGATCAATTAATTTACTTTGTGGTTACAGATAGGATGGCTGTTATACAGTCTTTGAAATTCAATATTTGTTGTTACATTGAATACATTTAATTAAAGATCTTTTGTACAGTAATTTCTGGTGTAGTTGTGTTTCTCACAGTTTATGTATGCCCATGGGAGTAATACAGGCTTTCACACTACTGGCCAGTCATCACCCCACATGCCCACCCCCTGTAGTAAATTATATTCACAGAGGGTTTAACCCTTTCCATAAAACCAATGTGTTTGTGTGGACACTGAAAACAGAAACACTGTATGGTTGTGTAACAATATGTGTTAATTGTATTGAGTACTGAGAGCAGGCTGCAGTTCTGTAAGTGTCTGCAAACTAACAAAAGTCATTTTCTGAAATGACTTTACTGAAATGTACTGCACTGTCTTAGCCCTAATGTATCTGCGATGACTCTACATTCATCAGTCACTTTATGTAATCTGTATGCTTATAATCTCCATGATGATAGGTAATAATGAAATAATTAAAACATGATGAAAAGAAAAGGTTAACAAAAGAACAGGATCCCAAATTATGTTGACATATCTAAGCCATACTAGGGAAACTTTGGGAATTCAATAATTCAGCATGTAGTGTTACCTCAATAGATGGCACAATATTGGGCAAAAAATAAAAAATAAAAATATTTTTCTAAACAAAAAAAGCTGATGACAATTCTATATCTATATCTTCTTCTTAACTCTATCTCATATCTGACCTCTTGTGAATAATCAACACACATTACAGGGCAGCCTGCAGAGGCCTAATGAGCGATCCCACACAATGTGTGTTGCATGTGTTCATGAACCTTAAGGATCACTGTCATTGCTTCAGTGACATTTAACAAACATTAAGAAGGCCAATGGATAGTCACTGTTAACAGCAATCTCTGGATCTAAATGAACAGGTAATTGTATCATTGTAACATTCATTTTGTGGTATGAAAATGATGTCATCCTTTCATGCACTACCTGGCAGACAGTTGGTGAAAAGTACAAGCACAGTTGTGTTTACAGTGAACAATATTTCTTCTGGCAGAATACTGTACATTCAACTTGTAATCAACTGTGATTCGAAATTCTCCCTTCATCAGGCAGGTACAGTGCTGCTCGCATTCATTCGAGTTTGGTGCGGGGAGGCTCAGAGTGGATCACTGCCAAAGCTGTAGATTGCTCTGTTTGTGTTCCCTGCGGTTGGAGCACTGCACGCATCCCCATGCAGACTGAGCTGCAGGATTGATGGCTTCTCTTTCTGCGCATGTAGTGATAACCTCTGGCAGGGCATTCTTTACCTGTGGAACAGAGATCACAAGAAGGTTAGGCCAGACACTGAAGTCCGTGTTGACGTTGGACACTGTGAACTCATGTCGTTCATTCCAAAGGCATGGAGGCCGCCAGAAGGCTCTCCACTAATTGCCTCCTTATTGTGCTATGGATGTGCATAACAGTCACACTCTCACCCTCAGCAGGAAGGCCCACTGACACTGCACACAGCACTGATTCAGAAGAAGAACATAGCACACTGAGTCAGAAGTTCAGTCAGTTTTCCAGATTCATGATTCCAGATTAGTGACAGATTTTAAAGGAGAACTTCGGTGTAAAATGAAAATTGGCATGTTAAAACATCATACCGAGTTGGTATGTGTACTGAGGAGCAAAATTGATTTAGCCTGTTGCATTCAGAGTTTAACTGTTTTTTATCGTTTGTCCCAGAAGGCTAATGATGGAAGTTGTAGGTGCCCTTAGACGAAGCATGACGACTACGCTATTTTTAAACCATTAAAACAGCTCGAAGAAACTCCACACTCCATCGGTAGTACAACAAAGGCCCTAAAATTAAAAACGAGGCACTGAGAGCTTTCTAAGTGTACACAACATTTATTAATGATGAAATTCCGCCGAGTCGATTGACGAACACGAACCAGCAGGAAGAATACGAGGAGAGGTAATACAATCGACTTGATTGGACATTCATCATGGCGGCGACGAAAAACAATTGCAAACTACTGCATGTAAGAACAGTTTTTTAAATAAACGTTGTGTACATTTACAATATTCTCAGTGCTTTGCTTTGAATGCCAGGACCTGTGTTGTACTACCGATGGAGTGTGGAGTTTCTTCGAGCTGTTTTAATGGTTTAAAAATAGCGTAGTCATCATGCTTCGTCTAAGGGCACCTACCACTTCCATTGTTAGCCTTCTGGGACAAATGCTAAAAAATAGTTAAACTGAATGCAACAGGCTAAATCAATTTTACTCCTCAGTACACATACCAACTCGGTATGATGTTTTAACATACCAATTTTCATTTTACACCGAAGTTCTCCTTTAAGGTTTTGGATGCTAAAGACGAGTGAGTTCCTATGTGTTCTGACGTTTTTTGCCAGGGATGTATATGTACACTTCTTAGATTAAGTGTATGCCTAAAAGAATAAGGTGATTGTATTACCGGATCAGTGGGTGTGTAAACAATTGAAATGTAAATGCATTTCTCAGGAAGGCGTCTCATTCTCTTTACTGGCTATACACTTTTTACTTCACTGTGATTGCTAAAGGAACTGTTCCAGTGTTCACTTGACAGGATACAGAGATCCTCCAAAACAAATGTGTGTTTCTCAGCAAATCCAAGCAGCCTTTGCCTTGCTGGTAGGAGAGGATAAAAGGAGTCTGTGGAAGTAGCTTACAACGACATAGTATGATGGTACTCAATACAGACTAAGGTTCTAGATCTTGAATCTGAAAATGGCCAGCTCATGCTAAAGAGCTATGAGAGCCATCTGAATCCTACAGATTTTTTGCAATGATATGACATACAAAATATTTCTGTAACACTTCACTTGGCTTCTCTCATGAAGACTAACAAGAGCATGCTGTATACATTTTGTTGAAATGGGGATTGGTACAATGTATGAGATATATCCGTAAAAATACACTGAAAAGGTGGTCACTGATAGGGTTGAGAGAATGGGTGCTAAATCTCTTAAGCCGCTGCATATTTAACATGAGTCACAACACACTGCAAATCTTATAAGGATTTTCTTTGCTTACTTTTCATCAGTGTGCAAATAACTCCAAAATAACAGACACTCAAAGCAGAGGAAATGTTGGCCCTGCAGCATGTACTGAAATTTCCAGGAAAAAGAAAACATGTTGCTGTTATGTGGTTCTGGAGGCACCTGTAAGATTAATTGCCAGTTATAAATACACTCATGTCCAAACTCAGTCACAAATTTCAAGGTCCAAAACCCACCCTTATTTATCAATGGTTCACAAAGTTGAGGTAAAATCTATTAAGAATGAATTGCCTCCAAACTCCATCTTCTGCCCTTTACCCCCCCCCCCCCACCCCCCACCCCCCAGTCATACTCTTCAGAAGGTGCTGCCATAGCACATAAGTTGATGACACAGAGGCAAACATCTCTTTTACTAGCAAGATATAGCACCGTTGTACCTCTTTGTCTCCTCTGTGACTACAGCACCCCCCTCCCCTCCCCACCCCTGTGTTTTAGCACTTGTCTGTGTAGTTTGGTTTAAATCAGTAAGTAAAAGCCTGTGAGAATACAATGTGTCATATATTGGTAGAAGCCCAGAGGTGAGAGAGAAAAAAATTTACACAAAAGTAGAGGGAGACAGAAAGAGAGAATAGTGGTGCAACAGAAGTATACAATTTAGTATTTGTAAGGGACTTAGTGCCTCTGTCAAAGAGTGCAGAAAAACATGAACATGTAGGCAGGGGTTTGGAAGAACAAATTGCTCTGTTGTTGTTCTGTTAAGAGGCAGCAGTGCTGAATCCTTGAGCTCTAGTTGTAGTCCTCTCCTGCACAGGCAGTCTGAGCCCAACTCTGGGATGGATCTCACCTCTGTCCCTCTGGCATACGGTCGCTGGGCTCAGCTCTGCCCAAGGCGTTACTGTTATTCCAGTTACCATGAATCCTACTGCTTCAAACAATGTTTCCGTTTTGTTGTTTGTTTGTTGGTCTGTGTGTTTGTGTATGTGTGTGCGTGTGTACTGTATGTGTGTGTGTAGGTGTGTGTGTGTGTGTTTGTGTGTGTGTGTGTGTGTGTGTGTGTGTGTGTGTGTGTGTGTGTGAGAGAGAGAGAGAGAGAGAGAGAGAGAGAGAGAGAGAGATGCTACAGAAAAACACAGAGCAGCTCAGTGCTCTCAGTGACTCTGTGAGTACAATTTGTACAGATGAAATCCCAGGCAGAGTTCTCCTGAAGACATACCACTGCAGTATCATATTTCATGTCATGACTATATGAATTTTCCAGAAGCACCAGACTATGATCAATTATTTTTGCATCTTCCTTAATCCCAGAACCTGAAAACATACTACTCAACACATTCCATTTAAATGCATTAATCATACAGCTGTTTTTTTAATGGGCAATATTTTTTGTGAATTTTGAAGAAGTGGGAGCACCTCCTCGGCTGAATGCAGCTTGCACAGCTTCACTCTTCCTGTAGTCCTTGCTTCTCTGCTTAATGTCAGAGCACTCACCATACCACCACCTGTGCAGCTGCCAACATCCTGCAAGGTATGAAACCATTTATGGTGCTTTCTTTTTATTTTTTAATTTCTACATTGATATTCCTGTTCCTGCATTCCTGTACTGATATTCCTATACGTTTTTATTTTTTATTTTTTGGTTTGTTCATTTTTGTGTATTTGTAGATTTAAGGTTCTTGTTAATGAATTTCCACCATCTACCTACTGACTGGGAAATAATGGAACATCTCTGTCTTTCTTCCGTTCTCTCTGTGTATGTGTGTGTGTCAGTGAGAGAAGGGATCGGGGTGACAGTTGATCACTCAAAAGGCAGTAGTGATAGAGGAGTATACCACTATCAATCATCAAAGGTGAAATGGTAGCACTGATAATAACGGTGGTCTCAGGGAGCTGCTCATCACATCCCGGAACTTCACTTAACACACTACTTTTTGGATCATTTGCTTTTGTGGTGAGATGCAAGACGCTCCCCCAATGCAATGATTCCGATGGGAATGGTTGCAGCCAATGGCGTGCACCATCGGTCTATTTATTCAGACCTTACCTGGGGTCGGGAGGAGCGATAATTCATCCCCTCGCTGTTTCTTGCTGCTTCCGGTTCCTTGTGTAGCCTCTGTTGTGCTACAGTGGTAGGTACACTTACTTTGTGCATGTTTTGCGTTGTGGCTTCTTCAGCTTGTTGGATCCTTACCTACTTGTGTCACTTGCAGTGGGTTTGTGGCCCGGTTAACCTTCAGCAGAGAAGGCTTTATTACAGGCTTCCTGGATACTCCACGGAGTGATCTACGACTACCAAAACCTGCGTCCGTGAAACGCTCTCCTCCTGGTATGTATCTTTTTATGAGCGCTTGCAATCAGGGTGTAATCCTAGGCCTTGCACTGATCGGGGTGCTTGTGTGTTTCATCCAGGTGCTGCCGTTTTGTGCGCGACCTCACTGCTGTCTTTGCCACCGGACATTCATGGGATGTACTCAACTCTCCGGCTGTGAGCCTGCTTGGTAAATTGTTTGCTGGGAGGACATCAACCACCGTAGATTTTAGCCTATTATAGGCGATTCCGTGTTCGTCTGTGTGTGTGTGTGTGTGTGTGGTTGTTCGTGTGTGTGTGTGTGTGTGTGTGGTTGTTCGCGTGTGTGTGTGTGTGTTTGTGTGGTTGTTCGTGTGTGTGTGTGTGTGTGTGTGTGTGGTTGTTCGCGTGTGTGTGTGCTTCTCGGGCTGCTGTTCGTGTGTGTGGGTGCGTGTTTGGTTGTTGTGTGTACCCGTGCGTTTTTCTTTGGCGGGTGTGGGTTCATTTGGTTGTTTGTGTGTGTGTTTGTGTGCATGCGTGGGCGTTTGGACCGTGACATTGTGTTTTCTTTTCGTTAAGATTTTGTTGTTTACTTGGTCATTGGCCACCTTGGTCCTTTTGTCTTCTCTTTTGTTTTTTTTTGTTTGTTCTTTTGTTCGTTTGTCAGGTGTGCTGATATAGGTGGGAGGCCATTGCCACAGCTGTACGTTTGCCTGCATTTTGAGTTTGTGATGCACCTCTCATTATTATTGTTGCATGTTGCTTTAAGTTTGCCGTGTGCTTCCTCTTTGTACGTTTACATTTTGTTTTGAGTTTGCAGTGTGCTTTCTTTTGTTTGCTTCTTTATTTAAGTTGCTGGCTAACCTGTTTTCCCTCCTCTTATTAGTACTACCTGTGTCCCCTGTCTGGTGTGGATGTGATGAGTAGCTGGGATTGTGAATGGAATGGGCCTTGATGTTTTATGATTGTGTAGAAAGAAAAAAAAAACAACATAAGCACAAAACAGAATAAAAGACAACACTTATTTTATTTGAACTTTGGTCCCTGGTGTCCTTAGTCAAAAGAACTGGTGTGCCATTGATTGATTAAGTATATTTGGGTAATACTTCCCTGGGTGCAATTCCCAGGGTGGCGTAGTCTGCAACTCCCTCTATTCCTCAGTTCGCCACACTTTCTTAGAACTAAGGCTTAAACATTTTGGACATCACTAGGCTGCAGAGAGAAAAACATATACATGTACACTGTCTTGTTGTTCCTTATGTTGACTCTTTCATACTTGGCATAGGTACACTAGTCATTCTTGGCATATCGTCATACTGATGAGAGTTGCACTTTTAGCCCAAGAGGGAGAATAGCCAAGCTGGAGTATTTTGTGAATAGTGTGAGAGGCTATTAAATACATTTTTCATTCTGGGCCTCTCACATATATTCTCACTGTCACATACATTCTCCTCTTACATGCATGCATTCTCTTCTAACAGACATACATTCTCCTTTCACATACATACATTCTTCTTGCACATACTCCTCTCACATACATACTCCTTGTAGCAAAGGGGAGGAGAAGTCACTCGGCTTCGAACCCGGGTCTCCGTGGCACCAAACATGTGCTTTGATTGCAACACCAAAGAGCCAGGCTCATTGGTATGACAGTCAGAGCATACCCACAACCCTAGTGATGGTTACTCCATCCCCTTCAGGGGGTGCGTGCACTTCACTATCACCATACTTCTCCCATCCAGAATGCCCCAGACACTGATGCTTAACCCATCACTGGGGTCCCCTCACACTGGGGTCAACCTAATCTGGGGGTCCTTTATACGGCTCACACAATGGGTGCCATCCCACTTCTGACACCATTTGTAACGAAGGGGAGGAGAAGTCACCCCACCTGGCTTCGAACCCAGGTCTCCAGGGTACTACACATGTGCTTTGACTGCAACACCAAAGAGCCAGGCTCATTTGTATGGCAGTTATAGCACACCAACAGCCCTAGTGATGGTTACTCCATCACACTCTCATAGAATAGCAGTGACCAAGACCCAGAATGACTCCAATAAGAACCTCATTTGCACTTGTACACTTATAGGAAGATGGCACTAAATCTAGGTGGCACATGCACACACACACACCCACACACATACACACACACATACGTACACACATGCACACACATGGGCATACATGCACACACACACACACACACACACACAATATTCATGTACACATAAAATATCAGGCATGAGACATACTGTATGGGCACACGCACATGACACTTGATATGAGAAACATGATTTCCTGATATGCGAAACAGCTTGTTCTGCCTCTTTCTCTAGACATTCCAAGCACACTGTTCAGCCTCTAGTGCCATTTCCTGTGTCTTTGTCATCTATTTGAGAGATGTAGATGTCATCCCATTCGAGCAGTTTATTCCATATCAGTGGCAATGAGAATATTAATGTGACCAGATACTTCAGTGATAGTGCATGATGTACAATGTGTGCTCTGCTGTACGTGCAGTTTGACTGAGGCACATTCCATAAGGCATGGTTATTCTGAGTAGCCTATAAAATGCTGCCAAGTAATTAACCATTTCCTTTCCAGCAAAAGCATCATTCATATCACTTCAGCTTTCCGTCTTTAGTTATCACTTAAGTTAAAATACACTAGGCAAGGGAAGGTAAGCATTCTGTGCACCGGGGAAGATGTTTTGATTCATGCTTTGTCACCTTGGTTTATTGCTTGGTTTAGCTGTTGTTGACTTTTTCTTATAGACAAATGTCTTATAGGTAGTTTCCACATGATAAAGCCCTGTGTCTTAGGCACAAATGAAATTGCCTAAGGCACCTGGTCATTAGAGCATGACATGGAGCATGATAGACTTTGGCTAAAAACTGCATAAATTTAAACCAAGACCAATTAAGATTATTAAATAATCGGTGGCAGTTCTCCATGAGCATTAGTAACAGTCAGTAGAATATTCAAAGCCCGTGCTGAATATAGAAGAAAAAATGGAAAATATAAAAACATATCAACAGATTTCCCCAAACACTTCTAACGCTGCTCAAGAATCTAACCTTAATCTTGCAAATGTTCAAGTGGTTATTAGCTTCAGAGCATAAAGAGCAGACATATTGCGAAAGCCATTCAGTGTTATTTTAATACATTGTTTAACATTTGAACAAACAAAAACACATCTTTGTACATGGTGAGTCAGAAATAGGTCTCAATATGTGATCAACTGAGTTTTTTTTTCTTTCAGAAAATATAAAAGTGTAAGCATATTCCTGTTTTTCACAGAGGCCTGGATAAATAAAATTATATACACCAATATACATAAATATACACCAATGATAACACGGAGAGTCTTTTCACTGTCCATTTCTCCACAGTGAATGATGCAATCTACCAACCAAAATCAAAGCAGATACAGAGGAGCCTGAGTCATTTGTTATCACGTAATAAAAATCTGCAAACTGAGGTTTTAGTTTTGGGTTAAGGTATAGAGTGAAATATATTAATTTTCCCCTGAACTCTGGCACCACATTTGTGCTATTTTTGAAAACCTAGCGAGAAGTCAGCTTTACAGTCAACTCCCAAGTCATTTCACGGTACAGATCTCAATTTAATGTTTTGTATTTGAAGTGGAATCCCTCTTTAAATAATTATGATCTTCCATGAAGTCTATATCTTTCCAGGCCTTAATCATTCATAAAGCATTTTGCATTCTGGTGTACTAATGTTTGTTTGTGTGTGTGTGTGTGTGTGTGTGTGTGTGTGTGTGTGTGTGTGTGTGTGTGTGTGTGTGTGTGTGTGTGTGTGTGTGTGCGCATGTGGGTGTGTGCATGCGTGCTTGCAAGTGTATGTTTATGTGTGTGTGTGTGTGTGTGTGTGTGTGTGTGTGTGTGTGTGTGTGTGTCCATAAATTTGTGTATTTCAGGAATTTTTATGTGGAGTGAGGATAGAGGTTGTACTATAATGCAAATTTCTTTGTAATGTTGCTTGATATATAGATAGATTCACACATAGTTCTCATTTGATGTTGGCTACAGACCCTATGACTTTGAACACTGCAATATTTATGTATTAACCTCAGTGTGTAGTTCTGAGCTGTCTCAGGGTCGTTACTGTCATTGGTCAATGCCCCCTTTTAATACCACATTCATCTTCTGATTGCATGTATTATACAGCATAATACCATATAAGTACAGCTAAACACATAGAGATTTTTTTTACAATGTCCCCACAATCTCCCCCTCTGCATGTCATAACTCAGTGGTGATTTATGGCTTTGCTGCATTAGAGTGAGGCTTTGCAGTTGTGAGTGTTGAGTCTGTTCTCTCTTTTCCACCTCCTGATGAAAGACGGACTGGTACTGTGTTGGTTCCAGATTTAAAAAACCTATTAACAGACATGAAATTTGCTACTGTATGTTTTGCACTAAGTCAAATATAAACCAATTAAAACTGAAATATTCCTTTGGAAATATTTTTGTTATAAGACAGTGTCTTTAAATCTGTGGGAGTGGTGCAATAATGACTACCACAACTGTTCAAAAATTATCTAAAATTGTTCTTCAAATGTTTTAAAACCTCCATCATATGCTGTAGAACATGACACACAGAAAACACATGCTCTGTGCCTCTGGATTTCATATCTGCCTCTGGAGTTCTGTGATGGCAGTCTGACAGGCTCTGCTGGTGCTCAGGGGAGGCAGCTCATTCTCACACTGTTTTCTCTCCATACGACTCACCAGAGACAACCTCTGCAGTGAGGGGAAAAACGTGTTGTGAATCTTGTTGTTGTGGTGTGGTGAACAATATATGACACATTCACACCATCATTTTATGCTCTTATAGGCAGCACATTTATGACTGTTCCCTTTGTTCCTAATTCAATGGGAATTAAGATTATATGTCTTATTTTTCAGTAGCACTAAGAACGTAAGATGTTCTGTTATGTTTATTAAGGACAGTTTCGCCCTTTCTGGAACTTCATGAGACAGGATAGTAATCTTGGTTGTTTTACGACAGTAAACAACTGAGTCTGGATGGTGTGCAAAAGCCTGATTAATCTTGCTGCCAGGAGAATGACAGCATGCACAAACTGACTATGAAAAATGACAATGGGTCCACATTTAATGGCACTATTACTGTGTTCCACCTTCTCCCGTAAACTGGCTTTTACTTTGTGTTCCTGCCATCAGAGAAATGAAGTCATTAGAAAGCAATCTGACTCTCAGTGATTCTGGCTTCATGATATCGTTCTGTTTAAAATGTCTCAGTTGGTACAGATTTTCATTCTGTGAAAGACAACCTGATGCAGTTGTGAGTTTTTAAAAGCTCATATTACAACAAACATTTATTTTAACTCCAGGCTCAAAGTCTCCCAAGCTGGTAAGTACATTAAAATTGATGGATGTTGTTTTAGTTGGCAACAGATTAATCTTGGCTATTCTCATTTCAGTGTATGTTGCCAGGTAAATCTCTTCTGCCCCCTTGTGTATTTTTGAGTGCTGTGATTTACAACTCTCTTTTCCACAGGGCTCTTTTGTCTCTTGGACTGCCGCATAAAATACCTCAAAAATTTATTTCGTACTGATAAAAGCTAACAAAATCAGTGGCTTACAGTGACAAGGAAGCACAGAAGCCTTTTTTGCTTAATTGATTTGGACAAGGAAATGGCAACACAGAGATCTGCGCTGTGTCACACTGCTGGCTTCATAATGACTCCATGTCTCCATGTGAGAAAATAGGCTCAGGTAAGACAAGTAACGAGACACATTTTACACCCTTCCCTCCATCATCAGTTGGGGCTCTTTTACTTCCAGAGTCCTTGATGCGTCTAACTTACAACTATGATGTATCACTCAAGAAAGTTTAAACTATTACAGGACATGATTATATTTTAGTATTGATAAAGTTATTGATTATTTTATATAATTCACTGATACACTGGTAAAAAAAAATCAAATATATTTATCTTTTGCAATACATGGAAAATCTGGATATTTTTCCATCATTATTTAAAAGTGATAATGTTTCAAATCCTGATGCCTGGCAGAAAAAGACTATGCACTGGGCCATATTCTTACATGTGCTCAATTTTCTTTTAATTGGTCAATGTAGCCTACCTTTCATCTTGCCCCACAATTTCAATGTAATTTAGTACCTGTAATCCTTGTGACTCCTCCAGAAACAAATGAGCCATAACAGTCATTTGTGTTATCTGTCGATCATCATTATGGTTTCTCCCTGCTCATAGACCGTTCATTTTACCATTTCCTCAACATTTTCTAAAATGAATCTTCATCGCAGTGCCATGTAGGTTTTTTAAAGATTAAGTTAATGTCCTTATTTCTGTTTTAGAAGGCTTAGAAAGTTTCTTATTTTATTCTTTTAAGATATACACTTAAAAGATTGTGCCCTGCACTGCAGATAGATAGAATGTTAATGTTTGACAAACACAGATGTAGAGTTGTTTGTAGCCAGCTTAACTGATAACATATTAAAGTTTTTTTCTGATCGTGCCTGATATGGTCTGTTTCATTTTTCATAATGGACTTCTCTGCTGCAGCTGAATGAGTATTCTCATTAGGCCATAGCCACAAGCACACATGAGTGAGATGAAGACTATCCTGGAGACATGGTGTAATCAGGGGCTTCTTATTAAATAAATACCACTAAACATTACACCGAAAGACTAAAACAAAGTATGCAATTCACTGGGCAGAGATTGGGACTTTTTCGCACCTGTAAGATTTAAATAGGCCTAGCTGAAATTAAACTCCTGGGACAGCAGAAGCATGTTTGGCTTTATGTTTAAAATAACTGAGGAGTAAAAACAGGGTGGGTCTTTGCATCTGACTGTGTTCATATAACCTAGCAGGAGGCCATGCCATAACAAATCTTGTGTAGCCAACTATCATAATATACTGTGTACACACAAGACTGGTAATGGCATGCATGGAAAATACTGTATCTGTGTCATAAAGGGAGAGGAAGGAATTTATTGTCAGTTGAAATTTTTGTTTGTTGAACAAGTTATGTCATATATAATAATGCCTTACGCTTAAGATTGGATCTTTTTTGTTGTCTCAAAAACTAGAAAGAGCTTACCATACTGAGAAAATGGCTCATTATAATCTCATGTTAAATCATCACAATTTTAGACCGTGTATCACAGATTTTAAGAAAACTTGAATGAAACTTGAATGAAACTTCATCATTAGAAACTCAAACTAAAATGGTTTGTGCCGTGGATGAATCTGTTTTTATGGGTGGCTTGACATGTTATAGCCTAGGCCTGTCTCCAGATAGTCACACAGACATGGTGTCATGGTGTCACTCAATCAAATAGCCTTCAGAGTCATGGAGTTGATCAAATAGCCTTTAGAGTCTTTATTGTTGGGCTACTGCATTAAAAAACCAACACATATCAGCCCTACGGCCTTCATCAGGGTGTGTAACAGAAGCCAAAGTCAGATTATATCATTACCCTCAGCTGTAGTAGTCTAGGCCATGCATATCACTCCTCTTGGCCACAAGGGGCAGTGATCAAACCAACAGCCTTGCGTGGCCTATGCAACATGACAGATTTTTAGGCTTTTTTGTGATCAACCTTTAAAAGAGGTAATAGTAAATAAATTACTATTGTTAAATTTGGAGACTCAGTCAGCATAGTGTTTGGAAATCAGGAACAAGGTTTTATTAGCATTAATGCATCGATAGAGAAAGAGCCATAGCTTGAGGCAAAGTTTAGCCAGTGTCACTGCCAGATCAGCTACAGTAGCTATCCAGGACCTTTCCATGCTTTTCTCATGCCTCTGGCCATGTCTCTCTCCATGAAAACAACAACACAACACAACTAGTGAAACAACAGATATTCTAAAACTTAAATGTTGTAGACAGAAAATGGGTGTACCCAGTGGTACCCACCCTAAATGAAAATGCAATAGGCAGCTGTATGGGACAGGACCTTTGTTACAATTTGACTACAGTGGGGTTTATTGCTAATGGGTTCAAATCAACGTCTGTAGGGTCTGTAAGGTTGGCGGTGATAAATGCTGAGACAGAGGAAGCCCATGGTAGAAAGGGGAAATCCTATTTAAGGCAGGGAGACATGGAGTCTGCTTTCCTTAACACCTAGGAACAGGAGGTCACACCTGGTGTGGGCCCAACAGGGAGCTAGACTGTCATGTTAGTCAACTCATGAAATGCACATAGATATACCTACAGTCACCAGTAACAGAAATAACAGATACAAAATAAATTGGGCATTTCACCCAAATTCCTTCAGAGGCGTTCATCTGGGAGGACGACCATGTAGACTGAGTTGTTGCACTGTGTGACATATTATTTTAGCTTTGACAGGCTGACCTCCCACTTCTGCAATCTCTGCAGCAATGCTGGATGCACTCATGCATTTGTTTTTTGAAGCCAACTTATGCATCTGACACTGAGTGTGTGGACCCTTCATGTACATGCCCTGTCAATGTCTGTTCTGACAATGCACCCCTTTTTGGAAAACCACCTAATGACTCAAGCCATGACGATGTAACTCAGTTTCATGGTGTTGCTGAGCTTTTATAGCATAGGCCACCATTCTGTAAAGCAACAATTCCATTTCTCAAATCCTGAGTTTTCTTTTTTGCCATGAAACGCCATGTTGGTCATCCAGTAGATAGTATGAGAGAATGATAGCCAAAATATTAAAACGAATAGCTGTAATACATGACACACAAATTTGTATGGTCCAGCTGAGTAGACCTGTGAAAAATGACGGTGTTGCGGTGGTGAAACCCGCCGATTTTTCACTATAAACCCTCACATAGCAACACACTATTAGCGACACACGCACACATTACATAGTAGCGGCTATGGCGGTCATTCATTCATTCATACACTGGCACGTTCACATCTAGCACTATTGGGCGAGCAAACAATACAAACACACGACACAAGTACATGTTCACTCAGTTAAAACATTTATTTACTAACCAGCATAGCGAACAGTGAGGTACCCACTGATTCTGCTTCATTATCCATCCACCGTTAACAATAGCTTCACGTGTCAAACAAACATAACTCACTTGTTGCATAGCAGTTGTCTTCCGGATGCGTCAGCAAACAGGTCTGATGGGGAAACCAGAGCCTTCTTCTTCTTCTTCTTCTTCTGTGACTTTTAATGGCGGTTCACAGACGGAGTGTACTACCGCCATCTACTGGGCTGAGGTGTGATCCAAAGGATTTGTTACTGTTAGATTACTTGATGATTATTATAGATAAATAGAAGTGTAGGGGAAAAAATAAATAAATACATAAAAAAAGAAAAGGAATTAAATTCTACTTGCTAAACGTGTCTCCATTAGGAACTGAACTAGTGCTGACACTGATGCCTGACTGTAAGGTATACTTAGTAGATTTTTCATGGTGACAGGTTTCTTGATTGCTCCCCTCATCTTCTCCCTTTCGCTGAGATACTTTGTACAATGTACTAAAACATGTTCTACACTCTCTCTCTCGCCACAATGTGAACAGGCCCCAGACTGATGTTTCCCTAAAATGTGTAGTCCACTATTTAAACTTGTATGCCCAATCCTCAGCCTAGTCATCCATACCTCCTCTTGGCGTTTCAGCTCACTGCCCCTGCTTGTAGTAACTTCCTTCTGTAAGTTATGAAGATGTCTTCCTTTCTCCTCAGTATCCCACCTTTCCTGCCACATTTTGTTAATGCTGTCCTTGATAATTACCTTAATTTCTGACTTACTAAGGGGAATGTTCAGTTCTACCTCGTCTGTCTTAGTGGCCTCTTTAGCTAACCTGTCCGCCTTTTCATTACCCTCAACTCCCCTGTGAGCAGGCACCCACATGAAGTGGATGAGTACTTGTTGTTGTGTTAAATTGAATAGTAGGTGGTTAATTTCCTCTAGTAGATCTTGTCGGCATGCAGACTTCCCACTATGGATGCTGGTTAAAGATGACATTGAGTCTGAACATACCACTGCTTTATGAGGCTTCCCCTCCTCTATCCATTGCAGCGCCAGTATGATAGCCACCATCTCTGCTGTGAAGATGGAAAGATGGTCTGATGTCCTTTTCTTTATCTCAACATTAAGGTGAGGGACATATACAGCTGCTCCTGTTTTACCATTTTCATCTCTTGATGCATCTGTATATATCTGTGCTGTATCATTGTACATTATGTCTATGTACTGTTGTACATTTTGATGAGGGCCACCAGGTTTTAAAATGTTCTTAGCCTCCATGTTCACAAGAAACCAGAGCCACATCGGAGCCTGGTTCTTATCCAGTGAACCGGAGCACTGGAAGCAACTTTGCTGGCGTAGGGGTGTAACATCCGTGTAATAATCCGATTATGGCTGTATATCTTGCATGTATTTTTGCTAGTGTTATGTTATAATTATGTATTAGTTTTCTGGTGTATTTTTGAGTGTTGAAATATTTTGTATGGAGATCAGTGTGTGTGCTAAGAATATTTGTATGTGTCCACGTAGTGTTCCTCCCTGTGTTTGTATGGTTCCTACCAATTGCCTGCCAATAATGTAATTATGGGTTGGGCTTTAAAAAGGGGACCAGAGCTCAGTGTTGAGAGAGACTTTGTGGGAGAAGGATGTCCCTGTGTCAGCTTGCTGTGAGGCTGTAAAAAGTAAGTTTGCTTGCAAGTATTGTTGCCCTGTGTATTGCCTGACTGAGGCCGGTTTTGTTTTGCTATTTCAGTTTTTGGTTTGCTGATTTTAAAATGCACTGCGCACTGTAAATAAATCCACTCGTCATTCACGTTACATTTTGAGTTGCCTACTTTTTTACCTGTTATTCACCCGTAGGGGTGTGGCTAGTTCTGCTGTGACGTGGGGGGTGAAGAAGCCTCTCATTCACAAGACCAAAAGACAAAAATGATGAATTGAAAAAGCGGCTTTTCATGGTAGAATGATATGTACAGTTATCTTTCAGGGTGTACTCACATTTGTTGCCTGATATTTATAGCACAATGCCTGTGTACAGTTGTTTTCAGAGGACAGTAAATTAATTCTGCTACATGAGCTGTACACTGACTACATAAAAACATATCAAAGTTTTATTTGTGTACTATTGTCCATTGAAAAGATATAGCACTTTTTTGCTGAAATGTGAATTGTACTCACTTTTGTGAGATACTGTATGTAACCCCTTGATTTTGACTGACGCTACTTTTGCAGGAATCACAGGCAGACAGGACGAATGGGTTCACATCTTCTTGTTTATTAGACTGACAAGTAACAGGACATGCTGTTACAACAACAAGATGTCAGTGTGGTAGCTCTTAACTTTCTGGCTCCGCAACCATTATCAGCATAATGCAACTTAAGAGACGTGTTATTGCACTACCATGACAACCTGTTACTGACAGCTTGAGCCAGGCATTACACATTCCATTAAACCTGAATATTCATATATATTTTGGCAAACTTCATATACATCCAGTACGTGTTTACAGCACTGAGGTTGCATGTGCACTAGTGCACGGCTGTAGTGGTTTAAAGCACACACATCGCTCTGAAACATCTGGGTTCTGGACAACACCAGGTAAATCAAACAAGAAAAAAAGTCAGCAACACCAATATTCTGCTCCCAAAGTTTTCATTACCATGATGTTTCAGGCATGCACCCTTCAACAGATCTCTGCACACACTGTTCGGCCACTGCTGTTCAACAGCAATGGAAGGAATTTGATGACATTTTGTGACTGTGATGCACACTTAAGATATCTTTGGAGTGGTAATTCAAGTGATATCTCAGCAGTGAATCGAAAACCAACAACCACATTTTTTTTCTGAAAATGTTCACAATAACTTAGGCTACAGAATGACTTAAAAAATAGGTTAGCAGCATAATCATTCATGACGCTGTTCTCTTTTATTTTAAGAATAGTATATTTAGGTAAATGTAAAGCTGGAAATGAGCTTTGAGAACCATCTGTGATATATATCAAGGGGGAGGTAATAACGCAAATCAAGGTCTTGTAGCTATAAAATCTCTCTCATTCCTTTCTTTTTGATATTTGTTTGATGTCCATTAATGCTTTATTTGTCTCTTAATAATAATATTTTATAATATCAATAATATCATATTATCATAATATGATAATATAATATTACTGATATTATAAAATAATATTCTATGATAAGTATATATCATATAATTATGATAATTATATATCATATAATTATGATAATTATATATCATATTAGCATGTTCACTGTGCCTGTATAACTTTAATAGTTGTAAATTATTAAATATGGGTAGGCCTCAGCTCAAATTTTTAGTTTAGTTTACCTTTATGCCATTCCACCCCAGCAGGTGGCAATGTAGACCATTTTGCTTTTAGTCGAGATTTCGAAACAATTGAAAAAAAATTGTGCAAGTGGCTGCTTTAAGGCTGTGTGCAGGAGCTGTACGAACGTCTCCAGTTTGCTCACTGCAAGTGGTGACAGGAGAGATGCCCCTTCGGTTGAGGAGAAAACAACTGCAGGCTAATTATTGGGTTAACCTGATGGGGCAAAGGCCTGATCATCCTGTGAGGGAAGTAATTGGGCCTAGTTGGGAGAGGGAGGTGGCAAATACAGCGAGTTTTGGGTGGACTGGAGAGTCTGTGGCACGTGACTTAGACATTTTCCATCTGCACTTTTGCCCTGGAGCTCTGTGGCCAGTTATCCCTGTATGGCAGCTGGATGTCCCAGACATTGACCTTCTGTTGCTCCAACTTAAGGAGAAAGATCCTGAAGTAGAACTAGTTTATAGCTTCTATTGTCATGTTGAAGATAGATATGGAGACTGTATCCTAATTTTTACGGATGGTTCAAAGGACCAGGATACAGGGGTCACTGGGGCAGCATTTTTGGTTCAAGGTATGAATGTGCAAGATTCGAAGAGAACTTCTGATCAGTTGAGTGTTTTTACAGTAGAGTTGTATGCCATCTTGATGGCTGTGCAATGGACTGGACAACTGCAGGGTCAGAAGGTATTAATATGTAGTGACTCTGTGTCTGCTCTTAAGAGTCTGGGAAAGGGAATATCCAGGGCCCGTCAAGATTTGGTGTATGAAATCCTGCTAGCGCTTAAAGATGTGGAAAGACGGGGTGTTCAAGTGTCGTTTTTATGGGTACCTGCTCATGTGGGCATCAGGATGAATGAGAGGGTGGACAAGTTGGCCAAGAAAGCAACTGAGAGGGAATCCGTTGATGTTGACTTAAGTTTGTCAAAATCAGAGGGTAAGAGTGTTGTTTGGCAGTGGTGTCTTTTAAAATGGCAGCAGCTTTGGGAACAAGATTCAAAGGGCAGGCATTTGTTCTCTATTTATAGTAAGGTCACTGGCTCAGTTAATGTTTGTCTAAGTGGAAAACGTAAGGATGGTGTTATCTTTGCTAGACTGAGAATTGGGCATACCTGTCTTAATGGCACACTGTTTATCATGGGGAAACATCAGGATGGATTGTGTTCTTGCCAGCAGGTGGAGACAGTGCATCATGTTTTACTATCCTGTAGACAGTATGACTCCCATAGACAAATATTGATTAGGAACCTGAAGCGTTGTGGTATGACAGAAGTATCTCTGAAAAGCGTGATGAATGTTGGAATGAGTGCTACAGGGAAACCGTATTTGCTTAAGTTTCTGTTGGACACTGGCTTATACAATAGGATATAGACCTGGCGTGTAGAGCTGTAATCCTGTAGATGGCAGCAAAGCAACATCCTGGATGCAAGCTGCCGTAAAACACAAAAGAAGAAGAAGAAGAAGAAGAATTGAAAAAAAAAAACTGTTTAAAAATGGCGTCCACCACTGGTTCTGTTGAGCATCCTAGCTGTGCTTTGGAGAGGGTTTTGAGAAAGTTAAGTTCTAAACGTTTAGATACAGGCCAAAGCAGGACGTGTCAAGAGCCTCTGTATGTCCTGTCATTAGACCGTTACATGAGGGACACAAATTTTGCGGTTTATTTCCAAAAGAGTATTAACGCCACAGACAGCTTGTACGATGCCACTTTGACAGACGGAGACTGTAAGGTTCGCGTCTCAGTTGAGCCAAGATTAAATAATCTTATTGAAAAAAACATATTTCGGTGTGGCAGTACCATTAAAAATGTGGAATTATACGTGGAAGAAAACACTGAAAACGGCAGTACCGATATTCTCGTGACAAACCTAGAAGTGGACCAGCTTTCTGATCAGGATGCTGCACTGCGCGCGCTCTCTGGTGTAAACGTCAAAACTCTTCCTTGGTGGTCTGGAGTAGAACCCAGTCCTCTCCCACTGCGATCACGTAGAGGTACATATCTCCCGCTTTGGAACGACAACGACTTTATCGGAGATATGTGGCGCGACCGACCACCTGAAGATGCGAGGGAACGAAGCAGGAGTAAGTTACCCAAGAATCCGCTAGTTTTGTCCATAAATTGTGCAGCATAGATCGGCATATTTGCTAATTGTTTCTGCGTTAAATTAACATAATGTGTTACATATGGGCAGTAGCCTAATGTGTTCAAGCTGCCACACGAAGGCGGGGTTAAACCAGTCAAAATCTCAGGTCATCATGAGTTTAGTAAAAAGTAAATTATCACTGTCGTCTTACTTATCTCCGACCTGTTGGGCTCGTGACAGTCAACTAAACGTGCATCTCCTCTCTCTGTAGCGTAGTGTAGCGTTGATTTCAGATTGTTTTGTCCATTTTCAGCATCTCGTGCACCAGTTGCACTCAGGGAAGTGCGCCAGCGCTTTCTGACTGATGGATCACTTATTCGTGGTGATATTCGTGTCAGAATCCTGAAGAAGTCTAGACTAATGCACTATGGCAAAGCAGAGCAGAACTGTTTATACCCATACAGGGTAAGATGTGTTTTCGATTATTTGTGTAGTTGTTCCAGAAATCACAAGTTACACATAACAAGGTGTACTTGCCTTCTTACTCATCTTTAGGCTGAGATGCAGGTGGCAGATGCCTCAGCAAGTGTGACAGCAGTCCTGTGGAACTCCATGTGTGTGGAGTGGTACAGGCGTCTGCATCCAGGCATGGTGCTGCACCTCAGCCACTTCAGAGTCAGGGAGAGCTTCAGCCACCGTACTGGCCAGAACCCAGAGCGTGACATAGGTACATTGGCTTGTTTCTCCTCTCAGCATAGCATAGCACAGCACATGTTTGTCAAAAATGCACATTACTTAAATTACCATTACAAAACACTCAAAATTTGTACTAATTTTATCACTGTCTTGGATGCAGAGGAGCCACCCCCAAGTTTCAAAGTAAAGTTGAAAGTAAAGTTTTTTTTATTGCAATCTGTCACAAGCAAAGCCATATATGTTCAGCCACACAGCTAATATTCTATTCCTTCTTCTTTTCTAGAGATCAGTTTAAACTCTTCCCGTCCAGGAGCCATAATTTCCATAGTGTCACCAGCGTCTCCAGAGTGGTGTCTACCTGGTGTACCACATCACTTTTGTAAGGGGTATGTGCACACACTCACACACACTAAAATTGACACACTAGTTAGCTAATGACCAGAGAGTTGCCATGTGAACACCAACAGTTGACAGAAGCATTTACCTCCCTCTCACATGACCACACACACACCATCAAAATGTATTTGGTGATCTAAAAACTACCACAAACAAAAACATGCTGTGATAAACATAATTACAACATGTATAATTTCACTTTGACTGACTTTTGTAAACTTCTGTTTATGGCTTCTCCCAGGACTGACCTCCAGAGTAGTCCCCATGGTAGGATATGTGATGTGGTGGGCCTGATTATCTTTGTTGGTAGGCCGGAGTGCATCCAAAATAAAGGTAATCTTGTCCAATCTCATACATATATATATGAGAGAGAGAGGTGTATAACTGGTAATCCAAAGCAGCATGGAAAAAAATCCTGCTGTAAGCATACTTTCGAAGTCTTACTACACTGTACTTTATTGTTTCATCTTGTCACCGATACCCATTACATACTGTGTTCTTCTACTACTGCGTTCCTTCTTTAGCACACACACACTACAGAACATCACCCCAATACAGTTAGTGAACCATCACACAGTGAGATGACTTAAGGTATTGGCTTTTTTGAAAAAAAAAAAAAAAAAAAACAGATGGAAAGATGGACAATTTCCGTTGGATCCAGTTAGAGGATGGGACCTCTGAACAACCAATCATGGTTAAACTGTACTCCACATCTCAGCCTGATGTTCACAGTACAATCCAACCTAGTGAGTAGAAGCTTGCTTACTCTTTGCAGCCTGCTGAACTAACATTCACATATGACTTTTATTTTGAGATTTTCTTATGTGTCTAACCAGCAAAATTGACTGAATATAGTTGTTATTATTATTATTATTACTACTGCTACTATTATTATTATTATTATTGGGCGCCTGCTAATACAGTTTGTGTGTCTCTCTCTGTCTCACTCAGTGGCCGTATTTGTCTGCACCGGACTACAATTAGTAAAAGGATCAACACAGTTCTACTACCTGACCAACACACAGTACACACAGCTTTATTGCACAGGTAGCCAGGAAATGCGGTAACATCGACATACCACATTTCTTTGCTACATGTGAATATAACAGAGTTCGATCGGCCAGATAGAGCAAATCCCGTTGTTGTTTTTTTTTTACACATTGCAGGCACTGGCCGCCCTCTTACAATCCCCTACAAAGGAATCCGCCGATTCAGACAGTTCCTCCACTGGCTTGATCAGATAGATGAAAGTGATGTAATGAACCGGTCAGTGGTTGGAGGATACTTCATTTATCCACCCCCTCCATCCACACTCAGAAGCTTCATAGAGGAATGGAAAGGTATTCATTAGGTGCATGCATGCAAGCCCCTAGTGGTTGTAAAAACATTTTGGAGTCCAGTGGCAAAATGTTTATTACCTGCTGAATATAAAGACACATGCAGATTTTAAGGAAAATGACACTAAGATCATTCACCATTTTGGTGTTTGGATGGTTAGAAAACCCTGCAACTGATTTTTTTCTTATTCAAACCCTTAGAGGTTTTCTTTCATGACCATGCTGTGCACACATGGGGAAATGGGCTTTTGTGTGAGTGTGTGTTTGTGTGTGTTTGCAGAACAAGCTGGGCTGCTCAGCGGACAGGAGCTGAAACTGCTTTGTGAGAAGCTGCATTACAGGGAGTCTCAGCGTTTTTGTGTCCAGTGCACCATTGGCACAGTAGAATATCATCACCAGGTACGCACACAGCCAGGCAGGGAGAGAAATACAAAAAACAGGTGTGCTATAGGCCCAGGAAACAGATCTGATGGTATGAGGTTTTAATTTCTTACTCTCTCTCTAATATACTCGTCTTTTTAACAACCGTATCCAGATTTGGTTGTTTTATCCTAATCAAGCAGGGGATCAGGTTGGTAGTGACCTTGCAATAATGAGTTGCTTCCTCACCCCAGCCTCTCCGTTTTTTTTCCCTTTGCCAGGACGACACCCATCTGAGTTTCCTCTCATCGTCTTCCCTCACTGCTCCTACAAGCCCAGGTGATCCCCTGCAAACGAAACGGTGTGTTTGCCTTTAGAACAACTGAACACGTTATTTCATTTCTAAATTGTTCAGTTGCCTTTGTGAGAACAGAGGTGAATTGAAATAGTTTCAATAGTAATTAGGTAAAGGTACTATTAATGTTTGCCTTTGTTGCAGAAGCACACCAAGAACACAGAAAAGGCCAAACCCCATCACAGCAGGAACTCCCAGGAAGAGGTCTGTGTTTAAATACACATCATATGGAGAATATGATTTGCATTACATTTGAGAGTTTGAATGTTTAACTCTTGGCTTATCTTCCCCAGACGGTGTTTGCCATCATCTGACCCTGAGGAGGTTTCAGAAAGTGGTGAGTGGTCTGACCTAAAAGATAACTGAATAATATGACTAGATTCACTTTGCTATACAAGCTCAATAGTTTTAAACAGGTTTTCATGAAGGGTTATTTGGTATAAAACTTACTTCAGCAACTGTCAAAAATCAACCTGTAATGGTAATTTATATAAATACTAATATGCTAATTGCAATCTTGTAATTATATATATAATTGGTTTGGCCATGGAATTGGTGCAGTTTGTCTTATTTTGATATCTCAGGAATGCTTGAAGGCAGGTGCTTCAGACTTGATACAAATGCACACTTGGATGCAAAAATGAATGGTTTGAAGGTCAAATGTGAAAGGTCACTGTGACCATGACAGTCCAAGTCTTGTGAACACTGTTAAGAGAGGTTTGATGCACATGTTTTAGATTTGATACAAGGGAAATGCTTCATATTTTGTTTAAATGTTTAGCGGGGCTCAATTAGAGACTAATAAACAAGATATGACAGGGCAAAGGTCAACATTCAGGGTCTGTGCCTACAAAAGTCTAGAACTATAACTATACCCCAACAATGCCTTAAGGCCCCATGCTTCAACTTTGGTACAAATGTTCACTTATACACAGACATACCTCCCCAAACAAATGTTTGTCAACCAAAACGTCATGGCTGTGTAAAAGCATACAACCACAGTGCAGTAATTCTAGTATTCTAAATGTAATTTTTGCTTTTTTTTTTTTTTTTTTTTTTAGATTTATCTCTTTTTGATAGTGCGCTGGAGTTTCTAATAGGTGATGAGAAAGATTTAGATGCTGCCAGTAACGACGAAGACAGTGATAATGACAGTTTTTTCTCTGCGGATACCAGCCCTGTCTGGTCCTTCAGCCTATCCCACGCCGCAATGGAAACCATTCCAAGAAGCTTCTGTTTCCGGCGACGACACGTTCAGGCCAGTGCCACTGGTCTCCAGCCCAGCAGCTTCCATAAGCTGCTCCCATTTGAAGAGCTGGAGTCATTTAGTTCTGCTAAGTTTTACCATGGCCATTACACACTGCAGTTGCGAGGTATTGTTACTGTACATGCATTAGGACAACAGTCCAGAAACTTTGAAAGGCAGAGTCTGTAATTTTGGCAAATGTTTTTTTAAGCCATAGATTGTCAGCAGCTTGTTGGGTTGAATTTGTTTATCACTTAGGCTAAGCTATTATGTTTGTTGTTAAGATTATTGTTGATTATTGGGCTTACTGGAAATGTGAATCTTTTAAAACCTTTTCTATTGTTCCATCTTCTGTTGCATGCTAAACTTTTAACAGAGCTTAACTATTACTTTATTTAAATTATCTATTGATTTGGCTTTATAGACTATGCTCTTTAGAGGCTGAAACTTTCCTTTTGTGTATTTGCAGCTCTGTCTGACAAAGTGGTCCTGAATGCTCTGTTCCTGCCCGCTTCCGTGGAGACCAACCACTGGAGGCCTCTCCCCCACACACACACCAACAGCTGGGAGAGCATTCTGTCACATGGGGGCTTCTCACCCCACGTCCCAAACCCAAGTCCAGGTAAGAATGCACAACAGACATGGTATTTTTGGGAACCTGAAGACATGTGAGAAGTGAAAGGCAAAAGAGAGAGAGGATGGTGGAGTGAAACTGCAGGTTGTATATTCATGTGTTGTTCCTCCTGACAGGGGACTTGATGGCCACCAAATCTCAGCTGGCAAATCAGAAGTTTGTCTGTGTGCTGGAGGCATGTTCACTGGGCAGAAACAGACTGGAGCTGGTCCTGAGTCGTGCCTTTCCCTTGCAGAGCTAAGTCCTGAGGATATGAAATACTTTGATGCAGAACAACGTACACCCCAGAGATTTACACTTACCTATAACATATTCTACTGAGAGGTCTGAAGCACTTTAAGAAATGTGTTCTGTATAAAGAACTGTTAAAGTTAATGTTCATACATTTTTGGAGCTGCATTTACATGCATTTATTGCAGTAACATGCTGTTGCATGCCTTTTTTAAGTTTGTTTGTCTAAATATCTTGTAATTAATTATATTTGAATAAAGTAATGTTATTAAAGAAGTTATTTTATGTGTTATTTTATTTAACCCCTTTGCAACTAAATTAGACTTCAAAATGGCCTTAACATTTTTTTTTATTTGAGTGCTAATGTCAGCTAGCTAATTTAACCAGCTGCTCTGTGCACTGACCCAAAACATTCTCCGACAGAACCAATAAATTCTTCTAGGCATTACACCAGTGTGCGCAATGTCAAAAGAGAAAAAAAACAGTAAGTGTGTGACTGTCTCACACAAGCCCCCCAGACTGAGGGCCAAACTAAAATAAATGTGCCTTTCTAGTTACCCAGGCCCCCTTAGCTACCTACCTACTTCATGCAGTGGTGGGAAATTAAGGCCAGTGGACAGAAAAGGCAACTAGAAACTGGAGACTCCTCTCACATCATGGATAAGACAACAGCTGTAACTGCTTTCATCACAGCACCTAACCCAAACAAAATCAAAAGTAATAATGCTGTTACACCCAACAGGGAACACATATTGCATACCATATAACAAAACAAAAAAGTCAGACACTAACCAACCGTAAAACTCAAAGAGATGCCTGCGCACAGCTTTGTGTCCCAGGTGCTGATCATGTGCAGCCAAAGTATAAATAAAGTCTCTTATAAAGAAATCCCTGCACACGGCCCTGTATTTTTTATTTTACATACCTTACTAGTTAAGCATAGAGGTCAATCTTCCAAACAGTGAAACTGAACAAAAGAGTAATTTCACCAGGCCCAGTTTTATCATGAAGCTGATTCGCTGCAGCCATGCCTATCAGACGGCACAAAACACACAGGACAGAAGACAGGCGCAGACTAGGCCAGTAAACCACATAACATCTGTCACAGAATAATGTGAACATGTTGTGAAAATGAGAGGAGTTAAATCAAACACCTGAAGATGAAGACTTGTGAATGTCCTGAGGGCTGTCTTTGCTATTGTCCTGAGCAAAGATGGCTAACCATACTTTTTCTTCTACTATTTATGTAGCCAGCTGTTCCCTCACAGGTAAAAAAGAAATAAATAAAAAAAATATGTAGTGAGAAGTGGCAGGATATGGTCATGGAAAGCCTGCCAGTGGTTGAGGTCAACTTGGACAAGCAAAAGTGAATCTGGCGAAAATCAGTAATAGAATAGCATGCAGAACATAGCTAAATTATATAATTCATACAATATAATATTATCAAAACAATATAACATAAGCAACTTATACTTTAAGGTGTGATCTGTGACTGATTATATGTTTATTTCTTTTTTTGTGGGCAGCATATCAATGATCACAACAAGGGCCTATCTTTGGAGCCAGAAACCTTTGAGAGAACGAACAAGTGATGTGTTACATAATAGAAAACTGTGACTAAACTCAAGGAAAGTAGTATGTTGAGTAGGCCTGGTCTGTAAAAACAGAATAACAATCTGAAATATATGTTGAAGAAATAGAGCTTTTTGTCATATTGGTCACTGAGCCTAATGTCACATGAGGGGTGATTTTACAGCATGGAACTTTAGTTAATGCAACTGATATTTATATTGAATGAACATCTTGTATCTTTGATAGACAAAGGAAGAGGTACATGGGATGAAGGGAATAAGAGAATAAATGTCTTGGTGACAAGGTGTTCTTTGAGATATTTAAGAGACATTTCAGAATAGTCCTGAAGACAGGCACAGCCCTATGGAGCCCTGGCTTATTCTGTAGGGTATAGGCAGCATGGTGATGAAACAGCCATGCACATCCGGTATGTCAGTGTTTTCTGTGTTATTTGGAGTGCTGTTGAATGTATGGGAAAGTGTGTATAGTTGTCTATAGTGTGTAGTTGTATGCTTATTTAATCATCAGGATTCTTGATCACGGTTACCTCTTGCTATTTACTTCATGTAGTATACAACTTGTCAAGTCGTGCTGTTGTTTTTACCTTAGAGCCACAAGAGGGGGCCCTTGGCCATCTTAAGCTGTAACTTCACTGTTTTAATAAGGGTCAAACTGCACACATTTCTAGTGTGAAATATTTCAAGCCCAGATATGTTTTAGAAACACATTAATAATTTTTGTTTTTGTCATAGACACTGAGTTAATGGGTGGCAAGCTGTTTGTGTATGATATTTTGGATGGAAGTGTTTTTTTTTCAAGCATTCATTAAAGAATAGTTATATGGTTTTCACATTTAGTCGCTCACTGATATAAACAGTGTCATTGGATGGCTCTTTACATAAAACACATTGCCATCTGCACATACATACATACATACTCTAAGTCCTCCACTTTTGGGGAGATCAGTTAAAAGTGTGTGCACAATTTGTTATCAGAATCCTAGTCCACAGATTGCCATCCTGTCTGACTTCACAGCAGGCTAGGTGCTGCTGCCATTAACACTGGTGTGTTGTTTCACATTAGCATGCACAGTTTTAACATCAAGATTAAGTGGCTTATCTCAACCATTAGTCGTGTGTGTGTGTGTGTGTGCGCGCAGCTTTTGAC
Organism: Coilia nasus; assembly: GCA_027475355.1. Lineage (NCBI taxonomy): Eukaryota > Metazoa > Chordata > Actinopteri > Clupeiformes > Engraulidae > Coilia > Coilia nasus. Next base: position 8,367,206 of record CM050221.1, read on the forward strand.
GCCATAAGCTCATGTGGAATTTTTGTAATAAACCTTTAATCTGTGCTGCTGTGGAAGAATATGTGATTGTTCATTAAACACACAGACACATATGCAGACACAGAGGAGGTTTGAGGGCTGGATGCAAACACTCCCACACACACATACACACACACACACACCGGGAATGAGAAACACTTCCACACAGGGAGGCAATGTACACACGTGTGCTGATTTCCCCAATCCCCATTAAGCCCCTCTAATGAACCAGAGGCTAGAGGTAGTTGGTAGCACAAGCGCACACACACACATTCTCACTAACTCCTGGCCTCTCTGTAAGTTAGACACACAGCGTGATGTGTGACTGATTTAATGTTCAGTCTGTTCTCTTTGTCTGGCCTTGACGCTTGAAGTAGCATTTTTGCTGCATCAAGGCTATCACACTGTTTCAGTTCAACATATACCTCCCTCACTGCAGGGAAGTGAGTGTCTATGTGTGTGGCTTGAGGTTGGTGGGTTGACCAGTAAGGAACTGCAGCGTTTCACTCATCAGGGAGTCAGTCAACACACACTCTCCCACACGCACCTGCACAACACTCTGATAACACAACCATTGTCTGAGTGTGGTGCAGTCTGGGGACAAGGTCACACATCTGCAAGGACAAGTGTGTATCAGCGTGTCTGTGTGTGTGTGTCATGAGTGACTGTGTGTACTGTGTTACTGATTAAATAAAAGAAACTATGTTTAAAGTCTGTGTTCTATGCAGTGTCTTAGATGGAAGGCTAAAGGTTAGTATGGAGCTGGTACCAAGAACAGTGAGTGAGAGGGAACAACAAGACCCACCCACCCCTCACACCACCCTGTCACCACCACTACATCCCCTGCTTTCTCTGTGTCTCTCCCTCCTCACTGATTTGTGCAGATTAACATTCTAACAGTCAGATCCCTCAAATCCACCGGACCCAAAGAGCTCATTAGGAACACAGCCACCCTCCCCCGTCTTACTCCTTTTCTTCTCTCTCCTTTCGCTTAACCTCTCCACTCCACATCTCTCTTTGCTCTGCTCACATCCTCTAATTTCTTACCCGTTACAGAAGTTTCCTACTCTTTATTGGATGTTTATAATATTTTACACTCACATGCACAAAAGGCATTATTTCTCACAATATTTCTCACATAAGTTTTTTTAGGATTGAAGTATTTCCCTAATACATGTGCAGTGGCTAATGCTGGCAATAAAAATGTAAGATTGTTGTTGGTGTAAGTGTTACAGCTTTTGAATGCATTATGAATGTTGGGAGGCTGATACATTGGTAAACTGCTAATTGATTGTGAACTGATTGTAATGTCGGGGAATTGTATTGTACTTCATCCACCCTTCACCTTGCACATGGCTTGGCGCATAGCACATATGAATAAAATAGATCAGAATTAATCTCTTTTTTTTTGGCAGAATTTTGACTTATTGAATATGTTTGAATATGTCCTATTTGAGAAATCTCAAACCAGAACAGTGTCAGTTTCTGGATGGAGGACGTTTCAGAGGTAATTGTTAATGTTGGTGATTCAGCTCTGACAAATTCCACACAATTCTTAGGGGAACCCACTGCCCCCTTGTTGTATCTTTCTCGTTTACGCAGTCTGTGCATCATCAGGCAATCTATTAAATAATATGTTAAAAGAATGGAGAGGAAGTAGCCTACATGATGAGATGATATTAGCCAAGTGTTAAAAAGTGTTAAGTGTTTACAAAATGCTTCAAATCACTGATGGCACGTTTAATATATTTTTCACAATATACAAAAAGTCATCTTTGCAGTTTAAAGTACAGTGTATACCCAGTTCAAATTATACAGAATTTAAATAAATTATATGCAACTTTTTTTCCCTCATAGCTTATTTATGTTTTGTTGTTATATAATATCATATATTCATTTTCAGGAATGATTTATTCATTATTCATTTTGATAGTATGTCACCAACCGAATGGAAAAACATACATATGTCCTCCACTAGCCAGGCAGGATATGCACCATATTCTGTGTACTCGGAAATCATCTATTCACACCCCTGTGGAAACTCAACAAAATTCACTTGACTTAAATATAGAGAGACATATCAGTTTAGGGAATGAGTAGCAGTTAACAATTTTTTTTTTTCACTGCCCATGCAATAAGCTCTGCTTAATATAAATATTTGTTCATAAAAAGCATTAGCATTAGCAGTAGCATTAGCATTGGTTTTATTGTACAGTCTTTTATTTCCCAAATTACCTTTCACCAAATTAAGACTTCTTAGAGACCAGTATCGACTAATTGGTTACTGGAAACATGCTAAGGATTGATCACCTTAAGCGGGGCTGCCTCAGGGGAGGGAGGGTGTATAATGAGTAAAGGCCTGAAACACCTGTAAATCCTGAGTTGCATTACTGATGAGGTGTCCTGGAAATTTTCCAGACCAACTAGACCATGAGACGTAGCAAACCACCCCAACAATAGAATGATTGACTCATGAAATAATATTAGGGAAATAATAATAATAAACCCTAAAGTGCTAAGGCTAAGTTTTTTCTTAAACAATGGTACAGTTTGTAGTCAGGAAGGCTTAAATCTGCTCTCCTAAAGGTACTCTTCCTAGATGCACAAGTATCTTGTGTTTTCTCAAAACTCCACATATGCTTTTTCATATTCAAAAAATTATAATATATTGGGTGATAGACAGTGATCATTGCCAAATTCTGTCCCTTTCAGCTTGCCTTACTGAATAGGGAACAGGAAGTCTCTGCTCCTCTGGGCACGGCCTCCCACCCCTCAGCCTCATCTCATATGACACCTCTCAGAGAGTCAAAGGGAAGTGCACCCTGCTAGTAAGACCAGGACACTTTCACACAGTGCATAGCGTTGATACATTAATGTATACATGTTTATATAATATACAACTTACTTAGCAACTGTTTTAGTTTACCATGAATAATTGTAGTCAATATATATACACTGTGTGTTTCTGTGCGCTATGGGTGTGTGTATTTGGATTTTGTTTTGTTTCTTTTGCCCTTGGATCCAAATAAAAGCATTTGTGTGTGTGTGTGTGTGTGTGCGTGTGTGTGTGTGTGTCTGTGTCTGTGTGCACAGGTGAAACGTGAGGATGAGGTCAGGTTTTTTAAAGGTGTACTCCAGGAACAAGCAACGGAATGCCAACCTGGACCTGATCCATGGGAGGGAGGGAGAGAAAGAGAGAGAGAGAAAGACAGAGAGAGAGAGAGAAAGAGGCAGAGAGAGGGAGGGAGCAAGTAAGGGAGGATAGCATTTCCACTCAGAACGATGGGAAGGGAGGCTGCATTCTGGTTTGGTGAGTTTCAGGGCAGGGAACACACGCACACATACTTACACAAAGAGAACAGGTTGCACAGACCAGCCCAGTTTGTGAGAAATTAGACTAAACATTTCCTTCTGCAGCAGTTGATTCAGAAACTTCTCTCTCTCTCTGTCTGTCTCTGTCTCTCTCTCTCTCTGTCTCTCTCTCTCTCTCACTCTCTCTCTCTCTCTCTCCCACACACACACACACACACAGGTTTACCTACACACACTTTCTTTCCTATCTCAGTGGATATTTTCTGACTACAATGTATTTTTAAGGTTGGAGTTTTTTCACTTATCCATAGGTAGGTTTGTGTGTGTGTGTGTGTGTGTGTGTGTGTGTGTGTGTGTGTGTGTGTGTGTGTGTGTGTGTGTGTGTGTGTGTGTGTGTTTGTGTGTGTGTGTGTGTGTGTGTGTGTGTGTGTGTGTGTCTGTCTGTCTGTCTGTCTGTCTGTCTGTCTGTGTCTGTGTGTGAATTTTAGTCCATATCCTTTTTTGTGTGCTGGTACTCTTGGAGAAGTTCTTTCTTTCATTTTTTCCTCTGGAATGTGCGGCTTATGTCAGCAAGAGGCAGGTACTGAACCCCAGCAAGCACTAATTACTCTCTGCCTCCCTCCTCCCCTCCCTCCCTCTCTCTTTCTCCTGCAACCTCTGTCTGGGATCCCTTGTTTCCCCTCCCTCTATCTGAAGGAGAAGCAACAGCAGGGAACTGAAAGAGAGAACAACAGAAACCAAAAGAAAAAAAGAAGAGAAACTGCAGAGAAGACTCTTGGTCCAGGGAAGAGCTCAGTTCAGAAAAGACCCCAGAGCCCGACTCAAGGAGTCCTAGAAGACCACAAGAGGGAAAAGCAGACAAGACAGAGGGGTCAAAGAATGACCCTGTTTGGATGTTTGTCCTGCTCAGTTTGATCACCAGGGGTGCCAGGAATTTTACTTAGCTTCACAGGTAAGAGCAACCTGTTCAGCGTCTCCATTGTGTAATTTGCTTGTCGGATCTTTCTGTCACCATCTCCATGTATTTTTCTGTATATAGGATTTTGTTCTGTTAGTGCACTGGCTTCCCAGTAGTCGCCTCTTGCTTCAGTGTTTCACAATCAGTGACCGCAGTTAATCATGCATACACACACACACACACACTACCCACATGTACAGAGAGGGGGTCTGAGAGACAGAAAGAAAGGGAGATCGGACACATACATTTGCCTTTTTCAGTCTCCCTTCTTGACCTTTCCATGGACTACATGAGAAACACAGCAGCCCCCTCCTCATATATCTGTCTTCCTCTCCTCCTCCCACTTTCTCTCTATCTGTCCGTTTCTGGTTGTGAAAACTGGGTGTAAAGTCAGCCCGTGTTTCTGCAGTGTGTGTTGTGTAACTGCACACTGGGGGTGAGCTGTAATAAGTGTGTGTGTGTGTGTGTGTGTGTGTGTGTGTGTGTGTGTGTGTGTGTGTGTGTGTGTGTGTGTGTGTGTGTGTTTGTGTTTGCACTGTGTATTGAAGAATCAGGTTTCGGGACTCACACAGAGTGAGAGAGAAAGAACGAAGAAGAAGTCGAACTGATGGCTGGCTTGAGCAGGATACAGTGTGTCGGCCCTCTGTACTGTCTGCTCCATTATGTTATCTGTGGAGGGTTTAGGGGTCACTGCTAGACCATGCACTAGGTCAAGGTCACTCTTAGATTTTCACACATCACACCACTCAGGGACAAGAGTCTGTCTCTCTGATACCTGTTGAGATCTGAGCTCCAACAACTGGACATGGAGGCACATCACTCACTCACATAGGCTCCAATGCACTGGTCCAAGATTAACCGGACTGAATAATGTTTAATTTACCCTTACAAACAAACACACACACACACCCAAATCACTCACAGTCAGGAAGGTTCAGAGTGTTCACTTTAGTCCTGTTTTGAATTAGGTCAAATTTTGAGAGGGAGAGCACCTGGATTCTTGTTTCTTTGTATGTGTGTGTGTGTGTGTGTGTGTGTGTGTGTGTGTGTGTGTGTGTGTGTGTGTGTGTGTGTGTGTGTGTGTGTGTGTGTGTGTGTGTGTGTGATCAAATGACTGGAAGAAGCATCTCTGTAGTTACTGTAAATACAGCACCCGTGGGGGTGTGAGGACACAAGATAAGCTGTGTGTGTATGAGACAGAGACAGAGACTTTTCTACATATCTTAATCTGTGTATTTCACTTTGTCTATTAGTTTTCCATATATCTCAGTGCTGAATGGGCCATGCTATCAATCTCATTCTGTGTCTCAGTCGCCATCTCTGTCGCTCTTTCTCCCTTCGTCTTTCTCTCATTCATTTGTTTGGGGATAATAGTTAGAGTATCAGGGCACACAGAAGGACACTGTGATTGGTTGCCTCTGTCTCACTGATGCTTATCACTTCTTAGTAATGTTTGTGTGTGGGTGTTTGAGTGTGTGTGTGTGTGTGTGTCCATCCCCTGTGCTGTTTATGTGTGTGTCTGTGTGTGGTTACACCTAACCTCCACAGACACTTTAGTGTAAAACCTGTTCCACTTGAGTTTTATTTAAACACAGAGGGAGAGATCTTGAGGTCAGCTCAAACTCTTAGAGTCATATGACAGGTCATGTGATCTTGGCTGTGTCACTCAACAGGGCTCAGTCACGCTGCCCCGCTCAACTTCCTGCTTCTGGAATACCACATACACAGATTTGTGGGTTAGTGTTGTTACAGCAGCGTAGTTCTTTGCTTTAAAATAGGCTGTGCTTACTTATGCAGTTGTAGATAGTAATAAGTGCAAAAGAATGCAGTTATGAAGATCTTACAAGCCAAGGTCATGTATGATGCAAACAAAAAAAAAAATAGAGACTAGGAATTGAGATGCAAACTATGAATGAAAATCAGAGCACTGATAAGCTGAGTCCAGAGTTCCAGATAGCCAAAGCTGACCCTGGCTGTGGCACTGTTTGTCTTAAACATTTGTGTTTAAGTACATGATGTGTAGGTTTTCATTCAGACTAATATTTCTTTTTGTTCCCAAATGTTTGTTTTATGTATGCTGCTCACATCCTGAGCAGACAAAATATGGAACCGCTAACAGCTATCCCTACCATCTTTCTTACAGGACACTGTTTCGAAAAGTGGTTATTTTACATGTCATAGGTAGTAGACTTAGGACAGTTAGATTTATAGCCTGCCTTATAGATTTTGATGTAAATGCTGTGCCTCTTGCCGTCAGTGAGCATTTCAATATGGTAGATGTTATTGGCTTACATTAAATCTTTTGTGTGTGTTTTGGGGATAGTTCTTTTAATGTTAATGAAGACTGACTGGTGGGATACAGGGTTTACTGAGGACCAAGATTCATTTTTAGAGACCCCACCATGCGCCGTTGTAGCTTACATGCACACACACACACACACACACACACACACACACACACACACACACACACACACACACACACACACACACACACACACACACACACACACACACACACACACACACTGAGGATTCTCGGCTACATAATTCCTTCTGGATTGAACCTAGTAACCCAGTCTTATTCAGTTATACCACCTCATTACTCACTTCCTCTCTCCCTGTCCCTTGGAACTTTGATATTTACTAAAAAAGTACTCCAAAAATATCTTGAGTCAGTGACATAACTATCAATAATTGTCATAACCAATACAAAACAACAACATCTACTGTAGCAAAGAAGGGGGAACACATGGCATTAAGCCAGTATGCAGTAATCACAATGCTAATTTTTAGAGCTTCAGTAACATACAATTCTTCCTACCTTTCTACCTTTCTACCATCTAATATCCAAATTCATGAACTGACACCTGCAGCTATGAGAAAGAGGAAAGGATAGAGTATGTAGAGAGGGGAAAAGATGGGAAGGTATATACAGATTCCCTCTGCATACCTGCACACAATGGATCATTTGTTGGGCCAGTGGACTGTGATAACAGCATTGTGTGTTTGGGTGTGTGTGTTTGTGTGTGTGTGTGCGTGTGTGTGTGTGTGTGTGTGTGTGTGTGTGTGTGTGTGTGTGTGTGTGTGTGTGTCTGTGTGTGCGCGTGCGTGTGTGCATGTGTGTGTGTGTGTGTGTGTGTGTGTGTGTGTGTGTGTGTGTGTGTATGTGTGTGTGTGTGAGTGTGTACGCGCACATATGTGTCTGTGTAGTCAAACAGGGATAAATTCTTTGGTGTATTACTTTGGTCACACAATCTATAATCTGCTTGTGTTTGTGCTGTTTCTGACAACAGCTACATTGTGGTGTGTGTGTGTGTGTGTGTGTGTGTGTGTGTGTGTGTGTGTGTGTGTGTGTGTGTGTGTGTGTGTGGGTGGGTGGGTGTGTGTCGGTGTGTGTGTGTGCATTTGGAACTAATTGTTTAAATGTCTGTAACTGCTTATAGTTAAGCCTTTCTGCATTTCCCATATATAGATAAATGCATCAAAAAGGAAAAAAGAAATAAGTAACATAGAACATTATTTTTTATAACTTATAAAGTTATTTAAAAGACAGCCTGCCTTACAGTTATTCACACTGTAACTGATAATGACTCAAACGACCTTTAACATTATCACATTTTCTAAGTTATCTACTACCACATCACCAGTGGAAACATTCTATTGGCTGTCCAACCACAAGGGGTCACTGTGATTTTTCCATAGTTTGTGTACTTCAGGAGGAAGAACAGAGTTAAACCAACACACCCACATCTCAAGTGTAGCCATTTAGTGGTGAAAAGCTAGACACATGTATGCTTTGTTTCCCAAAACATGTTAAGTTATTTGGTCTTCTTTTTCCCTCCCTACCTCTGTGTCTTACCTTAGCCTTCCTTAAAAGCCCAGTATGAAGCCAGAGAGGTAGACTTTGTACCCCTCCATAAGTTGTTGACAATGTTGTTTTACACAAATATACTTACACATCCTTAGCACTATGCAACAGTCCTTGTTTATAGCTCACACACAATGCGTTGGCTCAAAGCTTTATGGCTGTGATAAGAGGGAAGTTTATGACACACACAGCATAAGCACACTGCACGCAAGCACTCTCTGCTGCACTCACACAGTCACTTGCGTCCACACATCTTACACAGGCTTACACATCTCTCTCTCTCTCTCTTGCTCTCTCTCTCTCTCTCTCTCTCTCTCTCTCTCTCTCTCTCTCTCTCTCTATCTATCTATCTATCTATCTATCTATCTATCTATCTATCTCTCTCTCTCTCTGTTTGTGTGTGAAAATAGAAATTACAAATTAAGATTTATGTTTATTGGTGTGCTGTCCCCTGGGTAGGTAAATGATGTAAGTTCCTCAGTATTTTATACATTTGTTGTCTGCTTAAATGTAACATACAGTGGCATCAGCAAAACAAATTACAGAACTCTGCCGTTTATGTCTCAGTATCGCAAATATTGCAGCTTTTAAATGAAAGTGCATAATTTTGCAAAGTCTTGGTAAACTACTTTGTGAATGAGTTTAATGACAAATGGCATTATCAGTTCAATCAATCAATCAACTTATTTTTTATAGTGCAAAATCACCATGTACAATGGTCCCAATACACTTTACAAATAATTAAATGACATAACACAATCAACCACAGAGGAAATGTGGATCTGTTATGTATTATCAGTTATGTATTAGCTTTTTGCACACAGTAAATCAAGGTGGTCAGCTTATTTTGAATACTTTTTCCACTACTCAACATGCACCAATCGCATGTGTAACATGATGTCTGTTGGTGACCATCCTGCCAGGGGGCAGCACATTTGCATTGTCTCCAGGAATGCTGTCTAGTTTTGAGTTGATCTTTCTTGGGATTGTAAAGCCTCAGAGAAATATCTGTGAGTTGAATAGCAACTCATTTTTGTTTTTAGTTTGTTGGTGAGCTAGTTCGTATCATCTTTGCCTTCAGTGTTATAGGAAGTCTTAAGTAAATATGCTAACTTGGTATCTTTCACTAAGGTTGTACTTGATAGAAAATGTATAAATATGAGTAGTTCAAAAATGCCAGCTAATTTTTATAAATAAAGTGTTACACAATAGTATGAGGTCAGGGGCATATTTGCATTCCAGGCCTGACCAACATTTCACCACACTCAAAGTATTAGAGAAACATGTGTTAAATAAAAACTTAAACCCTGCCCCATTCCTGTAAATAATATTCTTTGAATATCCTCTTCAGCTGGACCTGGCACTTTGGACCTACTGACAGTCATAAACTCATGTGCTCCTTCAAAGGCTAAACAGAGTCACTTGAATGTGTAGGTCTTAGTCTTGTCGGTGTCTATGTCTTCCCTTTACTTTCTTTGTTGGACTTTCAGTTAGCCTTAAAGGGGCCATCAAGAAAAGCAGGGCATATTTCCACCATGTGCACACTGAGAACAAGTGTGTGTATCTGTCAACCTTCATGGCAATTGTAAAGCTATAGCTTAGTGTTAGCAGGCAGTCGCAGAAATATAATGTAGTATACTTTCATACCATGGGAGTGAAAATGTTTTCTTTAAAAAGAGATATGTGTGGAATGCACTTTATCACAATCCTTTTGTGGCAATGGTTTGTGTATGTGTGTCTTTTTGGTCTGCTGATATGTCCTTGGTATGGCTTTTGTTCCCTAAAGTTAGAAATGTCTCTGTTTTAAAAAGAGAATCATTAGTGTCCTTGACTGATGAAGGGATAACACAGTAAAGTCACACACACGATAACACATGCTCACACCCTTTTTGGGCGGAGGACAACATGAGACCTGTGATCTCATCACGACAAGAGAAAAGTGATTGATTAAAGCCACAGAATAGAAACCAGTCAGGGAGCTCAGAGATTAGTACCAAGAAACTATTCCAGGATTTGCTTACTCACACAAGGCAACAACTTTTCAAAGATGAAAAAACCTTCACTCATTCTTCCACATGAACACCTTGCAGTCACACCCTAGAACTTTGCACTTGGGAGAGAGAGTGAGAGACCCTGCCATTCTTCAGCTCCTCCTCTCTGAGTAAACATGTGACTCCTTCAGAGCCCGCCCTGTGCTCAGGTGTGTATGTGTGTGTGTGTGTGTGCCTTTCGGCCTCACTTCCCAAGTCAAGACAGTGTGGAGGCTGAGCAGAGGGAAGCAGAAAAAGACAAGAAGAAGACACGCAAAGTAAGAGATTGTATGTGTCAGTCACAGCACATCACAGAAGGAGGCAGGTATGGCAACTCTACTGTTTACTTCACATCTCTGCATCCATATGTGGTTTGCCATATTTTAATTCCATTCTAGTCCATAGCATTTTCTCAGAGGTGAAGTGTTTAGAACCATTTAAAGAGGTCAGCTTTGAACATGTGTTTGCCTTGGTGTCTGTGTCTCAGTCGTCAGAGTGTGAGCAAGTGGTATGGTGTATGTCCTGTGTTTTAAGCTTATCTCTGTAATTATCTCTACATATACATGATCAGGTGATATTGACTATTTTAAATATAGATATTGTGTGTTTTTGCCAAATGAGTATGTGCTTGTTTGTATGTGTCATCTATTGTACAAATCTTAGTGATGATGTGGCTTATCAGTGTAAAGCAGCCAGCAAGTTAACTTGCATTAACACAATTTAAACAATTAAAATAGACCATTTGAATCTCATCTGGATATACCCAAATGGTTCAATGTGACTAGTGGTTACACAGGTATACCAAACACACACACACACACACACATGTTTGTGTGCACACTCACTCAAGCTGCTAGAATGAATGAATGACTGACCTTGTGCGACCTTCATGAGCAGACATCTAATCATTCTTTGTATATGCGTCCTGGAACTGAAAGTGTCTTTTAGGGATTTTTAGGTTTGTCCATGTCTGTGTTCTTTATATCAGCCTGTATGTTTGCCAGATATGGACGGTGTCACAGGTGCATTACATTACAGCAGAAGTGAGATCAACAACACATTAATCTACAGACATATTAATCTAAAATGGATCATGACATCATTTTAATTAATTTTCTCAAAGTTCTAAGACTCTGTGACAATTATGTGTAGGTCGACCTGAATGCAGGTGTATTTAGTGACATGTAATAGTGTTCCTGCTGCTATGGTTGGCCTGGTTTTGCATGTGTAGATGTATTTTATGTGTGTTGTAATAGGTGTTTATTAGGTACTGGACACCACATTCCTTGTTTCCCATGTTTGCTGTTTGGGTGGGCCCACATAACGTGCGTGCGTGCGTGCGTGCGTGCGTGCGGCCGTGCGTGCGGCCGTGCGTGCGTGCGTGTGGCCGTGAGTGAGTGAGTGTGTGTTTGTGGGTATTTGTGTGTATTTGTGTTTGTGTGTGCATGTATGCAGGCTGTGTGTGTGTGTGTGTGTGTGTGTGTGTGTGTGTGTGTGTGTGTGTGTGTGTGTGTGTGTGTGTTGGTGTGGGAGTGGGTGTGTTTGTGTGCGTGCGCATGAGTATTTGACTATGCACATTTCACCTACAGTCACTGTGTGATTACTTCAGTAATGAAAGAATCATATTTCTGGAATGGTTATTCCATATGGTCATATCAGAAACTTTGTACTGTAACAGTGATTTGTCTGATTATACTGAGAACTTTTGTACTCTGTAACTGTGTTTATATCTGTAACAGTCTCTCAGGCTTATTAAAAATCATTTTCACTTCCTTTTAGTACAGTTTATTGAGAAACTAATGCAAAGACAAGTAATCCATGTCACTCTCACAAACACATTCACAAACGGGGAGAGAATTGAGATTTGAATGTCACCGACACAAAACCTAGGCCCATGGGAAATGAAAGTAACTGTGTGATTCAGACTTTCTTTGTATTTCCTTGAACAAAAACACACTTCATTCTGCTACAAACCAAAGACAAAGACATATTAGACATTCTCTATAAGGAATAGGAGCTGATGGTTCAGTAAGACACTGAATGTAGCAGCCGAAGGTTTGGTTATTGATTTATCTGTAATGGGCTTCTATTTTTCACAGCCAGCCTGTTAGTGATAAGATGGGGCTGTAAAGTAAAGTTTTTATAAGTGCCATATTGTGCAGTGTCATGCTCAGGCCTCAGTGGTAATCATTGTGGAAAAAGTGTTATCTTAAGGTGATCTGTGGCTTGGCTCTTCCTCTGCACTGTAAACATTAACCGGTAGAATAGTGTGTGTGTGTGTGTCTGTGTGCCTTTGTGTGTGTGTGTGTGTGTGTGTGTGTGTGTGTGTGTGTGTGTGTGTGTGTGTGTGTGTGTGTTTGGGTTTGAAGGAGACAGGGTGGACAGGGGCAGTACCTTGAGATGGTCACCGTTAGCCTTTGACCACAGTGCTCAGGTCATCTGGTGGGCTCCCCTATTTCCCCCCCTTTCCTGCTCTTAGCCATTCAAGTCGCGCATTCTCCCTCCCCCACCACCTACTTCTCTGTGCATGTGTGCAGTGGGGAATAGTGAGAAAGAGAGTGAGTGTGTATGTTCCTATGTCTCCATGCTCTGTTGCTCTCTTCTCTTCCCCCTCTTGCCCAGTCAGCTAAGTGTGTGTGTTTGTGTGTGTGTGTGTGTGTGTGTGTGTGTGTGTGTGTATGTCTGTGTTACTAGTCAAGGTGTGTGCTGTTTGCTTAGCCCAAGGCTCTGTCGAGAGAGCGTTTGCTGTTGTTATGTACACATGCAGATAAACTCAGACACATTTTTTATGCTGATGTGGTTCACTGAAAACTCTGTATTTAGTCCCTTTTTTCAGACACCTATAAGGTTCATTGTATATGTGTGTGTGTGTGTGTGTGTGAGAGAGAGAGAGAGAGAGAGAGAGAGGGAGAGAGAGAGAGAGACAGAGAGAGACAGAGAGAGACAGAGAGAGAGAGACAGACAGAGAGAGACAGGGAGAGAGAGCGATAAAGAAACTGAAAAAATGTCTTGAAAGCAATCACTCCTGTACACACAGTTTCACACACCCTTAGTTGTTTCACCTAATCACACCAGTGTTATCATGTGCAAGCAAACACACACACACACACACACACACACACACACACACACACACACACACACACACACACACACACACACACACACACACACACCTTGAGCCATTAGGTTAAGAAATAGTTCATTGGAGACATTTTTTCACTTGCTTTTATTGAGACTCAGGTGTACATAAACAGAGAGAGAGAGCTTCATGTTCTCATGTTTACTATATCAGTCCAATCTCTCAAATTATTTCTGTATGTTAGTGTATGCATGCTGTATAAAAGAGACGAGCTTTTATGTTTTAACTACAGTCACAAGAAGTTCATAAGTAACAAGTGTCTCCTCCAGACAGCCTGATCTCTCACAGTTTTTTTTAACAATACTTGTTTAGCTGATGACCTTAATTGTAGCTCGTAAAGTCACACACAAGATCATGAGATGTTGTCAATCAACAATCAGCAATAAACCAATAAACACATACTTTAACCAGTGTAGTGTGAGCGATAGTTTGCCCTGTCGTACCCTCTTGACCCCACCCTCTGTGATGCTAGTAGAGAGGCTCTCTTCTGGGTTTCTATTACCTTGCATTACTTTGTGTGTGTGTGTGTGTGTGTGTGTGTGTGTGTGTGTGTGTGTGTGTATGTGTGTGTGTGTGTGTGTATGTGTGTGTGTAAGCAGTAATTTGTGTTACCCATGGTTAATCATCCACCAGCTGCTGCCTCAGGTTTCTTTAATACCACTCACACAAATGTTCGTGTGCGCGCGCACACACACACGCACACACACACACACACACACACTTACAGTTGTAAAGGTCAACTTTGCTTGGTAGGTACGGGGGAAAGGAGGCCTTCATTCTAGCGAATGAATAATCTTTTCTTTTTCTGTTTTCATTTTTCTGTCTATCTTTGCTAAATGCTCACAAGAGGAAACAGTATTTATTAAGTGAAAGACACTGAGATTGCTTTCAGTGTGTTTGAGAGAGAGGGAGGGGTGGAGAAATTGAGAGATTAGGTATTAGGTAGTTTCTCAGTAGGAAAGTTTCTGAAAGATCTGATTTCCTGGAAAATTCCAGCAAAACCTTGTACATGCCTCACATGGACATTGCTACATTTTTATGCCTCAAGTTAAAAATGCAATTTTATGCTTTTGCTTAATGCCTTTTGAAATCCCCACTTCAGTCTCTATTCATATTATCCAGACTGCCAGTGGGCCCAGTGTAATACAGACAAGACTACACAGACATTTAGATAAGATGTCCCTTTGTTTGTGTGCCGTTCAGATGTTTTGTGTCTACTTGAATGTGTCTCCATGACATCGTGACCTTACCTTCATAAGCTGAAGGACATAAAGCTTTCAGTGTGCCTTCGTCATGTGCAGCAGGCTCAGCACAGCTGGCTTAACAACTCACCCACAGAGACGATCAGCAGTGAGCTCCCTGTCTCTGTTCATGGTTGACCAACAAATATTACAAGCATGGTGGAGGGTTCTGGAGACAGCAGCACAAGAAAGATAAATTTTTTAAGTATTTTATTAAAAAAAAGAACCAACAGAACTATTCAAATGTAGTCCTTCAAAATGAATGAGCATGCAAGTCCACATAGAAAGCCTTTACATCTCTCATTCCCACCACCATATATACTACAGTTACAACTACAGTTTGGCCAGTAGCAAACATAAACAGATAATACAAATAAACTATTGTTATGTGTAAATACATGTAACTTACATAGTCTCCTACATTACCCTGGGCTAATACATCCGTGACATACCCTGCTCTGCATTGGTCACGAAAATAACAAAGCACATGAAAAGCAGACCAAAATAAGTTTACCTAGCAAAAATAAAATCCCATAGGTATTGCCTCCTGCTCTCTGAGGGCTGCATGTAGGGGAAAAGCTGTGTTAGGGCTCATCAAGTGGGCCAGGCTTTTAGTTCCTTTGCTGTGTGTGTGTGTGTGTGTGTGTGTGTGTGTGTGTGTGTGTGTGTGTGTGTGTGTGTGTGTGTGTGTGTGTGTGTGTGTGTGTGTGTGTGTGTGTGTGTGTGTGTGTGTGTGTGTGTTCAAGTGACACAGAGTTTTTGAACTGCCAATAATCAGGTGTCTTAATTTAAGAGAAACAGTCTTCCATTTGTTGTAGGCAAAGTAACATCAGGGTACTGACCCAGTGTTCTCCTCTGCTCTGTTCTTTAGTTCTTATTGGATGTATCAGAATGACAGCAGAAGACTCCACCTGTGCCGTCGCCATGAGTAATGCAAGCTCCTCCTCAAATGCCAAATCTGTGGCCTCAGTCCCCGAGGGTGTGGCAGGAGCCCCTAACGAAGCTGCTCTACTTGCCCTGATGGAGCGCACAGGCTACAGGATGGTCCAGGAGAATGGCCAACGCAAATATGGGCCACCCCCAGGATGGGAGGGCCCTTCTCCCCAACGAGGCTGTGAGATATTTGTTGGCAAAATCCCTCGGGATGTCTACGAGGATGAGCTGGTGCCCGTATTTGAGTCAGTGGGTCGTATCTACGAGATGCGGTTGATGATGGACTTTGATGGGAAGAACCGAGGCTATGCATTTGTGATGTACACCCAGAAGCATGAGGCCAAGCGTGCTGTCCGAGAGCTTAACAACTATGAGGTGCGTCCGGGCCGGCTGCTGGGTGTGTGTGGCAGTGTGGACAACTGCCGCCTTTTCATTGGGGGCATCCCAAAAACCAAGAAGCGTGAAGAGATTCTGGAGGAGGTTTCCAAGGTGACAGAGGGTGTGTTAGATGTCATTGTGTATGCCAGTGCTGCTGACAAGATGAAGAACCGTGGCTTTGCTTTTGTGGAGTATGAGTCACACCGCGCAGCTGCGATGGCTCGCAGGAAGCTCATGCCTGGACGTATACAGGTACATACACACACATAAACCCACTCACACCCACAAATTGAAATGTATATATACACATATCATTGACACCATGTACACTTACTATTCAGAGAGAGAGAGAGAGAGAGAGAGAGAGAGAGAGAGAGAGAGAAACAGACAGAGGGAAAGTCAAGTTAATGAAATTGTGTTAAACGTCTTCCAGCTTTGGGGTCACCAGATCGCTGTGGACTGGGCGGAGCCAGAGATTGATGTGGATGAGGACATCATGGAAACTGTGAAGATCCTGTACGTGCGAAACCTGATGATGGAGACGTCAGAGGAGACTCTGCGTCACATCTTTGGGCAGTTCAATCCTGGCTGTGTGGAGCGTGTCAAGAAGATCCGAGACTACGCTTTTGTGCACTTTGCCAGCAGAGATGATGCAGTTGTCGCCATGGACAACCTGAATGGTACAGAGATCGAAGGGTCTTGCATCGAGGTCACCCTGGCGAAGCCAGTGGATAAAGAACAGTACAGTCGCTACCAAAAGGCTACCAAGGGTTCAGGCAGCAGCACAGCACCCAGTGAGAGCAGCCAGCAGGGCTATGTGTACCAGTGTGACCCATACACACTTGCCTACTATGGCTACCCCTACAGCACTCTCATCGGGCCCAACCGAGAATACTTCAGCAAAGGTAAATCCTGAGTAGAAAATGTTGAAGTATAGTAAATAAACTCTACAATAAGCCACTTATATGTTTTATGGGCATACACTGTATATAACATGAATATAACATTTTATACTCAGGCAAAATACTACTGCTCCATACTGAAGTACCACCCTGTTGAAAACTGTACTATATAAAATTGACTACACAGGTGCACTCGCCTTCTCTAGTAAGGAGAATACAAAACCTACAGACTACACAAGTATATTTATATGCTAGGTATAAGCCCTTAAATACTACAGCCTTAAACCTACAACAGCACATTCTCATACTATCACTGCCTCTTTAGTGCCGTCGTCAAGCTAAACAGAAAGTGCACCAGCAGAGGTAAGATAATTCAGTCTGTAGTAATCACTGCTCATGCAGATCCAATAGATCACAGTTGGACAAATGAAAGCATTGATCTGGGATGGAACTGTGATCTAATAAAAAAAATTCTGACAGATCATTAGTTGTCGGGTGACGGTTTGCTTAACCAATCATCTTTTTCTATATTTTGGATTTGGGTCTAGAGAGTGAGATGCAAGCGGGACAAATTTTTCTTCATTTGACTGACTCCATACCTCATTCCACCTTACGTCTAACTTTACCAGGTGCAGATATCAGTCTACATAACTCTGTTCCATTCCTCATCTCATGTACTGCCTCGTTGTTAAAAAATCACTCCTTATTGGAAAAAATAGTCCTTCATGTCATCACTTCTGGGTCATGTTGATTTTGGTTTTATAATCTTAAGGACCCAGTCTCAGGTTTCTTATATCATCCTCTGCAGTTCTAGCAGGGAAATCAAGAAAGACTGTACATGTTTTGGGGGAAACAAAGGGGGGAGCATGCCTATGTTCCCACAGTTCTATGTTCTCACAGTCCTTATGTTACCACAGTCCCATGTTCCCACATTTCTTTTTTTATAAATTTGTATCAGATTTTATTCATCTTTCTCCTACTTTGGTAGCCAATTTCACCCGACCTATTATCCAATAGCAATGGACTACAAATGTAGTGTAGGTTTTAGCTGAATTTGCAAACATTTAATGTAAGTGCACATTGTCCTTTCAAATAACAAGCTAAATTAAGTAGCACAGAGGCCTCGCATTGAGTAGCTTCTGGTCAGCTCAGTCAAATGAAGTGCAGCAACTGGACACAAACCATAGTTTGCAGGGAATCAATACCTCTGGAAAGCTGGGTTGGCATAGAGGGGGGTGCTCCTGCGATGCTGGTTGTCACTGAAGGCGTCATGGAGGAAACGTTAAGGAGGATTCTTCTTGAAAACTCCTCTCGGTCAACCTGTCAGTATCCTCAAGCGTACTGCGTTACTCTCTTGGTAAGTGTTTTTAGCACATAAAGGATATCTGCATCTTGTGCTGTGGGAGAATAGGGTTTAAATTGAAGGGAATGTAGGAACAGAAGACCTAATTTTGAGAATGTCCTGGAAATAGGGGGAACACGGGGCTTAATTTTAAGAAAAATGTTAGAAATGTGGGAACATAGGGCAATGGGAACATAGGGCTGATCTCACAAAGGGAACTAGATAAGCTCATGTTCTAGCATAACATAATCACATTAAGGTTTCTTGGGGACTGTACAATACCATGATTTTTTAGAAGAGTATTCTGTGTTGATTTCAAGTAAAGTAAAGGCCTGGTGGGTAACCAGACTCACCTTACAATCTACAATGCACTTTAATTGTTAGCATGATGCTAGGATGGTTGGTTGTTAGCATGAAAGCCCTGTTAGTCGATTCGGCCTATTGACATCTGCGCAGGTAACCTAATAATAATTCTTGCCAATGGCTGCCAATTTCCCCAAATGCATACTGAGAGTGATTTTAATGTGTATACAAATCATGGTTCTTTAACAGACATTGCAGTGGGCTGTGAATTTGAATTTGCACAGCAGCTTTAATTCAAAAATATAGTCAAAACAAACCTGTTAGTGAGGCTCAATATTGCGATGTCTCAATAAAAAAAAAATATGTTTGGAGGTATTATACCCTAGGATGGTGCTTGCTAAGGTGCATATTATAACTTTAAGGTGCATATTATAAGTTTTGGAATAAACAAAAAAAAAACACAAGCTCTACCATCTGAAAAGGAATTTGTAAAAATATAAACTATAATATGGATGGCTATATTGGTTATACCACATTTCAGAAGCTAACATTAAATCATACTGTACATTGCATTTTTATTTTTAATTGCCTTTCACTGACATGAAACTTTGCATAAAATTGACAGATACAATTACAAACAATTTGATGTGGTAGAACTAAGAAAGACTGAAAACCAAAGACACTAGCACCTCTAACAGCCATTCTGCACCTTTCCTCCCCATCCTGCTGTGTGTCTAATCACCACATCTTCAGGGTATGTCAATGCAAATGAGTTTCTTTTGCCTAACAGTGTGTGTGTGTGTGTGTGTGTGTGTGTGTGTGTGTTTTGTCTGTGTCTGTGTTCATGTTTGTGTTTGTGTTTGTGTGTGTTTGTGTGTGTTTGTGTTCAGCAGGTGCAGTGAGGGGACGTGGTAGAGCAGGTGTGGGCAGCCGCAACCCTGGGCCACGGGGGTCATACCTGGGTGGGTACTCAGCCGGGCGTGGCATCTATAGCCGCTACCATGAGGGCAAGAATCGGCAGCCAGACAAGCCCTACGAGCTCACTCCAGGACTGGAACTTGCAGCTGTTAATACTGTCGGCATGAAGCCTGCTACAGGTCAGTTGCCACTCATTCATTTAAATGCCACAAACTACTGACAGCTATTTTCACTGATGTCAAGTATATGCTTGTGTATGACCGTGTATATGTTATTGTTATTTGCAGGTTATTTCTGTCAGATTTCTGTCCAATTTACCAAGCTTTACTGACATTTTGGTCACAGTTATGCATATCAGACACTATGAAACATCTATAACTCTTATATTGCTGCATTACCTTATAATCCATCACTACGTGTGCTCTTTGCCGTTTTAATCCGTGCCTGAGGTCATATGACACATTTCTCTTCATTCTCCCCAAGATAGGACCGCAGAGTGGCTTGGGACATTAATCAATACAACAACCAAGCTACAAAACTAGTCTAATTTAATTGGCTGTTTTGTTGAATTATTAGCCTTTGCCAGGGTTTGTGGACTGTACCTTTCATCGTTTATCCTGCTCCTCTCTGCTGCTCCTTGCTGGAACAAAGACAATTTGTAGCTCTGTTTTATTTTCACCCACCCCTATGTCACACTCCCAGACGATTATTTCTCCATGGACCCTCAGCTGATCAGACCATTGTAAGAAAGCAAATTATGCTAAATCACACACTAAGAGGTATAATCACATAATCAGCATTAATCCAGGACCCCCAGAAACAACAATGTGCATGTGTGTCTAAGAGACATGGAGTGTTAATCCAAGTCACACTTGTCTCACAAGTCACACGCTGCTTTCTTCAACACTCTCTTTACTCTCTTTCATTCCCACTCTGTCATGGCACTTCCCATCCATCATCTGTAAAACCCCACAGATCACAATAAGAAACAGAAAAAGAAGGAAATGGGAAGAAAGGGAGTTACACAAGTAATAGAAAACATGTCATGGGTTTACGCAGTTGCTGGATAACTTCCGTTTTATTTTTGCTTAGTGTGTATTTTCTTGTGAATGTTTCTTTCTGGCCCTGATTTGGTAATGTATGTTTTAAACTTAAAACTGATTTAAAACTGATTTTACATTAGCCCTTGTCTTTCTGCAGTGGCTCTTCCAGCTTTAGGGGCTCAATACCCCATGTTCTCTGCCACTGCGGCTCCAAAGCTGATGGATGATGGAAAGGTTCACGGAGTGGAGCACCTCATTAATCCCCTCACTTTGCAGCATGATCCCACCGCTACGACTGCTGTTCTACCTGCCGTCTCAACACCACCTCCCTTTCAGGTTCTGTATAGATACACTTTGCTGGAATACACACAAACACAAACAAACACATTCACTCACATACACACACACACACACACACACACACACACACACACACACACATATAGTGTAGATCCATAAATGAAGTTGCTTACGCATCAAACTGACTGACTGCTTTTCTCTTTCTTGCTCGTACAGGGTAGACCCATAACTCCTGTGTATGCGATGGCCCACAATGTGCAGCGCATCCCAACAGCAGGCCTTTATGGGGCAGGTTACGTCCCACTTGCTGCTCACACTGCTAATACGGCTGCTCTTGCAGCTCTGCAGAAAAATGCTGCAGTCGCCGCAGCAGCCTATGGAGGCTATGGCTATATCCCTCAGGCATTTCCTGCAGCAACCTTTCAGGTGCCCCTTCACGATGTCTACCAGACCTACTGATAGAGGGCTGAAAAAGAGCACTCAGCCACAAAACAATCAATACTGATACTTTCATGAAGAAGTGCTTAAGAAGTAACTGAAAGTAATGAAGAAATAGCTCATGCCTAAACAAAAACACCAGGCCCTCTCCTGATTTTTAAGTTTTACATTACACAGTTCATGTGAAGAACACTAAGTTCTTTTCACCAAACCAACACAAAGCCGCATGATATATCGAACACAAAGCAGTATCCACTATATATATGTAATGGATTCCATGTTGTGTTTTTTTTCCAATCTGGTCCACATTGGCCTCGCCCCCATGCACTACTTTCTGTAGTCTTGCCATCATGAACACTGAAGGAGTTTTAGTATTTATGAAGAGTAGAACACTGTATTTATGAGCCGCTCTTTGGGGTAGACCTTTTATTGTCGTTGTTGTTGAATTTTGTTCAAGGTAAAAGTTAGACAAAAAATATTATCTTCATAAATTTTCAAAGTCTCAAGGAACTACTGACATGAAATATAAAAACCAAGAGAATTCTTGTGTGCAATTTCTGCAGTGTTTATGCAGAAATTTTATCACAAAACATTATGACTTTCATGCTTGAGTCATGTTCCGTCCACTGGATGAACCGGTCCTGTTTTAGCCTGATTTCTTTACACCTTTTTTCCTTCTTTCATAGTTATTATTGTTAAAAACATTTGTTGTTTATTTGTTTGTCCTGGTTTTTAACAGATTGAATATAAAGCTGTATGTAATGGAGAGTTTTGTCTTGTGAGACCATGTGTCTCAATTAGAAAACTGGAAAAATAACTGAGAAGTTAACAAAAAACAAGTATGCAAAGCAAGAACAACATTTCAGCCTTTCCACAAACTTTCAAAAGTGCCTGTTTTCCCATAAATATAAGACCATCCGAATGTTTTTATAAAGTAGCAGAAAAAATCTTACAGATTAGGCACTGTGCTCGGTCTGGACTGATGAGACCAAATACGTATGTGCCTTTGAGTAGCTCTGCTGGGTATATGTACAGTGGACTGAGAGATTCCCCTCTGCAGTGTCACATCCATCATTGCCCTACTTGAGCTCAGAGCATCAGGCCCAGGGACTTATTCAATCCTGGTGTGACCATGTGACTGTTGTCCATGAGAAAGACCACAACATTCAAACACAGTGGCACGTCACACATCTTTGCTGACTGAATGATGCCTTAAAAGGCTTAGATGCAGATTTAATGCTGAGTTGGTAACTTGAGTATTTCACAATGTCGAATCCTTGTGAAGAGCACTTTTTTCGGGTGAAATGAATCCCTTGTGTTGGTTGTGACATCTCTTCCCCAGCAGACCACAGCTGTGTTCATCTGAGCTGATCAGCCACAGCGACTGAAGATCCAGCATTCACTTATTCTTTTTCCTCTTCCATGTAGGGCATCACTGTATTCTTTAGTATGCTTTCCCAAACTATAACACACTGAGAGGTCTCCATTAGGACCCTGACAATTTTCTGGAATGTAGAAACTTTAACTGGATTTACTTACTTTGATTTGAAGTTGAACAGCCACTATTCGTAAGGGGCCTTATTGTACTGAGCGGAATGCATGTATATGTGAGGGTGTTACTATTGTGTGTAGACATCTAGTCTCACTTGAGTAGCCACTGTGACAAATACAGTGAAAGAATGGGGAAATACTGATTGTTTTTCTAGGAAGAACTTTATCTCTTCTTTGGCTATAATAGATTATCTTGACCAGAGAAACACCCTTTTCATGCTTTACATTCTTGTGTTTTTATCCCATAAAATGGCACAGAAAGTGTATCACAGGACTGAGTTTTAGTGAGACAACTTTGAACCTATGTCAGCCATGCAGACTCTGATCATTAGGAGTTTTGACATATCTCTAACTGTTTTAGGTCTGACATAAAAATATAGAACTAGTGTATGAAACTGGTTTTAAAGAAAACTCGTGCTTGTGTCACATCACTGTCAAATGATTGTGTAACCACTGAGACCTGATGAAGGACCATTTTTCACTGTGTAATACATGTTCATATACAACCATTGCCACACACACACACACACACACACACACACACACACACACACACACACACACACACACACACACACACACACACATACACACACACACCTGAAGGGCTATTGTCAGATCTGGTGTACTAGTGTGCTTTGCTGTATTATGGCAGTGTTGAGATTTATTCTGTGGCCTTGTAAGACTGGTAGACTTGTTTATTATCAGAGAGAAAGGATATATATTTAATATATGCTTCAAATATGTGTATGAAGTAAGAAAAAAGCGATAATATATTTTAAGAGAAATGTTTTTTTTCTTTCCTTTCCATGCGCTTAATTTAGAGATGAAACAGTGCAGCATAAAACATGTCGTGTTTGCCAAAGTGTCCAATAGTGTGTGAGCCAAGAGTTTGGTGATGGAAAGGATGGTGATCAGAGTTGAGTGACAAGTGATTGGCTAGCCTGGTGTGGCTGCAGGAACTGGCCAAATCATGTTTCCACTATTACCTCACTCTCATTTACATCCTCCTCACCAACAGTTTTCACTTGAAGTGCTAATAGGCCCTCTTCTGGCTCCTTCAGAGTAAAAATAAAATACAAAACGAACAACATATATTTAGTAAGAGTTTTTCAAAAGATTGTAGTGCATATGGGTTTTTTTAGAGTGCCTTATTGCCAAATGTCTAGAATTTTTCTTTGTGCAACTATTTTCTATCATGCATTGTTTGTTAAAAGCTTATTTGGCATTTATGTATTTATAGTGGTTAAATAGTTGAATAAAGCATTTTCAAAAACAAAATAAAAGTGTTGCCTGTTTGATTTCAGTACCAAGTATTTATTTCACACTCAGAGCTTATGGTTGTAATAATTTCTAAATTTAAGTGTCCTAAAGTCTGCCCATAATTTGTGCCCATTGGTCATAAAGCCAACCCCCCAATTTTCACCCTTCAGTATCATTCAAGAGCAGTAAGTCTGGTTGTGATTTTTGGGAAAGACTTCTTGAGCTGAGAATTAGGTCATCAATGGTAGCATTGCATTGTGTTTCATCAGCCTGTTTATGTCTATTATATTCATACAACAGGCTTGATTATAGGAGAATTGGGTAAAGATTTTAAATATTAGATCTTACAAAGTGCCCTCTGCTGGTTATTTACACTATGACAGCAACCTTTCTCATTGCAAGGTTTTTGAAAAATTAAGTATAAGTAAATTGGTCATTGTGTAATTTAATTTGTGCAATAAGCAAGAATCTTAAACACTGGATATAGTTCTATTTTTATCCAGGACTGATATGTTAAATCACATTAATAGATAGGTTTAGAAAAATAAATAGTTTTATGCCGCTTAACCTTTAACCTGTGTTACCATCCTTCATACCATTTACAGAGTATATAGTCCTGCTTTGTATGTGAATCAAGTGGATAGCTGATACATTTCAGCCTGTGTACTGTCCATGTAATCTGAGTTAAACAGCCCATCCCATATATATTCTAGAACCCATACTGTCTAAATGGGATTTAACATGTACTGAGACAAGTAATACCTTCCTCCATAACACGCACAATGCATAGTCCTCTGTAGTATCTGCACTGTATTGTAGGCTAATGCATGCATTTTCATTGTACACCTGTAGGGTTGAAATAGGTAGTGCATCCCAAATTTTTCAGGTTTAACATTGAAATTCATATTGTACCAACTTAGTTTTTGTTGGGAGAAGTTTGCTGCTAGGCCCTCTAGCCTGTGGCCTAAAATGTATGCACAGTATCACATATTTCATGTATTTCATATTTCATTTATGTACAAAGCATTTCAAAGTTTTCAATACAAAAATGATTGTCTTAATGTAAATACTCAGCTTTTTTGGAAATATGCTTGTTAAAAATCTTTCTTCTATTTACTAGTTATAAATCCCTCAAGGGTTGTAAAACCCATAAAGAGGGTGATAAAACACGGAAGGCTATCAATACAGTACCATACATTTCTAATTCTAGGTTGGTAATGACCAACCTTCTCACTCAAGGATTTTTTTGATCGGGTGATCAAGTTCAGTGCTAAAACATTTATATATAGAGAGTGGCCTATATTTGAGTTTTCAGATGCACTACATTTTTTTCAAAGCAATTTTTTATTTGCACTTAAATAATCTCTTTTCTCCAGTCTAGCTTACCAGATACATCTTATCTGCAGTTCTGATAAAATTAGTTTATTTATGAGACCAGGTGACTTTAACTCATATATTTGGTTTTAAAACTCAACACAAGGGGGCAGTGTTACAGCACATGCGCTACAAAAAACAGGAAGTCTTTGAAAAGAATCATGGGAGAATGTCAAGTTTACGTTATAGGTACACGTATTTTCTGTGGAAGACAAGTGCACTCTGAACTATTTTTTTAAGTGTTGCAGAACTGCAAAAGAAATTGTGAATGTGTGATCCTCTGTCCAAGTTTCTTTTCAGTATCTGTAAGAGCTTTAACTGTGTATTATTAATGTGTGCTCATGCCAGACAGATTATCTTACAGTGGGATTGTGTGTGTGGTGTGTTGTGTGAGCTGAGGAGGAGGGAATGGGGGTGGGGGTCAAGCACACACACATGTGTGTAACACCAACATATTAAGTATTAATCTCCCACCTTCCCATTAAGTATTAAGGCGTGATGGTTAGGATTTTCTTAATGGAAAAAACAGCAACTAGACCATATTGACAAACGACTCCCGTGACCCCAGTCTCTTTAAACTAGTATGTTCCCATGTTGCTATACTGAATGACTGATGGGATCGATCTGGCATACTCATGAAACCAGACATCCCCAGGAGTCCCTTACTGTTAATGTAGCCTCTTTCTCTTTCTGATGTAGCATGTTATTTATGAATCAAATAATTATGACAAAATAAAAGAACAGTTAAAAGGCAAATTATGAGACATTAACCAGTAGTATAAAATGGCAGAGAAACTTTCCAAGGGATATGTGCCCAAAAACACACGTGCAAAGCGAATGAAAAACAGAAAGATAGGCCCTTCTTTCTATGCCCTCTGTATCTGATGTGACACTGCTTGATCAGTATGTGTTTCAATATACTTGCTCATATAAAACCTTTGATTATATTTTCTTATTCTAAATTCTTGTCATATTGAGTCAACCTAACTGTTATATGGGAGCGCCACATTAGACCTTCAAAACCGAGCTTTAAGAAAATGAAGCTCAAAATAGGATTCAAAATAGTGGTTTATTGTCACTGCAGTGTCTCCATCACATCAGCAGGGATTGCTGTTTTACAGAACTGATTAGCACATAGCCTCTGACTGGTTGCTTCTTTGCTTGCTGCAACCATGGCCATGTTGACTCAATTCATAGTTTTAAATAAGATTTCCATCTTAGGTCAGGTTGCTTGACCAATGACAAGAATACTCATCAGGAAGACCATGATGAAGAAGATCCACATAAAAAATCGATCCATCACCTTAGCAACCTTCTTCCACTCAGCACCCTTAGCCTGGTGTGACCGTTGCTCCCTGAAACAGTTGGCGATATACTCAATGTTCTGCACAACTTTCTGTGGCATTCCACAAGAGCAATTCCCACGCACTGTTGCTCCATGATGATAACTGTTGCTACTTCTGTAAGCACTCTCCTGGCTGAAGTCATTGCCTTGGCTGTAGCCATATGCCTGGAGTTTCTCAGGAATTGACAAATCACTGACCTTCAGTTTCTCCTCTAATGGGTCATAAGCAGGGATGTGGACATTTGAGTCTCGCATGATATGTGGCATAGCTGGTTCCTGTCCCCTCCTGTCCCCTCCCCTCTGTGGTCCAGTCCTCTGGATATGGGCCAAGCGCCGGTTGTCACTAAGGTTATTGTGGTGGTTGTGATGGCGGTAGTTTCCATTGTCATGGCGTTGATTGTAGTGTCCATTTCCATAGTGACCATTCTCAAGGTAGTGGTTGCCATAGTATGCATCATCGTGATAAACACAGCTCATGGGCTCATCAGCATAGAGAGGGCTACTGGACACATCAGGTGAGGTGCAGTTCTCGCCCACCTCATACACAAAACACAGCTTGGCCAAGTAGTCAATGATAAGGACTTTTGCCCAGTGAGGAACTGGCTTTGCCTCTGCACCACAAAAATGAATGTTCATGATGAAGATGGTCAGTGATGTAGATGCCGTGATCATTGTCATTGTTGCTATGTAGTACTTCCCTTTGAGATGGAATACACAAACACACACACACACACACACACAGAGTACAAGAAAAATACATTACATTTCCTTATCAAATGTCATGTTGGGTTCAACGATCAGACAAAACACTTCAAACACACTTACCAATTAGTGGCACACTCTCGGATGGGGGCATGCTCTCGGCCACCATGAGCTGGAAGACGGTGAGTGCCAGCAGCACAGTGACGCCCAGCGAGACCTTCTCCCCAGAGTCAGCGGGCAGGTAGAAGCCGAGTGGTGCCAGGAAGGAGATGAGGAAGCAGGGCAGCAGCAGGTTGAAGATGTAGAAAGAGGAGCGGCGCTTCAGCAGCACCGTGTAGGTGATGTCCGGGTACGGGTCTGAGCAGCAGCCGTACATGATTACACTCTTCTTGGCCGGCATGCCGTGACACTCCCACTCCACATTCTCCACGAAATCTGACAAGTCTCCTTCTTGCTTGTCCTTGTCCAAGTTAATGTCGACCTAAAAAGGTATCCATAAGTGGAATATTGTTTTGATGAAAGACACTGCTTGGATGAGTATTTTCACAGATGTAAATGAGCTAAACAGGTTCTTCTTTTAAGAGCGACATTTCATTATATGTAAATACACACTGCTGCACATTACCAACTCTGACCCAAACCATAAACACATATCTAAACAAAGTCCTATTCTGGTAATTAATGATAAGACACACTATACTTCAGTCCCAGGAAAGCCCCACTTTAAGGTATGCAGGTATAGGGCAGTATTCATTATTGTTTAAAATGGCCAGAGAGAGCATGTATGTACAGCAAACATGCCTAAAGTACATTTTCTTATAGGCCTGATAGCAGACACACTATTGTGACAAATTAGAGTTAAGAGATTTTTATTGTCTTGCAGAGTTGTGCTTTTAAGGAATTCATATTGGTAAAGGCAAAAAAAATCCTGCACTCAAACAGACCTGCATCGGTGTGGTATAGGGACCAATTTGTTTTGATCAGATATGATAACCTATTTTATGAAAATGCACTGATGTTTTCTTTTCATTTGTTTGGCAGTGTACCTGATTTCCATTGTATGTCCAGGAGCCAAAGGTGAGGTTGCAGCGTTGACTGTCAAAGGGAAAATAGTTAACATCCACCCTACAGGAGCTCTTAGTGATTGCAGGGGAATCCCAGGTAATCTCACCATCATAACGCAGAACTACATTAGTCTCAGGAGGCCCTTCCTTATTCTCCTCGTCAGCACTGAAAACATACACACAAAATAGAGCACAAGGGGATGGGGCCAATGAATGTCTACCTCCATGGGTATAGAATATGTGCCTGTGTGTGTGTGTGTGTGTGTGTTCTGTACTTGTTGTAAAGTACGATGTCAGGTCTCCAGACAAGTTCTGAGGGAATCCTGATGACCTCAAGGCCATCATACTCCTCTTTGTCCCACCGTAGGTATGCATCATGCCAGACCTGACGTACCCACAGGTAAGTAGTCAACACCTGGTTGCGTTCATCCTGAATAGTCACACATGAACAATAGGAAGAAGTGGTAGGGTCATTCAAACCCAACCCTGACCTCAGAAGCCCACATACAATTTTTAAAAATCAAGGCAAAGTTGACATGACATTATTTTACATAAAGTTTAGCAAAAACACAAGATACTTCTGCATCTAGGAAGAGTCCCTTTGGGAGATTAGATTTAAGCCTTCCTCACTACAAATTGTATTCTAACATACTACTGTTTGGGTTTTAGTTCCATACTATATAACATTATTTAATTTTTAGTGAACGTGTTGTTATAACCCCATTTGCCTAATGTGTGAGTCTTTCATCTTTTTCAATTCTGCCAGTTTTTATCAATTCACAGCTCAATATAGTATGTCATATTACAATAAAAGGTTATTAGATAAACTTAAAATCTGATAAACAGAACATTCTGTTCAAAGTGAGATTTACAACCATGCAGAATGTCCAAAAAAGTCCAGAATACCAGAGATAAATAACACAAAGAAATAACAATAAATAACCATAAATAAAGAAAATATATTGATCCTCAAATAGAACAAGGTTTTCAATTATTAGAAGGTCAAAAGAACGTCAAAATTAAAATAATATGCATATATTTCCTTGCCTTAAAGTTATTTATCTTTCTGAGATTTTTACTTTTTTTGTTTTGTTTGCTGTATATGGTTTCAGTAGTATTTAAAACAAAATCACAAACAACTTTCTGACTACAGAATATATATTTGCAGAGTTGTTTATTTGTCTTTTCTGCTGCCTATATGTGCAAATAATAATTTATAATTAATTAAACAATGAATACACAAAGTCCCTTTAGTTTCTCCTCCAGTTCAGACACCAATCACCCACCCAGAAATCGCAAGTAAAAACAGCCTTACACATGTGAATTTGTCGATTCATTGTCATCACAACAGCAAGGTGTTTAAATAGCTGCATTTAGCACAAAGCAGGTCACACTATATGCATGCTGTGGTTTGGCACACCAGACCAGACTATGGTCATCTCAGTGCAAAATAGACCACATCAAGTCTTTGTTAGCTGGTCGTCTATTGTAAAAGTGCCCTACACACACACACACACACGCATGCATATCTGACAGTGTGTATGTGTGCAGGACACTGCAATAACCAGCTAACTCAGACTTTATGTGGTCTATTTTTGCACTGAGTTGGTCGTGGTCTGATCTGGTTTGCCAAACCACAGCATGCATAGAGTGTGACCTGAGTGTGTGTGTGTGTGTGTGTGTGTGTGTGTGTGTGTGTGTGTGTGTGTGTGTGTGTGTGTGTGTGTGTACACATATGCATATCTGTATGACATATGCAAATCTGTATGTGCACGTGTGAAAGTGGACATGTGTGCATGCATGTGTGTGTTTGTGTGTGTGTGTGTGTGTATACATACGTGCATGCCTATGTGTTTGTCTATGCATGCACATACGTATGCCTATGTGTGTATGTGCATACGTTTGTGTGTGTGTGTGTGTGTGTGTGTGCGTGCGTTGTCTGTGTGTGTGTGTGTGGTCATACCATATCTTTGATCTGGGAGAGTGTGATCTGTAGAGTGACATTGAGGGGTTTGTCTGTGTCCTCCACAGGCCGCAGAGCTGAATTGTAGTTGTCCATCAGATCATTCAGCAGCTTCTGTGCAAACCGCCCATGAGCCCCACTCACTACTGCAAAACACAAGAACATACAACTAGCAATTACTGGGACAGATACCTGGCTGAAGACTTTTACCAGAATTAAAAATGCTAAAAAATATACACTTTTTAAATTTAATTTGACGTGTGCTTGGTTACTGACAGCCTGCTTTTCCGCCTTGCAGAATGCACTTATTTCTTACATACTGCATGACATTGCACACACTGCATACTGGGCCTGAGAGCATCAGTTGTTTACATTAACGTCTTACATAATAATAATATCATCATCGTCGTCATCGTCATGTAAAACTTTCCATGTCTAGCGCTTCATACAAAGCTGCTGTTCAAAATGCACCAGTTCAAACATGGGCTTAAAAGAAGAACTGAAGCCCTAGCAAAAAGCTTCACAATAACCTAGTTACCGCGGTTTTGTTCAGGCTACAACGAAATGAGCCTAACTTACCTGATTCTGTTCTGATCCACCACTGTTAATGTACAGATGTTAATGTCTTCCTTAGCATATGGTATAATTTTTATGAACTACACATTCTAATCACATCTTGTCTTATGTGCCATCTTTGTACCAAAGATACTACCAAAATTCTAAATTATCTGTCCCCAGTTATCATTTTTTTTACAAGCAGGCCTGTACGTCTTGTCTTTCAATTATTTACGGTGCAACTCGGAGCAGCGGCACAAAATCCACAAGTGGCCAAAAATATATTGCATGTCTAATGTACAGAAAGGTTGAGCAGGATTCCACTCTTTTCTGTTGTATTGTGCGCGATTTTGCTCCGTTTTGTTTTGTATCCATGCAATTATACTAACTAGGCTGTGAATGCTAACGTTAATTATATGGCCTACAATGTAAGTGCTTCAGGGTCTTGCCATGGTAGAACAGAAAAGGCATGTTGTTTTATATGTTTATGAATTTTAAGGTTTAACTGGATAAGCATCTAGTTTCTGCAGACTTCAGTAAGCATGTGCAATCAAAATCGATCAATATGTGAAAATACATCATGATCCCTTTTTGACATATTGCCTATCCCTGAGTCATTATTGCTTTATATGCGTTATGCCTTATATGCTTTCAGCAATTTATTGTCTCCTGTCACCAAATGTTATATGTTATATGTTTATATGTTTGTTTCCCAAAATGTAAATACAAAAATCAATCACCTGAGTTAGGTAGATATTCCTTTTTATATAACAATGGAAAATGCCAAACTACAGGCAATGGAATAAAGTTATACAGTCTGTCTTTCATTCTGAGAGTTCATAGCAGCTGTGTTTCTTACCTTTCAGCAGTACACTAATCCATACCAACCACATCAGGATCTTCATCTTGCAGAGCTAAGAGGCCTTACTGACAAAAAATACATACAAAGGGCACACTCATACAAAAGCATATCCCTTGAATCTCATGTTGTTTGTTGAGGAAACAAGTCAAATCCAAATATGAACACATTCAGGCTTAACTCAAACAGACAGCACAGAATAAAAGCTCAGGTATGGAGCTTTAGTCGTTCGCCATGCAACAAGACCTGTGGCTATCACATAACACACACACACACACACACAAACACACACACACACACACACACACACACACACACACACACACACACACACACACACACACACACACACACACACACACAAAAGGATAGACATTCTCACATAGCACAGAGCATCTGGTTTCTGCTCTGTGAGTGTATTTGAGAGGGATTTGGTGTGTGTGTGTGTGTGTGTGTGTGTGTGTGTGTGTGTGTGTGTGTGTGTGTGTGTGTGTGTGTGTGTTTACAAGCACAGGTGTTTAAGTGTGTTTGAATGTCTGCCTGCTGGCCATCACTAGGAACAGGTAGTCTTACATGGTTTTGAAGAGACAAGTTACACACCATGAGTTTTAAAACAAGCAGTTGACATGTCTGTGACATGTACACAGACTGTCACAGGAGAAAATACTATCACCCTATATGTATTACACAGGAAGTGAAGTTGTACTTATACTTCCATACAAACCACAACTTTACACTGTGTCGATGGTAAATTCCTTAGTCCTGCAATCTAAACTGATCTGGGAGGGATCTGATATTTTTCACAAAGGCACTGATAGTAGCTGCTGACTAATGTGGTTGTTTTTTGTATATCACACAAAAAATGTGAAATATGGTAAGATTCCAAAGGAGGTTACATGAAATGACTGCGATAAAGGATACAGCCACACATGTTGTATGGCCCAAATTGAAACACTCGGTTTTTCCTTTGTTGCTGTTTAATGTATATACATAAATATATATTACAACACTTACGATATATGCAAAAGATATGTGAACGCTACCTCCATGATATCCTCAAACCAGTTTTCATCAAAAGACTTGTTAACTACTAATTTACTCACCAAATGATACTTTAAATGATAAATTATAATTTACCTTACCAAAAGTACCATACACAGAAACACAGAACACCACTGCTATTGTGATGATCCCTTCACAATTCCAACCACTCACAAACACTCAACACTCTTTCTCTCATACTCTCTCACACCACAGACACAACACACACACACGCACACAAACACACACACACACACACGAGACTGGATAACAGAAACCTATCTCATGTAAGACTGTGCAGATTCATATTTGGCAATAGATTCAAAGTGTTTGAGCTGTCTGTATGTTAGTGTGTTGGAGCGTTCATGCGGTAAGAAGTCATCACAGGTGTTTCCTGTCTCAGCGAAAGAGCTAGGGCTATGTGGTAGGGTTTCTGAGGCGTGCGCGCATGTGTGTGTCTGTGTGTGTGTGCCTGCGTTACGGGTACTATCCTATTGTGATGAGACAAAAGTGTTTAATGCAATGAGAAAGAAACAGAGACCACAAAAAGAGGTATTTGCCTGTTCTGTCAATATCAGTTATTTAGTTAGAATTTAATAATATAATATAATTTATTTAGTTATATTTTAATTATGTTAAAGTTTACCCAGAACTACTGTTAAGATATACATTGCAGACAGAAAGATCTTTGTGATCTGTGCTGCTCTCTCTGAGGTGGACAATATATTTGCTGTGTAGGGAAGTTTTAGCCCTAACATGCAGCAAATTACCTTTTGGCCTTAAATGAACGCACTAGTCATCCAGCCGTGTCCTGTACTACGCCTGTTTTGTGAACACATAAGAAAAGTGTACATCACCAAAAGACATCTTGCATGCTCAAGCTTTTCCCAGCACTACCTAGATTGCTTTTTTAATGTAAGGTTTTTGTGTAACTTTTAGGCTAGGTAGGCTAATTTTTAGGTTAGCTCACAAGACTCCTAACTGCTGCTCTAGGCAGCGCTGAACGTCTAAAGATATGTGGGTAATACAGACATCCATCTCACATCTTTTTCCTTCAAGGGTGTGTTAAAGCTAGTATTATGTGCATAAGGCAGAGAAAGTGAAGTGTCTTTCAGCTTTTTCCTTAAACCACATGAGAGAAATCTAAAAT
Organism: Coilia nasus; assembly: GCA_027475355.1. Lineage (NCBI taxonomy): Eukaryota > Metazoa > Chordata > Actinopteri > Clupeiformes > Engraulidae > Coilia > Coilia nasus. The sequence goes on from CM050221.1 coordinate 8,401,202, forward strand.
GCCACATCCCTCTGTTTGCTTCAGCTCACACTGCCTTGTGACTGAAATATAAGATAAAATGTGTAACCTTATCTTGCACTCCACCAAATGACACTTCATTTCTGGTTTTTGCTCAGACATGGGAGCTCTCCATTAAGCCCAATACAACACAGCCCACCCAGTAAAGAAACCAGGTTTGAGTTCGGAGAAAATTTCTACATTTACTGTGATGCTGGCATGGCCTACTTCCCTGTGCTGTTGCCACTAGTACGATTACTGCTATCATCTGCACCTATAGCACAGCAAATAGCGTAGAGGAGATTTAAGCTAGTGGACATGTGAGGACATTATTTCTTTCTGGCAACTCAAGTAACAGACACCTAGTGCTGGACACTCCCAATACCCAAAGGAAGGACACATCATCACATTTGTTTGTTTAAAAGTATGTTCAAGTTATAAGCTTAAAAACATTGGCTGAGCAAATATATATTTAAAAGGATATTATATTTATTTGCATTTGGCAGATCTTTAGGTGTTGTAACTTCTTTGGACGATGGGAAAACAACCTGAGAAATACACATTTATATTATCAAAATGGAAAACAAGCCAGAATATATTCCGTTAACTGAGCTGCACACATTATTCTTCATGTACTCAGCAATTTCATCATATCCATAGTAACACCACATTCTGAAGCAAATGTGTATGATTTGTCATGATGAGTATCCATTCAGTGACTACATTTGCCCATCTCAACTTGGTAACCTCAGTATGCTAAACACTTTGCTTTCTAATGTTGTTCTCCTCCTAAAGATGACACTACTTGCTTCACTATAAAAACAGAAAGAATTTGAGGTCAAACGCAACTGAGACTAAGAATCAGACTAAGAATTCTATATTTAACATGTTTTATCTGTTACGACCACCATGTCAGAAGCTAAAGTTTTCCATGTGACCTCATATCTCACAGCAGTGTGAAATTATATGTTCTCATCCACCAGATTACACATGAGATTTTTAGGGTACAGCTCACATTGCTGTTTGCAAAATGTCAGATGATCATAGTGATATAGGCCTACTGTTTTGGGTGTCCATAAGCTACTGAAGTGTGTGCCAACTCTACGCTGTCATGTCGACTAAAGCAAAAAATAAATAAAAATTCCAAGGTCCTATTTTTAGAAGTCATAAAATGAATAAATTCACTGTCACATCAAGTGAAATTTTAAATTCTGTGCTAAAGAAGTTGTTAATAATGCTTATTTTTTATAGCTACCTTAAACATGCAACATAGGCACATTAATGAATCAGCCAGCACATTGAACTAGACTAGGGTAAATGCATTACTATGATTGTATATATGAATATGTGCTTTGGATTTTGAAGAAAACAGCATGTTGCAAGCACAAAGAAATTACAAACACTTTAATCATGAATCAAACTTATATCGTGTTTGCATATTAGTTCAGTATGTGATGTGCTGACATCAAACATGAGATTCTACTTTGCCAAAGATTTCTTGTGTAATGCATATTGAGGTGGCTTCTATAACTGAGAACATCTCAGGGGGTTTAAAGTTTTGACAAGCCCAAAACAGTTACAAAGATGAGCACTCAGGGGCAGTTCATCTGCAATATTGCCAGAATAATGGCTACTGTTAAAAGCAGATGTTTTTTGTCATTTGCTATTTAGACTGCTTTAAACAAACAAAGTAAAATTCATCAGAACGAAATTCTGCGCTGTAAATGTAAATGACCTGCGCAAAAATATTCTTTCATAACATACTGTTACATTTCACTTCTTAGGAGATTATAACTCAGTGTTTGCTTCTTTCTTAAATAATTGTACTTTTTATTGAGACGAGTAACTGCAGAATATTTATGAAAACATATTGCGTCCTTTCATTGCCAATACATTTGTACTTCACTTTAAGATAAAGTAAAAGAAAACAAACCAGCTGGGTATATTATTGAACTGTTGTTTATGCAAAACTGTGTTGTTTTTATATTTCCTTTAAAAATGTACCTCATGCTATTTATGTCATTTAACCCTATGAGGGCAACCAATCAAGTATTTTTCATTAACTGTGGTCTGAAAATGAAAATGTTCTTTCTGTGTTGAGGCATTTTCACAGATCAATTTTCAATCTCTGTGTGTGGAGAAAGAATCCTGAGATGGTGTTTTGCTGATGAAGCACAGATGACAGGATTAAATAACAAATCGTTTCAAATACTTCCCGGCACAAAAATAGCTCTCCATGTTCATCTGGCAATCAACCGATTTAGTGTCTATGATGTACAACTGGAAAACTCGGCACATGCATGCGAGTAACATCTCACAGAAGTCATTAAATAATAAAGGTTTAGGAGGGCTTGCAGCGGTCAAAGTTGAAGAGGCGGGGGCGAGACTGCTTTTTGGCATGTTTGACTGCAGCCCTTACAGCATGCTCAAAGACCTGCTGGACACCACGGTTGCCTAGTGCTGAGCACTCCAGGTAGCCCCTGGCATGGATGTCATGGGCAAGCCGCTTCCCATCTGCTGCTGAGAAACAGTTGCCACGGTGAGGGCCCATTTCACGCTGGTCTGTCTGTGTGGCAACTACAAGCACTGGAACACAGGGAAGGTGCTCTCGAACTTCTGCTATCCACTTTTGTCGAACACTAGCAAAGGACTGGGGTTTGGCCACAGAGTAACAAATAAGGACCACATCTGCCTGTTGGTAGGACATAGGTCGCACATGCCGAAAGGTGTCATTTCCAGCTGTATCCCACAAACCCAAGCTGATCTGCACGCCATCCATAAAAACCTCCACTCCTGTGTTGTCATAAATGGTGGGTTTATACATTTCTGGAAATGTCTCAGAGGTAAAACGAACAAGCAAGGCAGTCTTTCCAACTGCACTGTCCCCTACCAGAACACACTTAATTGAGTTCATGATGCTCGGAAATAAGAATTTATACCACCGTGATCTTCTGTCCTATGGTGAGAGCAGGATGAGAGGTCAAAGGTGGTGATGAATACTGCACATGATGAACACTGCTTTGTCCAAGTGTCATCAATTCAGTCTGAAATCTGAATAAGTCAAAGAGCTGACGCCAAACTTGACCTTCTCAGAGTCTTCTCTATGTACTATATGGTGGTCCTTTTGGCATCCTGCCCCATGTAACAGTCACCTGGAGAACATGAAACAGAGAGAGAGAGAAAGAGAGAGAGAGAGAGAGAGTATGTAGACTGCTTAAAAAGATAACAAAAAAACCCATCAAGGAAACATATTCAGTTAAGAAAAACTGGCATTCCTGGTTTCTACAGCGACCCTGCACACAAGTGTAAAACAGATGTCTGAAACGTTTAACTAACTAAAATCAATACACGTGTTATGTACGTTCTGAAAATGTATAGACATAATCTAAGAATGATTAAGGCTTCTTGTGTAAAGAAGAACAATACTCTTTGTTTAATTATGTTTTTTTTTAACAGTTTCACAATCTTTTTTATTTACTTTTAATTTTACGAAACTGACTTTAGCTAGGCCAACTCATTTAAATCCATTAGGCCTCGACAGGTTGCGTCATGTCTTATTACTCTGACTATCGAAAGATCTAGGAAGGTCTAAATGAAAGATAACTGTAACAGAATCAGAAGTAACTTATGGACGGAACAGGCACCGAGTAGGCCAATCTAGACCCTAAATACATTTAAATGTATCCTGTTATAAGCATCATGGGTCATTGCTGATTTGTTTCTAAGCCTGTGTGTCTTAATTTACTTAGCATTTCCGTCTTACCGCGAGACATTAGCCTACTCATGGGCCTACATAAAAATATCATCTGGCTCTCCTGAAGGCCTAAACACGTATGTCGAAATAATGTAACACGTAACAAGAAAGTTGATCTGCAGGCCATAGTAACAAATCACATAAATAACTTAGTTTAACAGTAATAAAATATCACAATTTAAATTTGCCTTACCGTTGGAGTGCTCGATGAACACTTAGATGTTTGATAAATCAGGCGCATAAAATGATGGGTTTGACCAGTGTTACAATTGGTCAGCCTTTTTACCCTAGTTGAAAACACGGAACGTCTGAAAAATATTGAATATATTTAAAACTGTTGTACCTGAGACTATGAATACTCAGACTAGAAGGCGATTGAAGGAGCTCAACATTCATCTGATGTAGAGGAAGTATTTTTTTGCTTCAGAAAAATTGTGTGCATCCGTTGGGGCGTGTGTGCCTGCGCTTTTGAGACGTGGGTGTGTTTTTTATCTGTATCATTCTCTCACACGTGTTTTGTTCAGAAGCCTACACATATATAAATAGACTAGGCTCCTACTAAACATGTTATTTGTTTTATAAAGTATGTGTCAATAATGGTTTTGAGGCTCTGAGTAAGAACATCTTTTGCAGTTTTTTTTTGGAACATAACCTAAAACTAAAGCTGTCGCACATCCATACTGTAGCCTATAAAACAATAACTTTTTACAGTTACAGAATGAAGTATGACATTAATGTATGACATTGTATTAGTCCATAGTAGTCACCGGAAAATGTAATTCTTTACTGCTCCCTACTGGCGCGTGTCAATATGACATTTCATACATGGTCTCGCCTCAGACCCATTCTCCGCTTTCTTTTCATTTCAAAGATCATGACCTTTTAATGTCGAAACTATAAACCCCCTGTGTGTCATCGATTCCGCTGAGTTGTTCACTTCCAGCACAACACGCACCAACCACCTTAGTGGCAGTCAATCTTTCGCTTCACTTAAAATGTAAGGGGAAAAAATGGGGGGGGGGGGAAATGTCTAGTCCATAAAATTGCATACTCTTTTGTCCTTTTAATAATAAAATATATTCAAACACTGCTTGTACAAAAAATTGGAATTTCCTAAAACATGTTTTCCTTCAAAATACAGGCATCTGTTCTTCCGTGATTACATTTGTATAAAAAAACAAAACAGGAAAAGGAAGATTTACAATAAGGTTGACGATTTCATTAAAACATAAAAAAATAAACAGAAATAAATCCTATATCTATAAATTTATCATGAGGTTTAAAAAGATAAATCAGATATTAAAAACAATAAAACCTCAATCAAAACCACTACAAAGCTACCCATGTTTGCTACAGTGAGAGACCACACCCATTTTCACTGTATGCAAAAATGAAGTCTATTTTTACCCTGAGACAACCACCATTAGCTGGAATGGTTTAATAACACTTTTTTACATGACATGCTCATTTGCAACAGTGACAATGCCACCAGTCTTTTACTTTCAAAGCTGTAGAACACAACCAGATATGTTCTATGATGGCAATAATTAAGAATAAAACATTTCAATATTACACCAACCAAACCATATCATCCAGAAAATGCTCTGCTGCATTGAGCACTGAAGAGAGAAATAAAGGGAACATGTTTCACAGATCCATTTTTAGTAGAACCCTGACCGCTGACAAGCCGCCACAAAATAACATGGGAGATAACAGTAGCTGCAACATCACACATTCTTCAAGCAGAGACACTACAGGCGTGAAGGGGAGATGGTGGGGTAGGTGGGTGGCCTACAGTTAGCCTGATAAACCCGCCCCTCGTACTTCATTTCATTTTGTATAGAGGGTCTGGACCGGAATCTCTTGAGGGTCACGCAGTCGGCCCTAGCAAGACCGATCCAATCAGCGAACAGAGGGTGTGTTCATTAGCCATGACAATTGACCTTGTGTGCTACATTTGAATTGTAGTGCATAGGTAGGCTGATTGCATACGTGACCAGGCGTTAGCGATTGGGTAAAGGCAGAGCCATTTGTTTTAAACTTCAGCACAGAGTCCACACCTCCAGAAAGAAATTTCAAGTTTCTGTCTGGTCCAGACCCTCTGTACAAAATGAAATACAGTAGGAGGGGCTGGTTTACCAGGCTAGCCCACAGTAGCAGTCATTCATGATTTTGGCTCTCTCTGCAGTGAGACCAGAACTAAACCAACATTTGGCTCAGTAAACCTAGGAGAGAAAGAAATGGTCAGTTATGTAGATGTACCAGTATGTTAATTTATAGTTGGAAATGATGAATAAGTTGCGTTTGTGCTTGTAATATATGTTTTCTTTACTCATAATGCTTGCTTCTGAGGTACTCAATCACAGCTGGCCTAATTCTGGCCTGTCCCCCTTGACTGTGGTTTCCTCTTCCTGTGATGACTGACAGCTGAGCTTTGCACAGACCTTGTTTGTATTCTAGGCAAACACACAAACACGCAAACACACACACAATCACACAATGTAATTTACACAACCAAGACAATTTGACCTGAAAACTGTTGTCACAGTGCCAAAGAAATACAGCAACACCATCTGCAGAAGTTTTTGTTGTAAATATCATGATATTGACAACTGTTTCCTTCCTAGGTCAAATTTAAGGGAAAACTGTCTTTACACTGAGGTGCATGTTAATGGAGTCCAAGTATTTCTAAACCTTTCACTGCTCAGATCAAATACTGTTTTTTAACTGTTAACTGCCCATTGCCACCCCTTGGTGAATGTGCCCACCTGTGGTTTTCTCTTTAAGAATTCGTTGGAGGTTTTCTAGGGCCTCATTGACGTGTAGGCCATGGAGATCTAGAACATTCTCTGGGAGAAGTGATGCATTCACACGCTCAAAGATGCATAGAGCAGCACGATGGTTTGCATCTCGCATCTTCTGACCGTGCAAATGACCCTGTGCAAAAAAAACAAACAAAAAAAACAAAAAGTATATCCACACATTTCCAGCTGACTCTTTTTTGATAAACATTTATATCTGGATGCTGGTGCAAATAGCCTTTTCTGGTGAACTGATCACTCAACAGTACAGTATGCAAAAAGGTGTATCTGTTTCACTCAGTCTTTCTTTCTGTGAGTTCGTGTGTTGTTTTTCACCTGTTGAGCATAGAAGCTGGCCACCTGCCTTTTGCCACGCCGATATGCCTCAGCTGCTTTGCCAAAGCATTCCTGCTGTTTGAACCTCTGCAGGTTGGCCTCTGCCCGGAAGTCTTGATACTCAGGGTCCTCTGTGTCCTGGAACAGCTGCTCTTTTGTCTGAACCTGAACACACAAATACATTACACATGAGGAGAGAGACAAACATTTGCAGACTGAAGAAGGTACGTGACATACAAGGATATTTATTTGTCACATGCATAGACATACTGGGTAGTAGGGCATGCAGTGAAACTGTTGATTGTGAGTCTAAACTGTGCGTGGGGAGAGAAGCAGAAAGAAGGACCTACCCTCTCCTTGCTGGGTGTTCTCGGAGTATGACTGTGGCTGTGATGGGGGACTGAGTCTGTTGCTACAACAGTTTTGACAGGTCCCATGTCCAGAACACAGTGCAAAAATGTCTGTGTTTGTTCCAGACTGTAACTGTAGCAAACAACAGAGTTGACTATAAACAATAGGTTTATATTAGTCAGAAAAATGCAATACAATTTGAACATCTTTTTAAAACCAAGCTATCAAAACAATGTTTGACTGTATCTACTTTATTCCACCATTTGGGTGTTAAAAATGAAAAGTCTTCACTGACAGCACCTGGCACTAATAGAGAATGAGAGAAGTGATCCAGATTAAGTACTATAAGGCTGCATCATATCATAAAGTAGCAGATCCAGAAAATCCTGTAAGCCAGTGTGAGAAACCTAAACCTAATTCTGCCTGCAATAGGAAGCCAATGCAGAAAAGCCAAAAGAAGAGTCACATGTGCCCTTTCTGGGTGAGCTAAAAGACCAAACGTGCAGCTGCAGGTTGGATAATCTACAAAGGTTTCACCACATATGCAGGGAGACCAGCCAAAAGTGCATAACGTTTGGGAAAAAAACATAAACTATACATAAATGTAAGTTGAAAACTGTGTGAGATAATGTTTGATCTTCCTGATATCATGTAGTGTAAATCTACAAGACTTGGCGATTGGTGAACAATATGTTTAGAAAAAGTACCTCTACCATCAACTATGATAACTGTTAATAATGTCTTGGAACACTGGTGTTTCTGTCTTACTTGTGGTCTCTAAAAATGTCTTTCAGGAAAAGTCTGTCAATGGTGGGGAAGAGAGAGAAGAGTCGCTTCTCTTTCAGCATGGCTGCTCCGTCTTTAAGCTCTGGATCCCACAAGCTCAATCTATTCTGTACACAAACATACACACACTTCTTACTCACAGAAACAGTCATATCTCACACAATATGCTGCTTATCAGAGTGTGTATGTCTGAGAGTATGTGTTACCTTTTCCATGTCTTGTAGTGCCTGTTCCTCTGACATGATATCCCTTAGAGACACATAAGGCTGGCCAAGACTCCTATAGTCCAGACTTGGATTGTCTTCGGTGTTACACGACTGGCCCCCAAGAGATGCATAGCCATCAGCACCAATCAAAAAGTGAGGTTTATTCCGGTCATGTGGCCTCGAAATACCAGTCTGCACTTCGCCCCAGTGAACAGAGCCTGTGTTACCAGAGATGCAAGAGGGTGCAAAAAGTACTGTAGCGCATAAATAACTAGGCGGTAAGATGAGGGGTGCCATCAATGCCTTTTGTTTGAGCATGTTTCTTTGTGTATGTGTGTGTCGGTGTATATGTACATACTTTCCTGTAGTAGGTGGTAAGACAGTGCAGCTTGCCTCTGCTTCTCCTGTGAGCACACAATAAGCATTAATGCCATAATAATCATTGATTATAGTTCTGTGCATCTGTGTGTGAATATGAAAGATCCAAGACTCACCTGGATAGTTTCTTTCCATTTTTGATGTAGGAGTTTGGCAAAATTCATGTCCATCGTAACAGAGCAGTCATCTGAAAACTCACCTGACAGAGAGAGAAAGAGAGAGAGAGAGAGAGAGACAGAGTGAGAATAGAACTGCATCTAGTTTGTGTTTGTGAGTGGGAGCAGGGAAGTGTACATACCTGGGTTAATGCCAACTGGGCCAAAGAGCTCAGTGAGTTGTAGTGCAAGCTCGGTGGGTAGTTTGAGTTCCAGGGTCTTAATATCTAGTGGCATAGAGCCCTTTGTTATTTCCTCTCGTCTTTCCATCTCTCTCTCTTCTCTCTCTCTTGCCTTCTCTTCCTCTTTTCCTTTCAACAACTCCTCCAGGTGTATTTGTATTGCTTGAGTAACAGAATCTGCATCCTCTGGTCTTTCCTTCATGTCCTCCTCTCCATCTCTCTCTACATGTTTATCTGTCTGGAATCCTGCTGTCCACTCAGACAACTCAGAGTAAGTGTCTAGGAGCAAGGATGTGACAATGTTAGTGTGTTCAATCAAATAGCTATTGCTCTCAGAAGTCACTTCCTGTTTAAAAGCTTCTTGGGACTGAATGGCCATTGCTCCTTGGGATGTTGATTCCTGTGAAGACTGCTTTATTTGGCTGTCAGACTCAGCTAGCTGGTGTGGTTGGCTTTCAGACAGCTTGAGTTGAAGATGGTCATCAGCTTCCTCTGACCCTTCATGTGTTCCCTCAAAAGCCTTGTCAGACATGCCACTGCTGCCATCATCTGGTTGAGTGTTTGTTATGCTTTCTGCAGCTCTGATGCCAACAGTTTCATCCTTTTCTCTTTTACCGTCCTTCATCTCCTCTCTTTCAGTTTCTTCCTTTCTGTGTGCTTCATCACCTTTGACTTCCTTCATAAGCGCTCCAAGTTCATCTTCATGTTCAGTTCTGTCAGTGTCTTCTTCGTCACGGCTCATATTCTCTCCTGAATCCAGTAGCAGGTTAGTGGTCCACTCCAGGTCTTGCTGGCATTTCTCATACAAGTCCTTCAGTGTCTCCACTGCGACACCTTTAAAATGGTGCATGAGAATACTTAGGCCCTCGTTTTTAATCCTGGCTTCCATGAGCTCCTCCTCCTCCACCTGGGCCCCTCGTTCATGAGTGACACGAGGACCAGGGCACACACTCACTGTGTCCGAGACAGCGGGCACAAAGTGTGATGCGTTTCCTAACAGGATTTTCTCGCCAGCACCTCCCCACAACCCCATATGCTCCAAACGCCAAAGGAGAGCCAGGTCATGTGGTTCTGTCTGTGTGGAGATGCTGCAGGATGGATGTGATTCCACAGACAGGTCTTGAGTTTGGTTTTCCGGCTGAAGTAGTGATTCTGGTTGTATGTGTTGGGCTGAGACTGATGAAGGTGCCCGATTGGTGAATGTGAGTGCCAATCGGCAGGGTTTAGCTGTCCGCTGGTTCAGTCTCCTCTTTCCTGAGACGTGACAGCTGCTTGAACCTTCTCCATCGTCTTGTGCCATTAAACTATTTTTCTCACTCTCTTTCTCTGACCCAGCTTTGCTTTCTTTTATTCCCTTTCCCTCTGCTTCTGTTTTCATGTCTTCTTCTTTGTCACTTTCTTCCTCACTGTTCTTACCTCTGGCTTCCTCTCTCTTTACACCTTCCTCTAAGTCAATTTCTGTATTAGACATTAAAACATGTGTATTGTACTCTGTAAGGCAGCTGGGTGATGGTGGCTGGGTGTTTGGCCCTGAGCTAAGGCTGTTCTCCTCCTCGCTGTCAGACAACTCCTTCTGGCTTTTAACTTCTGATTCTCCCTGGAGCAGATTCAGCAGCTTCTGAAACTCTGAGAAGTCTGGCCCACCCTCAGCTAGCTTCCCCTTAGTGCTGACACCACTGCCTTGGCTACGTCCCTCCATCCTTGCACGCCTGCGGTTGGTAGTGCGTTGACCTTGAGGCTCCTGGCACTCACAAGGCCAGTCTCCAACAAATGCAAGTGGAGCTCTCTGAGCTCCATCTCCCTTAGAAACCTCTTCAGTGCCTGTAGCAAAACCTTCTGTATTACTGCTCATGCTTTTGCTGCCCTCTGCAGCCCTATCCTGTGAGGCAGCTGTGCTTTGTTCTGCAGCACGGTAAGCTAGTGTATCAGCTAGATGCCTCCCTGTATCCTTCTCCCTCTTCTCCCTCTGAGCAATAGACTGAGAGAATGCCAAGGGTGTTTCCAAAGACAACCGCCTATTCACTTCCTGTGGGTCCTGATAGAGATCCACACAGTCTAGGAGTTCTGGTGGCTGTCCCCCAAAGACACTCGGCACAGGTACAGAAGACACATCAGGGAGAGAAACGACAGGAGCAGGTCCCAGCAGGTCAGGTTGTGGAAGCTCAGAGGTCACAGGAGGTCTGAGGAAACAGAAAACATTGCAGGATGCATGCCTAAAATGTTATCAAGTGCTAACAGCCTCACAAATGTTGAGAACATGATGTAGAGAATGTCTTCAGCAAATGTATGACATGTGAGGTTGTCTTTATTTGTAGGGATCTCACTCTGTATGTAGGCTGGGGTGAGTCGAACCCATGACAGAGTTGACAGAAACATGACGATCATAGCTATCCAGCATCCGACGAATCTTCTCTCGGGTCACACCATGCTTTGTGTGCCTGCAAGGGGACACGGACAGCTCTGAAATGCTGAGGTCGTGGGGCAATAAAATTAATGGTTTAGGATACAAGAGAGTAGTCTTACTTTTCCAGCTCCCTGGGTTTGTACTTCCACCATGTGTCTGGCTCTCGGAACACAACTTTGTATTTACACTTCAAGGCCTAACACAAGTACAATTCTTAAAACAGGCTATAAAAACATATCAACTGCTTTGATAACAGCAACACTGTGTGTATGTTTGTGTGTGTGGGAGAAAGAGACACAAGGAGCGTGCTTACCATGGCTACATAGGGTTTCATCTCCCAACTCTGCATATTAGTGTTATCAATAATAACTGGACTTTCACCCCTCTCCATAGCCTGTTTGGCTGCAATAAAAACATTGTTTAGAAATTACCGAAGGACCTTTGCATTTGGACCATCATAATATTTCAGATGTTATTTGACTGATTTTTTAGGTTCCACATATCATATGTGATGTTACAGTGCATTCATCGTCTAAGCAAAATAAATGCATGCATAGGGTAGGTATGTGCCTTTTTGGAGAGTGGCAGTGGGTGCATGGTCTGAAACAGGTATATCATATGAGGATGACCATCTTGGTGTAGCTGCTAAGAATGTGGTGTATATTTTTGTACCTCTTCGCTGGTTCCACTCATGAGCTGTTGACAGTTCAGATGGATCATAGCAGTAGTCTCCATGACGACAGAAGTATTCATCTGTACTTAAAGACACGCTTCCAGGGTTGTGGTCTAGCATTCTCCTATGAGCAAACACAGTTGTTGCACTTCACAGGTAATTATGTTATAGAAGTAATTACAATTACATATGAAAGGACACATACCTGGCTAAAGTTGATTTTCCTGACCCTGGAGCTCCTCTAAGCAGCACTAAAACTTTTCCTTCAAAGTGTAGCCCATAGTTGGAGGTAGAAGTTGTGGGTTTGTTATTATAGATGGCAGGGTTCTGTACAGCCCATGAGGTGGGGATGGTCGCTGTGGGTTTTAGAGGGGCCTGGCTGACTGACCTGTATGCTGGCCACTGGGCAACATGGGTGGGGTTTAACACCACTGGTGTGATAAAGGATGGCTCCACTGATCGTGGTTGGAACACTGGTGCTGCAATGTTCCAGGGAACTCTGACTGCATGGGGCTGCTCCTCTCTGCGGTATGCCTGGAAGGCTGAGCCACTGCCACCGAGCCCAACCTGTGCACCAAGTAGGTGACTAAAGTCAAGTCGATCATTTTGTTTTATCGACGCAGACCCACCAGCAAAGCTTAGCTCTGCCACTGGAGAATTCCCCCTGCTGACCTGTTTCTGTTTGGGGCTGGAGTCAGACCCCACACTGGAGTTACCCAACAGAACCTGTCGAGCAGGGGACTGAACTTTCACAGGAGAGGAGACAGGCACAGAAGCAGAGAGGGAAGGTGATTCTGACTGACAGTAGTGAACAGCTGGAGAACTGTCATTGTCATCTGCTGCTGTTGTGAGGGGCTGGGGAATGTCAGAAGTTAAGAGGGCTGCTGCAATTTCAAAACCAGAGTCAGTGGTCGGCAAGGAATGGGGACCTTTGGCAGCATTGGAAAGTTCCAAAAGGGAGTCCATGGCATTCTCCACTATGTGGATTGAGGGAGAGGGAGAGAGACAAAGAAAGGAATGTCACAACTGGTAATTTAAGGGACAGTCACTAGACAAAAATAATAACACCACAAAAACGACCACTTTCCTCTATTTTACCTTTAAAAATCTGTACTTACACTGATCCATGTCAGATGTATGTGTATGTATGTACACATGTTCATATTTTCTGGTGTGGGACAGTCTTGATAATAAAACGTTATTTAGATACACCTGCAAAATATGCTAAAATGGTTCCTTTTGAGCTTTTTAGTTTTTGACCACCTGTAACACGGTTTCTTGGATTACATGCTGTCATCAATTCGCAAGTTGTTAGTGCACTAATTAGCAGCTAGTGGAGTTGATTCAATGAATTGTCATGTTCTAATAGTAACACAGTAACTGATAAGATTTTTAGCACTGTGTTGGTAATGACACTTAACCCGCCCAAACAAGCAATGTACGAGTATTACACATTGACCTGTAGATATCGTTCTTCCTGCAACTGTCACGAGGCTTCGTATTTGCACCACCCCTCTCAATCCACCAACTGGGAGAGCGGGCGGTTCTGATGTAGCTTTTAGCTAAATACCATAGTTTAATCAAACTTACTATTGAAATCACACTCCGTTAGCACCATGTGTATAACCTCGGGGTCCAAATGTGAAAACACTTCCTCCATGTTTTTCATTATGTGTTCCCTATCGGAGAACGTCAGAGCACTGGGCATGTTATATTCCGAGTTACTTCTGTTTGGTTCATCTTGGCAAGGTACACTGACCCCGTAAACACGACTGTCGATGTTGCTGCAAGAATCGTTTAGTTGTCCAGGAGCCCGCGCTATACTCTGTCCATTTTTTCTCTTTTTAGGCATAATGAAAAGAAGTTCCACTTTACTCTACTTAAACTCTCCGCCACTACAATTCCAGTGTTTACAGTTCTCAGGTCAAACGGCAAGGGAAGCGAAAAGCTACACCGTCAGACCACGCAGCCTTTTATGGGGAAAGTATCGCTGAATTGTACGAGCGCCTCAAGCGGTTGGAAATAAAAAAAAAAAAAAAAGTGCAGGTGTATTTTATACCATTTTTATGGATCGATGTTGTTTTGAACACTTTACATTCGACAGGTCAGTTAATCAAAACACACTCTAACAGACATAGAGCATTGTTTTTGTCGAATATAGAGTTTTTACACAATTTTGGTAGCGACCAGTACTATGAATATTTCTTATTCGTCATTTTAAATAAAACCTTTGAGGTTAGGCTATGTGGGGAAATTAAGGTGGAAAACGTGGCTTGAAAAGGTAAAAGTTCATCCCATGTATAGGACATATCCGTTTAATAAACTGGCTGATTCTAAGCCAAACTATGCAGCCTATATGGTAAGACGTTTACTCTCTGGAGTTGTTTTTTCACCTCTGCATGGATAACAACTTACAGTTTCAAACTATTTTTTGTATTAAATCATACATTAGGCTACCACGCTCTTATCCCCGGAAATGGCATTTGCGCTCTGGGGCTCTCTCCCGCGGATGCAATTCACCTTCGTCATTTTGTATGCAGCAGAGTGTTCCACGTTCCGGTTCAAAACCAAAAAGTAGCCGCCTTAAACTAGCCCGGGTTTATTTAGGCAGGCTTAACGCTCGCCCAAAGAGCTATAGGAGAGAATGAATTGGAATTTGGAAAATCTTCGGTTGCGACTTTGGGAAAGTCCACGTAGCTAATTACTTCGCGAGAGGCCGTGCAATCCATTTTGATAAATAAAAATAATGCATGTTTGATTTATGTATACCCAATACATATCTTAAGTATATTTCTTGCAGGTCTTGTGAGGACGGTAGAAACTGACTATAATATTAGCCACATCTAGCGTCATGACTTCCATATCATAGTCACCGATTGGTGACTACCGCACAATGTCTTGGTTAACAGAACACATACCAGTATTTAATAGAGGCAACGTGTCGCTAATCTTACAAGGGAGACTTTAAGTGATGCCGTTTTAACGACAAGTCTGAAAGGAAACCACATCCTATGAATTAAGTTGTTTAACCGTGGACAGGCAAGCCACACTGTTTTCTCTGATTTAGCAGAGGGGTAGCAGTATTTTTGTACGAAGTAAATCAACGGATAGCAATAGCGATGCGCGCGTACGTATATTTTGATTTACTGAATCGACTACCTAGGTTTTCGGTTGTCGTTCTTTCGCTGAAATCTTGTTTGGATGGATGTTTGAAAACCCCATTCATTTTGCCACAGATTGCCATGAATTGTTAATGCCAACAGAAAAACTACACACTTCCGGTTTAGTCCTTCAGAGAATTTCTGGTGTGCTGCTTCGTATAAGCCGAGGGCGGCGCTGCAGTCTCATATTCAAGGGACACTGAAACGCCGCTGAGAGGACAGCTTTTGTGCTGAAACTAAAAACCAACCCTGAACCTGACACATGAATTAAAACTATTCCTGCGCAAGGTAAATACTTAAAATATTTGTTAATCTGAGTGCTGAGGGATTTGTCGATATTATTCAGGTTTTCGGAAACTAGTTGTTGGGTCAGAGCTTCTTTTTACTGAGATGTTGAAGATCCTTGTGGGTAACTTCGTGGGAAGGGAGGGCGATAAGCCACTGCTGCTGAACCTCTTCATTTCCAGGGCTGTTAAGGGAAGCAATGGGTTGTCTACAAAGCTGAACTTTAAACTAACAAGTAAATGTGTTCATTTTCCTGTACAGAAAGTTAATTTACTTTCGAACTACTATCACATGGAGTACCCTTTCCCATTTGTTACATGTAATAAGAGGAAGAGTTTTTTTCTAAAGTGACAGTGTAGATGGGATCTTTTGAACAGTTCGTGGCCTAGCCATACTGAAATGGCTAGGCCGTAACGTTAGTTGTGGAAAGGCTAGTTAGCACGCCTCACCTCAGTATGTGGGCTAACGTGTGCTTCTCTCAGCCACCCAAACGCGGGTTTACCATATTTTGTTTATTCTGGGTTGTATACATAGATTTGAATTGTGAAAATGTAGACGCCGATTTGTGACACGTCTAAGTATACCCAAAGCGTATCTTGGTACGGTAAGATAAATGCTTAGGGAAAGAACGCAACGGATACTAGCTTTGTGGTTAAAATTAGCCAGCTAGCTAGCCGCATCCTGATGTTTTTATTTTGAAATTTCCTCTGATGCGCTTTCGACCAATTCCCTTGAAGTCAACGAGGGACGGGTTTCTTTTTGCACACTTAAGCAGCTTCAGAAAGGGAGCGGGCTTTTCATAAAGGGTTTAAATTTATATTTTTGAAAGTGCGGCAGATTCCCTTTGCTGAACTTTTGTTTTCCGACCCATAGAGGCCAGTAGAGGATCGCGTGGATACATTGTTGAACAAGCATGGAGTTCCCGCAACAACAGAAGCCGGCGGGAGACGGCAAAATCATTTATCCTCCTGGGATAAAGGAAATTACTGACAAAATCAGCAACGACGAAGTGGTTAAACGGTTAAAGGTAAAGTACAAACTATGTTGGAGATCATCACGTTATAAGAATATGATGGCATATGTGACACATCTCAATACAGTTTGTTCATTTGTCAACTTAAATGTCGAAAACAATTGACACAGTCTATACATATTTAGTGCTTTTTGCAAAGTAGGTAGTGGCTGGTGGAATCTGAGGTGGCTGCCAGTTGTATCGGGGAAAGGGGGTGTGTTTGAATGCCCACTTTACTTTAGCTCATCTGGCCTGTGAGTCCCAGCTTTCACTTCTTGCACACACCTGTACCAGAATGCCGTTAAAGAACTCTCACCATGTCACCAAGCTGGCGGGGAATGGGTGCTCAAATTGAACCTCCGACTCTTGCATGTTAGAACCATAGGTTAGAACGCAAATACTTCGAAGGCCTTCTGACTGTACGTGTCCACCTTCGTGGCGCGAATCTGCTTGCACTCTCTTCACTCTTCATCATCTCGCCACTTATGGGCGTGTAACACTCAGTTCGCATTTTTTTAAATGAAGCCAATTTGCCTGTTTCCTTAACTGGCCAGCCGTCATTCGTGTCCTGAATCTACATTTCCAGTCACACGCCTTGCTGTCTGCTATTTTTCATGACTGCCTGTAAAACGTCACAAGCGTTTGCCCTGAGACTAAATGACGTTTTGTTACCAGTTGTAAATAATCATCAGATTGTAAAGTTAAGTCTTACAGTGTAAACGAGTATGATATAGTCTTGCCACACCTTTTCAACAGCGGGTAACCTGTTGTGTCAGTGTGCCCTTTCAGGGGATGGTGTTTGGTTATTTGGTTAAGAGGAAATACGAAAGTGTTCAACATCAGAGCATGGTCATTTTGGGGTATGGGAAAGAAGTAACTTGTCCAAAAAGCACAATTTCAAAAGTAATCTTTGTAGTTCAGCTCTAGAGTTTTATACTAATTCCAGTAAAATAATGTATAGCACACTTTTGAGTGTTTTTTTCCCCACAGCAGTATCTAAGATAAACCAATACGGCAAGACATGGACAATACTGTGTGTAGGTTGATTCACGGTTTACAAATCTGGAGTTGCTGCAGCTGAGTACTAAGACTGAGGATGTTTTATTAGGCTGTTTCATTGGGATGGAACGTTTATGGATGAGTAGGGGTGTGATGCAGTCAAATATTGACAAGATACACATATGCCAGTTTATTTATACATGCAATACATGCCATCTTGTGTTCACTTGTTGTTTGATCGACAAAGTCCTGGTGGTGAGATTGGACCTGATGTTGATTTGATATATTGTCCTAGCAGTTTGTTTTGGAATGCTGTGGCAGAATGACATGTTGAAAAGTGTTGTTCACAGATGAGCCCAGGGTGTAATTGAAATCGAATAATTGTAGGAGTGGTATGATTGACTGTTTTTGAAGGGCTCCCTAATAACTTTTCTTGCTGCTTTGTTACCTTTCAGGAGTTTTTTTCCACCAGCAGACATCGGGAGCTTAAGGGGGTTATGCCTTTGTATCAGGATTACTTCCCCCTGAAAGAATAAACTGATGACCTTGGTCTTTTTCTGGTTTTAGTTTAACACTTGGTCCACAATGGTGGTGTAGCAGGAGTTGGTTTGACGTTGGTTGGTTTTACGTTGTGTTAGTTTATTTGGTAGTTCTTCTAAGAACAATAGACATAGTTATGAATGTTCTGTCATTTTATTTTATTATTTTTCTAATTCTTTGCTTATTTTTGTAGCTGATACTTTTCATTATACTTAGATTTAGTATTAACAGCACAATTAAATGTGTGGATTAGAATTCTAGTCCAATGCACTTTTAGCCAAATTCACCATATCATCTCTTCTGGTCATCTATCCGTTCTTTTGAGTGTTTGTGTAGTCTGATCCCATATAATGAGAAACTGTGTTTTGGATTAGTTTATCACTTTTATATCAACAGCATTGCAAGTAGAACTAAAGGAAGGTGTGGGTGTGCCTGATCCCCTGAATGAGGCATATCAATATAATAATAGAGGCATACTGACTGCCTTAGGAATTGAGGACAACAGCCTTACAGCAGCAATAACAAAGCCAACTACACCTAAAAAGGATGCAGCTATAGATTGAAGATGGTTGACCAGTGTTCTCTACACATCCTGTACAAATATATAGATTAAATGTAGGGTTGCTGTTCCATAGTCATGACAACCAAACACAACTAAACAGGGAATCCATAATGCCTATATTATTATTTTTTTATTAATTAGAGGCAGCAGATTGTAAAATTGCTTTTCATTAGGAAGTGGGATTAAACCTCTGCATGAACCATGCCTTACATGTTGCACCTCCATTGCTTGCTGTGCGATGAGAAGTAGATAAAGTGGAATGCTGTGACTATGTAGGCAGAAGCCCTCAATGCAGGCAAAATAAACATACAGGTAATGTACAAAGAGGCTTTTAACTGATTGGGAGACTCAGAGGAAATGCCATGCTGTGTGTTGTTAGAGAAAACTGAGTGTGTTAGAAGAAGCAAATATTTGTGAAAACTGCCCTCATGCATGAATTGGCCAAAATGTACTTTGAGTTGTACTTGCTTCATTTGCTCATGTGAGAGAATGTTACTAGTAAACCAGGTTTGTGTTTGCTTTGCTGATGTCTGTGGACATGCTGGATGAAGAGTTGGTGTGAATTTTCCTGTTGGAATATGAGGGCGGGCTATGTAAACACTCAATCACATTTTGCACCCGGTTCAAGCAACGCTGATCATGTACATAGATCACGTCAAAGATTGTAGGCTACTATTTGGTTTTACCAAGTTTCAAAGTAAAAAGGGACAGACGGCTGCACATCCCAGAAGAGAAGAATATGTTGTAACAAAAGCTTTTTTTTCTTGGAATTCTAACTTGAAGAATTGTCTGAAATACAGAGTTGTGCTAGTGATGGAAGCAAAAGTGGCCTTATCCATTAAATGTAATGTAATGCATGTAAGCCTAATGCGCAGTCAAAAACCAGCTTACAGTATTTCTGCCTAGTGCCTACACTGCCGTCCAAGTTGCTGTTAATTTATTTTATCTTTCAAAAATACAATCAGGTGTGTCCCACAGCAGTTGGGTCAGGTTGCACAATAATGTTATTTTGGGTTAATTAAGAGTTTAGAACACAGGAAGAAAAACTGGTAGCATTAGTACTTGGTCTGTGTTTGGCTAGAACATGATGTTATCGTTTGCTGTAGTAACAGATGTGATGTGGTTATAAGATCTGTTTTATGCTGTGGGTTATGAAGGCAACGGCAGCACAGGTGCTACTTTTTGATGTGGTGGTAGTAGAATTTATCTGATGGCATCATTCTTGTATGGGATAAATTATTGTGGAGGATGTGCTGTAAAATGTTCTCATCATGTTCCCGCATTTAAAGAGTTTAACAGGGCTCATGCAACTGGGTGCTCTCTTACTCTCTCTTTCAAGTTGCTGAGCTGGGTGAGTGATTCAAAGTAGAGTATCTTTGCTGTGTTGTGCTGATGGCAAGTATGCCCATCCCCCTCTCCCTGCACTCATCCACTCTGCAGAGCTGCACTCCAAGGCAGAGGCAGACCAGGCCAGAGATCTCCAGGGTCCTAAAGGCAGTAGGTGTTCAGGTTGTGAATGCGTGTGTGTGTTTGTGAACAAGAAGTACACTTCCAAGTCTTGTTGACACAGGCCACAAGAAATACCACAGGTGCTATAGTGGTGTTTTAAATGTATTTTCATTTAAAACTGTTGTTTATAATTAGCATTTCCCATTTGATCAGTGAAGTGACACTATGAAGTTATGATAATCTGAAATGGGCTTAAGCCTAAAGCTTAGGCCTCATTTCCACCGACTTGAGTGTGTACAGCACATAACCGTGTAGAATATGTGTGTATTTGTGACAGAATACGCTGAGATCACGCATGCGGTGGAAATGGTCTAATCTGTTAATGTGCATTCTAACTGAATACAGACAGAAAACCGGCACTTGCTGTCTACGTGCTGTATACGGAGAGTGTTTGGTGGAAATGGATTGGCTTGGAGCCCTTACTCGAGTAAACACTATCAAAAATGTGACGCATAACAGAAATATTGTTGTAACACAAGTAAGTCTTGTGTTAAGCATGGCCCTACAAGACGTGAGGTTGTCCCCATACTGTAGGCTGATCCAGACAGCCAACATCTATCATCATTAAACACAAATTCAACTGTAGGAGTGTTCAGAATTCAAGGCAGAATTTAGGAATGTTTTGAAAATGCAGGCTACATGTTAAAATACGAGTTTTCTGCTTGCAATATTTTTTTAAGGACAGAGAAAGGTAGGCTTATGGATACCCAATTCCTAACTGTTAGACATGAGAGAAGCATGATTAAAGCACAATGAGAATTTTGTTACAGATATTTGCACAAAAATGCGTCAGTGATTGCGCTTTCCGTTATGCCTGTAGTGCATTTTTATGTAGGAAATTTAGAATGATTAATTTGGAATGATTTCTTTTTTATTTTTTAATAATGAGATCAACATGTACTTAGTGCTGCTTTGCATAGTCAGAATAGATTCAACATATTTTCATGTTGGAAATGTGGCGCCATAATTATGTACAGTTAAAAACAATTGGCCTGTTGATTGGCTTGGAGACTAACAGGACCATTTCTTATTCGCACAACAAGTCAAAAAGGTTGCCGACCCTTTATGTGTGTACAATGATTTGATCAAACTGACTGCCCAAGGTGGCAACAGCCTTTTTAAAAGACCATGTAAATCTGTTGGTGCTTTAGCAGTGGTGAACAAGTGGGTATTGCGTTGAAGACAATTGAAGCGGGGTCTTGGCAAGAAGGGACCTGCACAGTGAATCACAAGCAGAGAAAGTCTGCAGTAGAGCATTTTATGTTTGTTCAAGGTGTCATTCCCCGCGAAACCGTTTACTTCTTGCTCTTTTTGAAATACGAGTTGCATATGCATCCTCCACATGAAAATGTTCTTCTACCCTGATTGCCTCCATTAGTCAATTGAAGAAAATAGGTGGAAAAAAAGTGAATAAAAAAAGGCAAACAAAGTGACACAACTTCATTATTAGAAAAAGCCATGCCATAGTTGTGATTACCGGAGGAATCTTGTTGCAGCACACATTCACCTAGCAAAATATAGGTAACTCTGTGTGTTTGTTTAGAACATTTAAATCTTTTATTTGGAGTGCTATGACCGAATGGGCTTTGAATGATTGTAGCCTGTGACTAGCATAGCCGAGAACCTGTCATTCTCCCTGCTCCATCTCCTCGAACCAAACTAGAACAGCCTGTAACAGGAGCACGGAAGCCTTTTTTTTCCTCGCTAAAACCGGCTCACAGGGCATTCATTAATACTATGAAAAAACAAGCAATGAGACCTTTAAATAATCTTATTGCACTGTATCTGGCCAGAAATTAACATCTCAACAATGTTAGCATCGCTAGCCTAGTATTTACACTATATGCATGAGATGGTGAAGTCTGTAGTCATGTAATATTGTAATTTGCTGAAGTGGACATAATTTACACAATAAGACACTGGACGCCTGTTGTGCATTTCTGAGGATAATATCTGCTTTTGTTAGTTCGAAAGACTCGTGCATTTAAATGACACTGGCTAGCAAATTCTGAGGGCAACATTAAACTTAAGTTGCTTGGAGATGTGTTCAAATATCAAAAAGAGGGCATGGTTTACACAAGAAAAGAACCGGAAATAGGGGTGGGCGATATGGACTAAAATTTATATCGCTGTATAATTTGAACCGTAGACGGTATATATCACGGTATACTTTGGTATGTAAATTACAGCATAATAGTTTCTTAATGGTTAGGCTACCATAGCACGTGGTAAAATCATTAAAGCAGGAAGTTGTTTCTTAAACTAATAAATAACATAAAAGTCAAAAATATTACTTCAAGTAAATGTATTAAAACTGTCAATGTACAAAACAATAAAACAAGAAACTTCACTTCCAGACAGTATAAAATTTGAACAAATTCAGGGAGAGGGAAGATTTCAGGGAATGTTTGCATGGTCCTCTCACACCGCGTGTCTCCACTACAACAGAACATTCGTCGGACCCCACGTAAACAAAGAAAAACTTTGTGTCTCAGAGCAGTGAACATGACTTGTTGCAGGCTTGTATTTTTGTTATTTTATAGATTAAACTGGATAAATCCTAAAAGTTTGTGGTTAGTGTTCCTATTTATTGTAAGTTTCCAGCAGTATTAGCCCACTTAAAGGAAAACTTCGGTGTAAAATGAAAATTGGCATGTTAAAACATCATACCGAGTTGGTATGTGTACTGAGGAGCAAAATTGATTTAGCCTGTTGCATTCAGAGTTTAACTATTTTTTATCGTTTGTCCCAGAAGGCTAACAATGGAAGTGGTAGGTGCCCTTAGACGAAGCATGACGACTATACTATTTTTAAACCATTAAAACAGCTCGAAGAAACTCCACACTCCATTGGTAGTACAACAAAGGCTCTGGCATTCAAAACAAAGCACTGAGAATATTGTAAATGTATGCAAGGTTTATTTAAAAAACTGTTCTTACATGCAGTAGTTTGCAGTTGTTTCTCGTCGCCGCCATGATGAAAGTCCAAACAAGTCGATTGTACTACCTCTCCTCCTATTCTTCCTGCTGGTTCGTGTTTGTCAATTGACTTGTTACGTACCTCTTATACCGCGCACCCCTACCTGGAAATGTAATGTACATTCACACTTTGTGAAAAATTTCAATTAAAATGCCTTTTTTTTACATATTAAAACATCTGCGGTCTGAGGCGGTGTCATGCAGTTCAGTAAGGGAGGAAAATGCTCTACTTTGCTGTCAGCTCTAAATGGGCCATATTATGCACATTTGCATTACTTTTTGCACGTTTCTGTATTGTCATTTGGGCCTGTTCTGCTCCACTGAACATTTAAAATGCCAAAAAAACATCCATTTGTTTGGTGTGAGTCAGTTAACAGATCTTAGTGTCAGGAATACTGTGCTTCTATGAACAATTTCTTGTCTGGCTACCGACATGGCGTCAGAACGGAATGTTAAACTCCGTACTTTTATATTATGTTTCCTACTATGCGTGCAGGAAGGACTATGAAACATGTTCAGCCGCCAACAACTGTACAATATTGGAAAACATTGTCAAACAATACCAGATTGAGCCGTACTTGAGCACCTCGTATTAGCCATTCTCCGTAGGCCAAGTGGCCAGACCTCGGCCTCACCTAGGAGGAACGGCCACCCAAAGTTCGTCTACAGCAGTATATAAGATAGCAGAGCATGGTATGACATCTGTGATTTAAGCTATGCTAAAAACTAACACCAGCAGACCAGCGCTTAAATAAACAGTCTGTATGCTATAGACAATTTACCAAGCTGACTACAATTTCAAAAGTTGACTAATCATTCAGAAATTGTTGGGTTTGCACAGGTGGCTCTTGTTTCCTCTTGGTCTGGGTCTGACTCGAGGTTGAACACAACACTAGGTGCATACGACTGTATAAAAACGTCTGCAGCCATTTGCAGTCAAAAGTGCGTTCTGGGCTGAAAATGTTGCAGGATGGTTAGAACTTGTGTCAGACTTGCCTGAAATGTCACAAAATGCGACCATGTCACATGTCCCGAAAAAACGCGGGAGCAAGACGATTACAGACAAATCTTACCAACACTTGCAGTTGCTCCCACACAACTGCACAGCTAGTTGCCATGGCGCCGCTGCGTTCGGACGCCTTTCTGGTCTTTCCGTCTAAACTGTGCGTTTACTAACTTTTTTACCTTTTATTAACGCCTTATTTTTTCCCTTCATCCTACTCACCTACCTATTACCTATGATGTCATTTCACTCCAAGTGGGTAGCTAACGCCTCCATGGTGATGCAACATTGGTTGGTTAAATGTGCACTGACGTCTGTGCAGGTGCATTGTCCGGTGCTCCCCCACTCAACTTGTCATCTAAAGTGTATGTTATTATTGGTGTTGCTGCGAAATCGAGTCGAAGCTAGGTGTCGAAAAACAGTTTTTGTTAAATAACTCAACAATTTTGCCCAAGACGATTATTTTGTGTTAGTATGTCGGTGTTACAGAGGCGTATTGACCCAGCCCATAAACACTCACTTGAAGCATAGCGCCACCTACTGATATGGGTAAATACAAATATTGGATATTTGAATTGCCAATAATATCTTGGACCAAGAAGGTGGGAACTGCACAAAATATATCATGCATGATCAGCACAAAGACCTCTAAAAGCACAGTACATGCCATAAAATTGGGCCCATAGGGGAGCTGTAATTGTACAAAATCTAATTTTGCCTATTTCTTTCACAAATCACTCCTACACTACACAAACACACACAGTCATTGATTCAAAACCCACATCCATGCTCACTTTCAGGAAATCATTTCCACATAATTTCTCATCTCACAACACTGCTCTACCACACATTCATCATACCAACAGTTCCCACATTTCAGTACACTGCGGCGGTCATACTAGCTATGCGGTACATCTAGTTTCAATCCAATTTAAAGACGTATCTCTTTTCTCTATTTTTACCTTGTTC
Source organism: Coilia nasus (assembly GCA_027475355.1). Classification (NCBI taxonomy): domain Eukaryota; kingdom Metazoa; phylum Chordata; class Actinopteri; order Clupeiformes; family Engraulidae; genus Coilia; species Coilia nasus. The sequence goes on from CM050221.1 coordinate 8,426,243, forward strand.
TGAGGCATTTACCTGCCGCTGTCAAGCTCGGCCTTTTATTTATTTAATTGTTAATCTCATTTATGTTTTATTGTCCGTACTATATACCTATTTATGGTCATTGTTTTCAGGACAATGTAGGCTATCCAGATCTGGTTTCATTTGGTAAACTACTATTTGCACTGACTTTATAAAAAATAGTAAAATAGTTTATAATAATAAATAATCGTATTGCTTATAAAAAATCTTGTATTATTGCAAGAACCTATCCATAGGCTGCTGTTAGTAGGGATATCTTTTCATATTTGAGTAGAGGAGATTGTCTGGAATATGGCAGTATGAGAACCATGATGGTGGGATATTTAGTAGCTTATCAATGTTGATAAATGTGTAGTCTGTGCCTGACGGAAATAAGGGCCTATTTTCCATGTAATGAAGGATTATGCAGTATGATGGATATTATTCGCCGACGGTAGAGTTTGTGTCGTATCAAGGAAACCAAAAACGCTGTTTGCTCGTTCATACGGACTTCCAAACAAAGGAGAATGCACAACATGTAAGCAAATGCTGCTCTGTCAACCTCCTCGAACGCCATCTTTGTTTGTATGCCGCCAGATAGTTTGTTTATTTTCTTTTTAGCAGCCGTCAACCGGAAGTAGTTCTAACACCACTTGTTGAAAGGAATACAGCGCCACCTAGCGTAGCGGAATCTGACCATAATCCGATTACACAAGCTCCATGTGCACTTGGATTTTGGGACAGACCACTCGTTGGGTAGCAACACCCAATCCAATCCCAATCTGATCCTACCACGTGCACATAGTGCACCCACGCACACACAGCACACATCATATAGCCCCCCCGCCAGCCACAGCCAGTCCTCCCTCCCAACCATAACTGTACTTTATGCACTTTATCCCACCCCCATCACCTTTTCTATCTCTGCCCTTCATATAGTAGTCATCCCCCCAAGTGCATTCTACGCACTTTACTCCCCACTCCCCATGCACAGTCTAGACTCACAATCAACAGTTTCACTGCATGTCCTACTACTCAGTATGTCTACGTATGTGACAAATAAATATCCTTGTATCCTTGTGACAAACAGACAGACAGGCTTATTATAATTTGAATATGCCTACTGTATTGTGCCTTTGCTTTCTGCCATTTCCACGTGTACTGAATCCGCGTTGTAAACATGGTTGGGGTTGGGGCATGAAAAAAAAAACACAACTCTTTCTGAAAAGGATAGAACTGGCCAGATCTCCTTCATGTGACAGTGATTTGTGCAAAGAACTTGATTAACATGTTTTTATAGCCCATAGACCTATACTAACTTGTTGAAAGAGTATAATATTGGACCTTTAAAATATCGGGAGTATCTACAGCCTAGCAGTAAAGACCCTTACTGAATGCTGCATAGCTTGTGTTGTAATTGTCCAAACAAGTATCTTGACACGATTGAGATAATGAAGCCATGGCACAATTTCATTGCTCACTCAGTTCTATTTAAAACTTTGTGCTGTTTAGCAGCAGTATGTCAATAATATGGCTGCTGTGATGTAATATTGTTTGTGAGTACTATGCATGATTATTAAAAATGATTGTCTTGAGTGTTCATAAATGATACTTAAAACTACTGTGTGGTGCAAACATGAATTAGATGTATTGCATAGCAGCCGCCACATGGAGCTGCAATGTCCTTCTGTGTCCCACTTTGGATTAGTGCTGCACAATATGAAAAATCTCACAACATGCGTTATTGCAATATGCATATCACAAAACATGATGTAGCTGCAATACATAGTACATTTCCCTAAGCAATGCTTTCATGCTCCACATATCAAAATATTTGCCAAATCAGTTGCTGCTCGGCTGCTCTTGATGCCCTCCCTCAGAGAATAAGCTAGAGCATAGTGGTGAAGACAAAACGCATTTCTATTTAATGCAAGTCATCATTCCCAATCAGTGAAGTATTATCGAGTTTGTGTTTTTTTCTTGGGTGGTGAAAAAACACATCAGATATTTAGATCTATTCCTTTTGATAATGTCTAATGTCAGTTCTGTATAGAAAATACCTTTTCCCACCTAAACATAGAAAAGTAAGGTTTTTTTTTTTCGTATTTCTACATTTTGCACATGTTTTTGCATAGGACACGTCACATTTCAATTCAACCTAATTCTTAGTACCTGCAGCTAGCAGGATGTTACATGGCATTACTTGGTTTAGATATTGTTGTATTTTATAGCTGTAAATGTTGCTTTTTGATAAAACCTTTTAAACTATGAATTTTCCCCCAGACAGTGTTGAATGCTTAAGCTTAAACAACCATAAAATATTTGTGAGAATTGAGAAAGTAGCTTAGCACTTGTCGCGCCATACTGTTGAAGAGACTTGCTTCCACTTTGCCATAACTGATGTCGAAGGATTAAACCATAATTTTATTAAATGGGGTGGTGGTGGTTTTGTTACGGGGTTAAATTAAACGCAGGGACTGAGGAAAAGACTTAAAAGGGTTAGGGTTAACAGTGCAAAATTTAGCAAACACATACACACACACACACACACACACACACACACACACACACACACACACACATATATATATATATATATATATATATATATATATATATATATATATATATATATATATATATATATATATATATATATATATATATATATATATATATATATATATACACACACACACAGTAATGTGCAAAAGGTTTAGGTAGGTGTGGAAAAAAATGCTGTCAACTAGGAATGCCTTCAAAAATTGAAGTGTTAATCATTTATGTTTTTCAGTTAACAAAACGCAGTGACTGAACAAAAAAGAAACTCAAATCAATATTTGGTGTGATCACCCTTTGCCTTTAAAAGAGCATCAATTCTTCTAGGTCTACTTGCATAGAGTTTTTGAAGGAACTTGGCTGGTAGCTTGCACCAGATATCTTGAAGAACTACCACAGATTTTCTGTGGATGTATGCTTCCTGACATATACAACCAATTTAGTGTAATTGGTTGATCATACACTTGACTATAATCCTGCAAAATCCCTGACATTGTGTGTACCCCTGTGTGTGTACACTTTGTGTGCACCTGCCTAAAACTTGTCAAAAACAACTTATGCCCATGAAGTCCTTTCAGCCTTATGGGTGTTTTAACATTAAACGTGTGGATGGCTAAAAAGATACGGTCCTGTGCAAAGATTTAGGCAGGTGCCTTCAAACCAGCATCAGTTCACACAAAATCAGGGATTTTGCAGGATTATAGTGAGGTGCAAGTAGACCAAGAAGAATTGAGGCTCTTTTGAAGGCAAAGGGTGGTCACACCAAATATTGATTTGATTTAGGTTTCTCTTTTGTTCAGTCACTGCATTTTGTTAATTGATGAACATAAATGATTAACACTTCCATTTTTGAAGGCATTCCTAGTTGACAACATTTTTTTCACACCTGCCTAAAACCTTTGCACATTCCTGTATATATAATTTAACATTATTAACTCAAAATTGACCATGCTGTTAGTATGACTGACAATGGGGACAGGCAAAATTCTGCATACTCTTCATAAAAACACAAATATAAAGCTTGGCATAAATGTCATTATAAAATTTTCTCTGATAATTATTAAAAAACATGTAATACTTTGAAATGTTGCAGTTCAAATGTAGTTTAATGAATGTTATGAAAAGTTATAGCAGCATTACGTCTTGGAACACAAAAAACTACTGAAATGGGACCGAATCTGTAGAATGACCCAGAATGAAGCATCATCGCATGTCACACATTTTTGAAATCTTTTGTAGGCCTACTTCAAATCTCTGATTTCAAGTTGTTTTTGTACTTTTCTTCTGGACTTTTTTGTAAATATCTAAGATGTCATGTTGTATCCTGTTTCCATTTTGCACGTTACTTTGGAATGTTAATTCTTATGGCAATGCATATTGCCACATTTGTTGACATCATTACGTCATCTCACGATTCGATTCGATTACGATTATTACGTTTTCGATTCGATATCTCGATGCATCACGATGCATCACGATTATTCACATCACATTACTATTATTCACAACATATTACTTCACATGGCTTTACATTACACGATTATTCACAACATATTACTTCACATGGCTTTGATTTCATCAACAAACACAAGCAGTCAGATATTAGCTTCCTCTTTTATTTGATAAAATTTATCAATTGTCAGAACATCCTACCTGCACATCAGTGTAGAAGCATATTCTGACAGGGTCATTTGAACTGTCAAAACGTCCTATCTGCTATATAATTGTGGAAGCATACTCTGCCGAGGTAAATTTAATTGTCATAGGGTCCTACTTGCACTTACCAGTGTGGAAGCATATTCTAATTTGATAATTGGAATTGTCAAAACGTTATACATCTGTGTTTTATTTCCGACGACATCATTCTCTGTGTTTGAACGCACTTGCAAAAAAAAAAAAACCATTAAAATAGCGAGCGTACAGTGACAAAAAAATGAAACTGAAAGTGCACGGTGGGATTTTCTGACAAGGTAGCACAGCTCGGCAGATGTCTGTCATTTCTTCCTACAGTAGGACATTTCACAGAAATAGGACAACTCCGCATAACACCGGTGTTGTTAACAACTCTGGATGGAGACGGCTAACGGATTTCTTAAGTTGGTGGTGTTCCCAACATATTTATTTTTATGGCGCCGTCATGTGTTGTGATGTATGCTACACGACGACGAATAGGTCACGTAGATGAGACAAAGACCATAGACACAGGTTGCCATAGACAAAACGGGTTACCGGGTGCTATTTTTAATACTTATGGCGAGAAAAAATGACTGTAAAAGGTACAACATAGTTGCTGTTTAGCCACAACCCACGTTTATTCCACAAAACACTACAGCACAACAGTGCAGCAACTTTTCCTCTTACCCCGCGCGCACCCACACACACATGCGCGCACACACACACACAACTCCCTTTCCTTAAAGGCACAAACACATAAGGAATATCAGCAGAACAGAACACAATTACCACAGGTTATCACAATACATTATAATCGATTATGATCTGCTATTGAAACGATTATTAATTGTTCACGTCTGCATCGCGATGCATCGATTATATGATTAATTTCAACACCCCTAATGGAAGTGTATCTGCACCTTTTTTCAAATGGCAATTCACTTGGCAAAATGGCAATTCAGTTATTCAATTTAGTCATGCAATTTAAAAATGTTTGGCAATCGACAATTCCATTTGCAAAATTGCAATGCAATCCTAAAAAATGCTTAATTTTTTAAATAATAGTTATTAATTGAAATGTAATTATTAAATTCCATATTCAACATGGTATTTTTTCACCTTTATTCAAATGGCAATTCAATTGACAAAATGGCAGTTTAATAGGCAAAAAGGCATTTCAATGTTCAGTTTAATCATGCAATTTGAAAATGTACTTGGCAATTGACAATTCAGTGCATAAAGTGGCAGTGCAATCCTCACTACTTTCTATTTGTTATGTTTAAAGTATAATGAAGTAAAATAGCGCCCCTGCTCCTTGCATTGCATTTTTGCCACACAAAAAATCTGTTGAAGTGAAGTTTGGATTTTCATTTTTCAAATAGACATTTTATTATACCCTTAAGCTGTAAGATGAGATGCTTTGGGAACACATGACTTGAATTACATGGGTTGTGAGACTAAAATAAAAGGGAGAGAAAAACTTAATTCCTTAACTTCATTGCACTGTGCTTTTGCTGCTGGTCTGTTAGATGGTGGTGAAGACCTACATGGATATGGACCAGGACTCTGAGGAGGACAAACAGAAGTACTTGGGGTTGGCATTGCATCTGGCTTCGGAGTTCTTCCTGAGGAACCCCAATAAAGACGTGCGGCTGCTTGTGGCCTGCTGTCTTGCAGACATCTTCCGCATTTACGCCCCTGAGGCGCCCTACACCTCACATGACAAACTCAAGGTTCATACACAATCATTCATCCGTTTGTGTTTGACCGTGATTTCACTGGTTTGACTGCTAATTGCCTGCTCTTTCCCTCAGGATATTTTTCTGTTCATCACACGACAGTTGAAAGGGTTAGAGGACACCAAGAGTGCCCAGTTCAATCGCTATTTCTACTTGCTGGAGGTAAATACACAAACATAAACACCACAATGAAGGTGCAGCCTAAGTTTGACAGGGCAACTTGATGTGACTCATTTTACGAAAGTTGTCCGTAAACCTCTACAAAAGTATTTTTCCTGTGATTTAAAAAAAATGTAAATTCATATGTCAGAGTTAATTTTAAAAAATGAGTAGTGAGAGAAAGGAGTACAGAGAAAGAATGAGATCTTTGCTCCATGTTGCATTGTTTTCTGATCTGTCTAATGAAAACAAAAAAATTTACTTTTACAGAACCTGGCATGGGTTAAGTCTTATAACATCTGCTTTGAGCTGGAGGACTGCAATGATATTTTCATACAGCTCTTCAAAACCCTCTTCTCTGTCATTAAGTAAGAGTCATTCTACATTCCTCTTTTAGTTTTCAACAAGCACAATCAGATATGGCAACCTGGCTCTCCATATGGGCGGTCAGACACACACACACACACACACACACACACACACACACACACACACACACACACACACACACACACAAACAAACAGGCACACAAACAAACAGGCACACAGACGGACAGGGTCGCTGCAATACCTGGTCAATCCCTCCGGGGACCAGGTAATAAGCCTGAACAATTATTGCTAAAATGATCACATTTATTTTGATTACTACTAATGAGGTCACAGTCATATACCAGGATGCATTATCTGGCTTACTATTTTACCATCTCTCACTTGGGAAGACTGAAGCTTGGATTGCACTCGGCGTGTAGCTTTGTGCCGAAAGTGACATCAAAAAGACGCCAGTGCACAACTGACGCTGCATTTTAAGTGCACGTCTGGAGTGCACCTCATTTTTTTTTTTTGTAACGTGCGCACCCTGCAGCCCATTCAAAACAATAGGTAATTACAAGTGTGGTTTAAGCTAACTTTAGTACTTTAGTTACTTTAGTAACTACCTAGACTGGTAAACCCGCCTCTCGTACTTCATTTCATTTTGTACAGAGGGTCTGGACCGGAATCTATTGAGGGTCATTTAGTCGGTCCCAGCAAGACCGATCCAATCAGTGAACAGAGGGTGTGTTCGTTAGCCGTGACGTTGACCTTGTGTGCTACATTTGAATTGTAGTGTGTAGGTAGGCTAATTGCATACGTGATGACCGGGCGTTAGCACTTGGGTAAAGGCAGAGGCACTTTTTTTTAACTTCAGCAGAGTCCACACCTCCAACAAATCGTTTCTGACGGTCTCTGTTCCAGAGACCCTCTGTACAAAATGAAATGAAGTATGAGGGGCTGGTTTACCAGGCTAGTAACTGCTAGCCTAAACATGTCTCTTCAATTGCTACAATAGGCTAATATTGCTGGAAACTCACAAGAAATACACTGACCGTAAACGTTTAGGATTTTGTTCAGTTTTATCCACAAACCAACATAGGTGCTTCAATTAGTTTATTAAGCTAACATATTTTGCCTTATCCTATCATCCTACCATCACTCATAACGTCTTACACAGCCGAAAACACAGTAAATATACATGCTGGCCCGAAGCGTTTGGATTTATCCAGTTTAATTCCCAAAATCAAGATATAAACCTGAAATCCAGTCATGTTTCACTCCTCTGACACTCAAGGTTTTCACTTTTTGCGCGCACAGCGAGCCCTTGAGAGTTCAGCTCAGGGTTGTTGGAGTCAGTAAGTCCAATAGGTTCCAAAATATCGATGTTGTTTTGGATCTGATGGAGTTCCTATACCAGTGTTCAGATTTCTTGCGTGTGGTATTTCAATGTAGTGCTTTTTATGTATAGAACAGCTTGTGCAAATGGTTGCAGTTTGTAAATGTTTTGTCTTTGGGTCATGTGTATATAAAAGGTACCTCAGGTACAACATTTAGCCAGATTGATGTGGTTTGAATATCTATTCCTTGTTGTGATGAAATGTGCACAGTTCTTCATTGCTGAGATTAAATTATGTATAACTCTAGGTTTCCTATTAGTGGGACTAATGTTTTGTTTTCAGACACATTTTCCTCCTTTAATGCACTGTTAGCAGTTAATTCTCATGAAATACAAGATTTTAACCACAGCCACCCATAGCGTCCACTAACTCTGAAATCAGTATACTTATATTGTGTGACTACCAGCTGCCAGTGGCACAGGTGGACATTACATTGAGGTATGCTATGCTCTGTGCGAATGTGTTACAGTAACAGTCATAATCAGAAAGTACAGATGCACATGTTGGATCTGATGAGCTCCATCATAATGGAGGGAGATGGAGTCACACAAGAGCTGCTGGATACCATTCTCATCAACCTCATACCAGCCCACAAGGTAACAAGTCACAACACTTTTCACGATGTAATCAGTAACCAGCCACTCACTTAATCCATTAACCTCATTGCAATCCACAAAACCCTTGATGCACTCACCCCAGCAAATATCTGGGGACTTTAATAATTAATATAATAATTAATTTGGTGCACTTCTTGAGGTTGTCAACCCACTTTTTCATTGTACTGTGTATGATGGGTACAGGCTGTAGAGATGGGCTCAGTTAGTCCATAAATATATGCATGCTGTGCTCTGTTCTGCTGACTGTAGAGGAAGTCATTCTGATACCTGGAAGGTGAGGGATGATTACTCAAACCTCCTTGCTTCTCCCACCCCTAACCCAACCCCAACCCCCTTTAGAACTTGAACAAACAGGCGTACGATTTGGCGAAGTCTTTGCTGAAGAGAACTGTGCAGACCATTGAAGCATGCATCGCCAATGTAAGTGCTCCATTTCTCTCCGATTGCTTAAACCAGGCGCAATTCCTGGAACTGCATTAACAACCCAGTTCTGTGTTTTCCTCCCATTCTGTGCAGTTCTTTAATCAGGTGCTGGTGTTGGGGAAGTCCTCAGTGAGCGACCTGTCCGAGCATGTGTTTGATCTCATCCAGGAGCTCTTTGCAATCGATCCCCAGCTGCTGGTGTCAGTAATGCCCCAGCTTGAATTCAAACTAAAGGTGTAGTACACACTGAAACACACACACACTTACATAGACCATTAAAAAAGACTGGACTCTTTTCACTCAGTGATGGAGTAAATGCTCCTTTATCACCTATTACATTGTTACTATAAGCAAAGCAGATCTTGAATTTTGCATGCATGCACGCATTGCACGCATCTGCAAGTATGAAACTAAAAATGGTTGATGGCAGTAGAGGGACAGTTGGGGGCGCTGTGGTTCAGATGTCGCCTCTTGTTCACATATGTATATGTGTCCACAGGGACCCACGTAGAAGTCCAGCAGTCTTAGCATCTGTCTTACTGACCCTGTAATAACTGTTAAAGGCAGTACAGTTACCATTTCTGCAAAATAATGGGGTCTCTAATAAAGTATAATTCTTTTCTTTGTGTAGAGTAATGATGGTGAGGAACGGTTGGCAGTGGTGAGGTTGTTGGCCAAACTCTTTGGTGTGAAAGACTCCCAGCTGGCCACTCAAAACAGGCCACTCTGGCAGTGCTTCCTGGGAAGGTAAGAGGACATGACTCCAGCCCTTTATCTGCTTGAGCTTGGGAGCAGGCACAATGAGCTCACTAAATGTGCTTTCATCAAGCTTAGGTTGAAGTGTGGTATAACACTGTAATACGTTTTTCAGGTTTAATGACATTCATGTCCCAGTGAGACTGGAATGTGTGAAGTTTGCCAGCCACTGCCTGATGAACCATCCTGATTTGGCAAAAGACCTCACAGGTGTGATCTGTGTTTGTATAAGCCTATGTGTGTGCACATGAATGCTCTTTTTGGTTTCGAACACACACACAGACCCTAAACTTTGGTTTTGACTGTGTGGTATGCCAGATTTCCTTAAAGTGCGGTCACATGACCCAGAAGAGGCCATCCGCCATGATGTCATTGTAACCATCATCAACGCTGGTAAGAAGGACCTGAACCTGGTGAATGACCAGCTGCTGGGCTTTGTCCGGGAGAGAACTCTGGACAAGAGGGTAAGGGAAAAACATTTGTCATTGCTGAGTCATTAATATTGGATTATATCATGGCTCTTAAATTAAGTGTGTGTGTGTTATGGTGAAATTAAGAGTGTGTGTGTGTAATAGAGGCATGTGTGTTAAATTAAGTGTGTGTGTGTGTGTTATAGTGAAATTACGTGTGTGTGTGTTATAGTAACGTGTGTGTTAAATTAAGTGTGTATGTTATAGTGAAATTAAGTGTGCATTTGTGTTAAATTAAGGGCTCTTTTCCACTGAACACTCTGCGTGTACAGCGTGTGTATTCTGTCCGTATTCATTTAGAATGCACGTTAGCAGATTAGAGCATTTCCACCGCAAACGTGCTCTGAGCGTATTCTGTCCTTGGAATACGGTCAGAATACGGGCTGCAGCTAGAAAATAGAAACCAAGTCTGTTTTTCTGTGCGTGTTCTGCGCGTATTCAGCCAAAATCCCATTGAAAGCTATAGGCACAGCTATACAATTCATGTCAACTGTGCTATCAATGCATGTATTGACACAGGGAATACCTCAAAAACCTCACGACTGTCTTCAAAATATTACCACTCGATTACAACTGCACGAAACAAACGCTGGAAAGCTATCAATATTGGCCTTATCATATCAGATCTGCACTACAAGGGCATTGACTAGCCTACATAAACACAGAAACTGAAATACCTGTAAAGTTGTCACGCTGTCCAATAGTGGTGGAGCTTTTATGTTCTTAATAGGAAGAAGCAAGATTTTGCTGAAGAAATACTCCATAGAAGAAGAGCCTCAATCGGTCTTCTGTCGACCACTCGAGCTATAAAAAAATTGTAACCTCGTTCTTGTCATTCAGTGTTTCCTATTTGGTTTGATAAATCTAAGGTCAATAAGCCACTGGGCAAAATTGAGGTCCATAAGTCACTACATTCAATAAATAAATTTATTTATCCGAGGTAAGAAAAAGTGACTGTTGCCAAAGAGGCAAAGTTTATCATAACTTTATGGATGGGCTTAAAATTAAGGTCGCTTTTTTGTACCGGGAGTGAATAAAGGCTTTGACAACAATCAGCGTACATGATTTAGAACAGTGTCAAATATTCTCGAAGTGCCAAGTTGTACTATTTGTGCAGTTATGCTTTCTAAACAAAGTTTAACATAAGGAAATAAAACCAGAGAAACACATATTGTGTTTACTAAAGAGAGAGATGGCCAGGTTTCCCTATGTGCACTTAAAGACATTGGCCAAGTGCATTTAAAGACGGGGCTGGCAGCTGAATTCCCGCTCACGCGCTGCACATGCAGAGATATCCGGAGGAAATGCTCAGAATACGCTCAGAATACGCTCACGCGCTGTAAACGGCTACGCGCTGTACACGGCTACGCGCTGTACACGGTGAAGTCGGTGGAAATGAGCCCTAAGTGTGTGTGTTGTAGTGCCATGTGTGTGTTTATAGTGGCGTATTAAGTGTGAGTGTGTATTAAATTAAGTGTGTGTGTTATAGTGGCGTATTAAGTGTGCATGTGTGTTAAATTAACTGTGTACGTGTGTGTTATAGTGGCGCGTGCGGAAGGAGGCCATGATGGGTCTTGCTAAGCTCTTTAAGAAGTACTGCCTCCATCATGAGGCAGGGAAAGAATCTGCTCAGAAGATCAGCTGGATCAAAGACAAGCTCTTACATATCTACTACCAGAACAGCATTGATGACAGGTGAATATAACTACTTGCATACGGTCTATATATATATATATATATATATATATATATATAATCACAGTACCATCATAATAATATTTACATGCTCAAACATTTGTGGACATACCTACGTGTAGTTTAAGTTCAAGCTAATTGTAGCACCCGCTGGCTCAGCTATAATAGCACAACTATGCTAGTTGTGTTGGAATTTAGCTCACCAGTTGGGTGTTCTCAAAGTTTTAATGGCTGTCAAACGTCCTAATCAGTTTCATCCGGTCCTGGTTACTGTGGTTAAATGTGATACACTTACAATTATTAACGCATTTTATGTCAGTGCTGGTAATTACCTATTTATCACTGGCTCCGCTATAGTGATCAAATGTCCTAGTCAGTTTCAGCCGGAGTCCTGGAGTTACTGTGGTTGAAAGTGATATAACTACAATTACTAATGCATTTTATGATATTTGCCAACTCAACTGCTATATTTACTCGTAGGGCAGCCAGTGCTGATTATTACCTATTTCGGATTTTGTGTCTGTGTCAGGATTTCCAGCTTCAACCGTTTTGAGTCTGGGGTTTTCTTAGAGACTTGGGGCTACTCAACTGGGGGCTACTCCGATTGGATGCCTCCTTGGCCACACCTTAACCCCTTGTTGTCTGGGTTACATAATGACATTGGGGAGTTGTTATTAGAAACACAAAAATGTCATTCATGAAGAGAAATGATCAGCTAACTCATCTTTTTTAAACTGGCCTCTCTTTGTATTGGCAGGCTGCTGGTGGAGAAGATTTTTGCTCAGTACATGGTTCCTCACACTCTGGAGACAGAAGAGAAGATGAGATGCCTTTATTACCTCTATGCTTGCCTAGACACCAACGCAGTCAAGTACTCAATCTCAACTCAACTTTTGTCATAGTATTCCTGACTGTACAGGGATGTTTTATGTGGTATATTTTTGTGGTATCAGTGTCTTATCCTCTACTTTTTTTCCTTAGGGCTCTGAATGAAATGTGGAAGTGTCAGAACATGGTCCGAGGGTTGGTGAGGGAACTGCTGGATCTTCATAAACTTCCCATGGTCAGAGTCACACATCAACATTTCTGTACAAGTATAGATGCAAATGAAGGCAAACTACAAATACTGTGTTGCAGGTGTCTAGGGCACAAGTATGACATCAGTAATGTGTTTCTTCATCTGCAGTCTGAAGCCAACAATGTTGCCATGTTTACGAAGCTGATGACCATTGCCAGTAAGTTCATCTGAACATACACATAATATACAAAACAGTTCAGCAGTGCTTCCTGAGTGTAGCTCATGTTCTGCTGTTGTGTGTGCAGAGAACCTGCCAGATCCAGGGAAAGCTCAGGACTTCATGAAGAAGTTTAACCAGGTCCTCGGGGAGGACGAGAAGCTGCGTGTGCAGCTAGAACAGCTCATCAGCCCCACATGCTCCTGCAAGCAGGCCGAGCTGTGTGTGGTGCGTCACCCCCCACCCCCCTCCACACCCACATACCCTCTCTATGCTTCTTAGACAACCTTAGCATCACAATCATTCTCTACGGTCTGCTTTTGACAACACACACACCCACAAACACACAACATTCATTTATTTCACCTATCAGCCCTCATACACTCTTCTGCAATGAATCCTTGTTCTGAAAATACAGTGAAGAAATTTTACCTAATTTCTAATCATTTTCCCTCTTTACACCATAAAGTCTAGACACTTTAAAAACACTTTAAAAAAAGGAGATTCCCTGCTCCTGTGCCCAGCACAACACAAGCTAAATATGAAGTGGCCGTACAATTATTTACAAGAATGAAGGAAGCATAAATATATGTCTCAGGAGGGGGAAAGGCCAAACTAACAAGCCAGGCTAACTTGTGGGAGGAAAATGAAGTAATGTCAAAATTAATAACAGAAAGTACTTTTGCTCTGTAACTAACCAAAAACAGGAGAAATATACATAGAGCAAACAAAAAGCACCCAACCTCCCCACAGTGCTTCCACTAAATAAGTAAAGCCACTGACAAGAATGTACCATAAAAAGTGAAAAAAAATTACGGCTTTTTTTTCAACCTGTTTACAAAAAAAAACACACAGTGCAAAATGATCAATACATTAAAATATATAAGAAGATGAAGCCTATCTGTATGAAGTTTTGCTTTTTTTAAAGCTTGAAACGGGCATAGGATCCTCCTTTTTCCTAGCCTGGTAAACCAGCCCCTTGTACTTCATTTCATTTTGTACAGAGGGTCTGGCCTTGCTGCACTGAGAAACGATTTCTTACTGGAGGTGTGGACTCTGCTGAAGTTTTAAACAAGTGGCTCTGCCTTTACCCAATCACTACTATCTGGTCGTCACACATGCAATTAGTCTACCTACGCACTACAATTCAAATGTAGCACACATGGACAACATCATAGCTCACAAACACTCCCTCTGTTTGCTGATTGGCTCGGGTTTGCTTGGTCCGAATACATGATTGTCAATGGCAGCAACGTCAGATCCTCTGTACAAAATGAAGTGAAGTACGAGGGGCTAGTTTATCCACATTTTGAAGTGCGTTCTTGTTTTCATATACAAAAGTTGTGTGAGCAATAATGGAATGAAAGTGCTAAAATAGCTGTCCACTGTGTGAATGCAGAGAGAGATTACAAGGAAGCTGACATTCCCTAAACAGCCCACTAACCCCTTCCTGGAAATGGTGAAGTTTCTGCTGGAGAGGATTGCTCCAGTGCACATCGATTCAGAGGCCATCAGGTGTGTCTGTCTGTCTCTCTCTGTCTGGTATCCCACAGATGGCAAAGGAGAATGCACTGTATAGCACGAGATTGTATAACAGTGATATTTCTTGAGTGAGACCCCTAGTGTTGGTGCAGTGGAAGTGCAGACTGTAATGGACTGTTCTGTGTTTGTGTTCAGTGCTTTGGTGAAACTGTTGAATAAATCCATTGATGGGATTGCTGATGATGAAGAGGAAGGAGTCTCACCTGATACAGCCATCCGCTCAGGCCTAGAGCTGCTCAAGGTGTGTGTGAGAGCTGTTTTATCTAGATTCATGCCCTATTGGAGGGAAGTATTTCTGTTTCACCCTACATCTTTTGTGGGTCTAAAGAGTCAACCTGCTCTTTTCTCTCTCTGATTTCTGTAGGTTCTGTCTTTCACTCACCCTACTGCCTTCCACTCAAGTGAGACATACGAGTCCCTTCTGCAGTGTTTGAAGATGGAGGATGACAAAGTGGCTGAGGCAGCTATCCAGATTTTCAGAAACACAGGACAGAAGATTGAGACAGAGCTACCACAGATTCGCTCGTATGTTGAACATATAACACAATATGGGAGATGTCGGGGTATGTTAATCCAAATTTGAAATGGATTTATTTAATCTGAATTTGTGTGTGTGTGTACATAGAACTCTGATTCCCATCCTGCACCAGAAGGCAAAGCGTGGCACCCCACATCAGGCCAAACAGGCAGTCCACTGCATCCACACCATCTTCCACAACAAGGAGGTGCAGCTGGCCCAGATATTTGAGGTGGTTACACGCATCATTCTGTTGACCTGTTGTTCAGGGTGTTATGACATGCATGAGTGTATATATGCATATATATATCTCCTCTCTAACTGCTATAAACCACCTCTCCCCACCCCAGCCTTTGTCCCGCAGTCTGAACGCTGATGTGCCGGAGCAGCTGATCACTCCCCTAGTGTCACTGGGTCACATCTCCATGCTGGCTCCAGATCAGTTTGCCTCGCCCATGAAGTCCATTGTTGCAAACTTCATTGTCAAGGACCTGCTCATGAATGACAGAGTAAGGAGCACATAAACACAATCAATCAAACAAGCTACAGACCTCAGAGCTAGAGCCAGATGCAGGGAAACGATTGGTCATGTCTTTCTGCTTGCAAAACCTGTAGGATTCTGTGACCTATTCGAAGCCATTTACTATATGATAACCACACATTTTATTATGCGACCAACACACACCTTGTCAAGATGGCAGAATATTCTGATTATCTCCCCGTTATCTCTAAAATTAGGCTTATCTAATGCTCTAATATTAACCCCTTTCTTGGTGTTTTACCACTGTCATGTTTGGTTAGTCATCAGGCAACAGAAATGGCAAGCTCTGGACCACAGACGTGGAGGTGTCCCCTGAAGTGCTCGCTAAAGTAAGTAGCTGAGGTGAATGAAAGGCGTACTGCTGATTGGGGAAGCAGGTTGTAAACTTTTTAAATGAAATTTTTCTCTAACTGTGTCTGCTTAAATGTAGGTGCAGGCCATAAAGCTTTTGGTGCGCTGGTTACTGGGCATGAAAAACAATCAGTCAAAGTCTGCCAATTCCACGCTGAGACTGCTGTCAGCTATGCTGGTCAGTGAGGGCGATTTGACAGAGCAGAGGAAGATAAGGTCAGATCTCAGTATAAACAGAGCCTGTTTGCGTTGTGGAGAGAGATGTGGTGTGCTTGAAGCCCTAATGTGTTGTGATGTTTGTGTTTTTAGTAAATCCGACATGTCCAGACTGAGGTTGGCAGCTGGATGTGCCATTATGAAGCTCGCTCAGGAGCCCTGTTACCATGACATCATCACCCCAGAACAGTTTCAGCTCTGTGCACTGGTCCTAAACGTAAGTGCTCCATGCCTTAACTCACAACTATTGAGCATTGACCACTGAGTACTTGGATCTGAGCAAGACTCACACTGTCCCCTCTGTCTTGCCTAGGATGAGTGTTACCAGGTGAGGCAAATCTTTGCCCAGAAGTTGCATCTGGCCTTAATGAAGTGGACACTGCCACTTGAGTACCTGGCAGTGTTTGCTCTTTGTGCAAAAGACCCGGTCAAGGAGCGCCGCGCGCACGCCCGGCAGTGCTTACTGAAGAACATCAACTTCCGAAGGGAGTTCATGAAACAGAATCCAGTGGCACACGGTCAGTAAACTACAGCAGATAGATCTCTCTGATCTGCCTTTGCTGTCTTCCATCTTTTACTCAGGCAAAACACTCAAAGGCAAACATATACATGTAGAACAACAAAGGCAGACGAAGTAAGTGAAATAGTTAGATGATAAGACTAAATGTTGTTGAGTCTTGGTAACATTAAAATGCATTTGAAATGTGATGTAACCTTTCGCTGTACCTGGCATTCACTACCTAACATATCCTCCATAGAATGTAAGTTAACCTTACACTCACTAACACAAACTTGAACTTGAAAGGGCAAAGGAAGGGATGAACACAGTAGACGTCAGATGTGTGAATTCTATTTTGCTTTTTATTGCACTGATTTTGGTGCCAGAATGCATTCTTAAAGCAACACCAAGTAGTTTTTTTCAATCTTAAAATTACATTACATTACACTTAGCTGACGCTCTTATCCAGAGCGACTTACAGATATTTGCAGGGTTTTAGTTACAGTCCCTGGAGCAGTGTGGGGTTAGATGCCTTGCTCAAGGGCATCTCAACTATGGGTAGGGCGGGATTCGAACCGGCAACCTTCCGATTGCAAGACCAACTCCCTAACCACTAGACCACAGCTGCCCAAAATAATGTTTCCAAGTTGTTCAGTGGTTCATGAACTTGTAACAAGGTGAAAGACATTTCTAAGCCTTGCCGCCCTCCATGGGCTATCACCACACTATGTAAGTTTGGAGGAGCGGAGCACCTCTCTATAGTTCTCTGAGACACGAAAACTACTTAGTATTGCTTTAAAATCCCTTCAAAATGAATGTTATATGCTTATGTTTCTTCCAGCATTGATTCAGCATTATTTTTTCACATTATGATGTATGTTAAAACAATTATGGCTCTTTTGAGAGTATTTGCATATCACAGGCTACTCACAACTTCTCCCATCTTACAGCTTGTCATGCAGTTACTATTGTGTACCTAATTCAGTGTTATGTTAAAGCAATTTATTTTCATCAAAGTTATGCAATACACGGTGTTACTCGGTATTTAGTAGACAATGGAGAGATTTACACTATTTACACTTATAGTGTGATGGCACTGCAATAAAGAGCACACTGTTGGATAGAGTTAAGAACTTTAACATAGATGGAGACCCTATAAGGTTAAGGCACAAAGAGGTAATATGGTTATTTTTCTCTTCCCTCTAGACAAGGTGTCCGTCCTTCCGGAGTATGTGGTTCCCTACATGATCCATCTGCTGGCACATGATCCAGACTTCACAAAACCACAGGACTTTGAACAGCTCTTAGTCATCAAAGAGTAAGCTTTTTTGTGTGTGCCTGAAAGGACTTGATTGTGGTAAATGTGTACACAAGACGCATGCCCTAATAAAATGATGTTGGTGTAGGTGCTTGTGGTTCATGCTGGAAGTGTTGATGGTGAAGAATGAGAACAACAGTCACGCCTTCCTCAGGAAGATGGTGGAGAACATTAAACAGACTAAGGATGCCCAAGCTCCCGATGACCCCAAAACCAACGAGGTCATTCATCATCTTTTTTCATTTTGTCTTTTGCTTACTTGGTCACATACACACATACTCAGATGGTTGTGGATTACACATCATGGAATAGACATGTTTAGTTGCATAACCAAAGTATACAGTCTAATAATGAGTTTATGACTGTGCTTCACGAGTGAGCAAGTTGCCAGTTAATAGTTGCAAGTGAAACAATCACAATGCTTACCTTTGATCATATGTTTTTACAGAAGCTGTACATTGTGTGTGATGTGGCACTGTTTGTAATTGTGAATAAGAGCACCTCCTGTCATTTGGATTGTCAAAATCACCCAATCCTTCCAACCAAATTTTTCACCGCACCAGACAAGGTATAACGCCTTGTTTACCTCACAACCTTAACATGATTTATTTGTGCTTTTTGTCAGTTGTACCATTGTTTGTCATACTCCGAAATGTTAAAATGTTTGGTACCATCAAAGAGTTCTGAAACCCATACAGACTTTCTACAGATTGTCTTCCACTGCAAATGTAGTGTTTGGAATTGGCATAAAGTGTGTATGTGTAACATAATTAGACAGATCAAGACTCTCCAGATGTTCTACACTGGATATGTTAATTGTATTTATGTAACTCAGGTGCTTTAAGCACTTACTTTCTCTCTTTCTCTGCAGGAATTTGTCAATGATAAGGACTACCTCTCCTCTGAAGCCAGGACGGTTCTTCTCACAGGGAAGGTAGGTAAAATATTTTATGTAAAATGTTTCATGCTTTTTCGTGCGTGCTATTGAGTGCTTGAGAGCTCTACTCATGCATGTCTCACTCATCTGGGCACATGCTCTTCCTCCCCTACGGTCTGTCTCCCAGTCAAAGCCTGTTCCAGTTCTTGGTGCTGTTAATAAGCCTTTAACGGTACCTGGGCGGCGGCCATACACCAAAAGCACCCCAACAGAGTCGGGCAACAACAACAGCTCCAGCACTCCACCAATCACACCTGCATCAAATAAGAGCAGGTAAACTGAAATGAAGAGTATTTTCCTCAGTGTGTCAATTTGTGTGCAGATTTGACTGTTCTGTTCCTGTTTTTGTTGTGAAGGGACGCAGGGGCTGTAGCATCTGCAGCTGAAGCAAGAGAAAATGAAGAAAATCCCGTGATTGTGGCTAAAGAGGCCAAAAAGAAGGTGAGTCAGAGTAGTGGATGTAAGTTGTCTCTTCACTTACTACTTTTGTCCTCCTTGACCTTAATGAAAAGCATCATGTGTTCAAGATAATGTGGAAAGGAGAATTAGTTAGGACTTTTGAAAAGACAATCATGGTGATATAAAGTCCAACTGAACTTAGTATGACTAAGGTGCCTTTGAGAAAACCACCTGACCCCCACAGACCCAAGACTGGGTCATTCAGTGGGGAACCATCCTGAGCAAAAAGACTCTTCAGATGCAGACCCTGTCAGTGCTTCTGGCTACAGCTCTGGTGTGCTCTGATTGGTCAGCTTGCCTATGCTGTTCTCATTTGTCATGAAAGCCATTTTATTGTCCTGCTTACAAGATTAAACCAGATTGATAAAACGGTTCAGATACTGTCCTAGGTCCCTTACATGGACCTCACTGCCATTGTGCTGCATGGTAAATCCTCAGCATAGTGTTGTCCGTTTTTTTAAAACCCATACACCAGCAGCCTCTCCCTTGTACTCATCTGACTGCAAATGTGTGGGGTCTGCAGAACCTAGTGATTGTGCAGAGAGTGTGAGACCTCAGGTAGGTGCTGTGAAATGTGAGCAGAGAAACAGGTAGTCGGGGAAGCTCGCTCAGACATTCTTGTGCAGCTTCTATTTATACAACACCCACACCAAGGTATGGGGCTGACTGTAACTCCAATGGCTGTGGATATGCACAGTGCTGCAGAGAGTGGCAACCCAGGATTTTGTTTTGTCTCTGGAACTGAATTGACTAAAAAGTATTGTAAATATCAGAGCAGGCATAAAACATGATCACCCACTATTCAGCAGTCACTATGTGCACATGGTAGGATCGGATTGGATTGGGATTGGATTGGGTGTTG
Organism: Coilia nasus; assembly: GCA_027475355.1. Lineage (NCBI taxonomy): Eukaryota > Metazoa > Chordata > Actinopteri > Clupeiformes > Engraulidae > Coilia > Coilia nasus. The sequence continues at coordinate 8,446,518 of CM050221.1, forward strand.
CTACCCAACGGATGGTCTGTCCCAAGATCCAAGTGCACATGGAGTTTGTGTAATCAGATAATGGTCAGAGATCTGGCCGTTTCCGCTACGCTAGGTGGCGATGTATTCCTTTAAACAAGTGGTGTTAGAACTATTTCTGGTTGACGGCTGCTAAAAAGAAAATAAACAAACTATCTGGCGGCATACAAACAAAGATGGCATTCGAGGAGGTTGACAGAGCAGCATTTGCATACATGTTGTGCATTCTCCTTTGTTTGGAAGTCCGTATGAACGAACAAACAGCGTTTTTGGTTTCCTTGATATGACACGAACTGTGCCGTCGGCGTTTGATATTACAAGCAGTACATTCCAGTGCATGCGCAGTAAGCAAATCCGATATGATCCCGTGCACAAGGCAGCACCAAGCGGATTAACATCGGTTTAAGCCAGGGGTTTCAATCAGATTCGCGAAACCAATCCCTATATGATCTTTAGCCTGTGCACATTAATTCAATACGATCCCAATCCCTTTCCAATCGTATTCAACTCGTCCATGTGCATGCAGTGAGTGTCTCTGTGCTGGGGGTGACATGGCATTCATGATGCTCTGCCATCTCCCACAGGAGGATCCCCAGACTGAGAACAACGCCACCTCCAACACCCCTGCAGCACCGTCGGTCTGGCTGAAGCGCGGGCGAGGACGGCCGCCCAAGAACCCGTCTGGCTCACCAGCTGCAGCACCTGAGAAAACGGGAGGGACACAAGCAGCTGGAGGGGGCAGGGGCAGGGGACGGAAGAGAGCAGCACCAGCGCAAGACCACACATCCACGGCAGCTACTGAGCCAAACAACGGGAAGATACCAAAACAGGAAGAGGCTAAGAAGGCTGGAACACAGCGACAAATAGACCTACAGAGGTGAGCTGGGCTGAGGCTGAATGTGTGTTGCAGCACAATTGCACTAATGTGGTACTGTCTGCACATATAGCTTATTGATGACATAAACACCAGTCACACACATCTGAAATCAACATACCTCCTGAACTGAAACTCAAGTAGTCTTGCCTTTTTGCTTTTCAGGTAAAGGAGAGGCCATGCTGAAGTTTTACCTGTACAGAAATTACCTGCCTTCCCACAGTCTCCAGCTCTTTTCATGCAAAATACCCATCTTTTTCTGTCTCTCTCTCACACACACTCACATTCACACTCTTACACACACACACACACACACACACACACACACTCAGCCAGGCTGCCCATTAGACGTTGATGACATCCGAAGTGTCTGTTTTGTTTTTGTTGTCTGTTTTGGACAGTTTTCAACTGAGAATTGCCTGCAATTAAATAATGCAGATTTTCCACTCTTTACTGCCTTTCTCTGTCCAGTTTGCTGTATCTCTTGAATGCATGTGTGGGGTGGGGTATGCCTGGTATCAGTGTGAGTGGCCTCAAACGCGAGTTCTCTGGTCTGTTGCACTGAGAGAGTGGGGGGGGCTTAATACATGGGCAACATTTGTCAGATGAAAAGGCTGAATACTTCCCCATCGTTCTTTTTACATTTTACCCTTTTCCTTTTAACCACTTTTATCAAATCAATTAATTTTAATACTGAATCTATGGGGATCCATCAGCTCAGTATATTGGAGATGATGGGTAGATGTTGAAGGTTTTTACATTGGAGATAATTTCATTTTGGTCTATACTTTTAGATAGGAACCATTTGTATTGCATCCATGGTTTCCACTTTTTTTTGCACAATTGGAATATTTAATTTGTTGAATTTATGTTTCTGGTAATGAAAAATGTTGACCGTTGGAAATTGTCTACTCCACTTTTGTTTTAAAGTCTTCAGTTTTAGATAGCAGCCATTTGTATTGCATCCTTTATTTCTTTTTGTAGATGTGCATATGCACAATTGGAATATTTAATTTTCTGGAGTTTTTCTGCGAATGGAAAATGAAAGTTTGTACGTTGGAAATTGTTTTATTCCATTTTTGTCCCAAGTCTTAAATTTTAGGTAGCAATCATTTATACATTCTTGGTTCCGATACCTATTTGTAGATGGTCACAATTGGAATATATAATTTGTTGGGAATTTTATTGACAGAAAATAAATGCATATAGAGTTGAAGTTGTCATGATTTCACTACAGTTAGGAAAACCCCTCAATCCAACCTTTCTCCAAACAAATCAAAAAATGAACAAGGCAGTTTTTCTTATTTTTTAATCAAAGAAACGTTACATTTTCATTTTCACAATAAATAACCATGCTCATATGACTCATTTGTCGTCTTTATCTGTTGAGGAGTGTAAGAAAGGCCTGTGTGCAGTCCACATTTGCTCTCTTTCTTGCACTTCTTCCTCCTCCACCTCTCTGTGCCACATTTCAGACCAGAATAGCGCTGGAGGACATGAGGCCTTAAGAGTCTTTTTTTGTTTGTTTTTTACTTTCCTTACAAAATATAAATCCAGCCATCACTGATGCATTGTAATGATGAGGCATCTCTCCAGGTGAATAGGAAATTATTTGTTTGTAGATTGTGTGTGTGTGTGTGTGTGAGAGAGAGGGGTTGTGGGGTGTAGTCTCCATGTAATGTCCCACAGAGAAGATGAATGCAAAGTCTTCATTTTGCACTAATGAACAATGACTTTTCTGGTCTTGGTACACATAGCATTCTAGTTTGAGAAAAGTGAAAATCTCCAGGGGCAATGGTGAAAAGGTCATGGCTGTAACCTGCAGCTGCCGTAATACTTGAAGGGTCCAGAGTCCAGACAGGAGAACATGTTTGGTTTTCACACACCCCTCATTCACAGAATCATTTACTCTAATATTCATCAGCAATCATACATACACCACATGCTCCTGCTCAAAACTATCTAACCTGTACATATGTATGCATAAGCACATCTGCTTACTACACATACCATCTCTCTCACACACTTCGGATTAAGCTTTGTTTTCATCACCTCTCCCAGTGCTGTACAGTGAAAATCAAAAAAAGAAAACAACTTTTTGTCATGTAGTCCATAGTTATGAAGGGATGGGTCTTGGTTTGTCTCGATGAGGACCCTCTTTGACCCTGCACCACTGAGTCATCAGGCCACGCCTTCATGCATGAATTAATCGTGTCTGATCCCTGTAATATAATACAGAAAAAAAAACAAAGTCCCCAAACTTCTCTCCAACCTACACAATGTTTTCTTTTTTTTACAGTTTTATTTTTTTGTGATGCAGTTTGTGTATTTAAAAAAAAAAAAAACTTCCAAAAGTGGTATAATGACCTGAAAAGACTGAGGGTAGAAATGAAAAACAGAAGGGGACAGTGGCTGGGGTTAGTTGCTCAGCAACAACTCTGTTGCCGTTTCCACATCCCAGGATTTAGATGACAAGGCCACTATTACTGCATTCTGTGAAACAGAAAAACAAAGGTGTGAACAGTGTGGCTCATCCATACATGCACTGTAAACATGGAGTTTAAGAACCTTCACTGTCATTAAATTCTTCTCATCTGTCAGTAGAACAACTAAATCTGAAGGACTACTGAAACATCAGCTCCTGCTCCTAACTGAATATATTTTAAAGGTGCACATTACATTATTTCTGTGAGTTGCAACTGGCAGTTCAACAAGCAGTTGATAAATTAACCTTGGTCATGATACTGGTACAAATACTGCTCATCTTGACAGATATTACCTTAATGTGTGCACCACAGCCTTAAAAATATTTACATGGACTAATCCCAAATACATATAATTACCTCCTTTGTATCTTCAGTGTATCAGGAACGGTCAGCAGTTAGTGTTTTGACTGCTCGGGGAGGTTGGAGTGACTTACCTTTTCAAACCCCATGGCACAGAGTTTGTCAATCTTGAGGGTATATTCAGCACTGGAGGCAGGAGCACCAGCATAGACATGGGCCCAAAGTCGAGCCGTTTGCTTAAACATCTCACAGTCTTGCTTGTACTGCAAAACACACACAAGATTACCTTTCTGTTACAATCTTTTATTTTTCTTACAACTATGCATAAATACACGCATTTCTCTTTTAAATAAGGAAATGTTCCTGCCTAGTATGCCCACCTCTTATGTTAGCAAAAATAAATAGGTTACTAAACTATCCTAGACCAAACTATCCAGACCAAAAAAACAGCTATGCTTACTGCCATCTGTAAATTTAATCCAGTGCCCTGGAGATGGACCAAAATATTTTAGAGTGACATGGCAGTGTGTGCTAGTTATGCTTCACTATGCTGTTTTCAAGATTTTGCCACACTAGCACCGTTAAAAGACAATAAATATCAAAAGAAGATGCTAACGCCACAGAGCATAAGCTTCTTTTTTTTTTAATTCGTCAGAATGATAACTTTAACTACAATTATAAAAACTTATATATATATATCTCCTCCAAAATTATCATCACATACTTTCTTAAGTGCTAGGTTTTTAAACATTTTCATCCACTGGAGCAAACAATAATCAGGAGTCGGTGGAGTCAATATTGACACCCTACCAAAGCCCATTCCTTGTTTCTCGTACCTGATTAGCTACCACAGCATCCTGTGGATCATCTGGTTCTGCAGCTGCCAGAAGAGCTTGAAGAGAGAGCAGCACTGTCCGCAATGTCATTGCAGCCGCCCTACAATACAAACAGACTTAGCAGACATACTCGCAATAAGGCACACATTTGATTTTTTTTATTGAATGTATTATCTGGATACTGAACCCAGCTCTCTGATGGGATAAGCACCTTGCTACAAGAGCTGCACATATGGCAAGTCCAGTGACTGATGTAGGGAAAATCAGTTCATTCAACCTTGGTAAAAAAAATGAATCCCATTGCTATCATATGCATTTCTCTGAAAACTTTGTCTTCACAAGCATGCCTTAAGATGATATTTTGAGTTCATCCAGAAAGTTCAGATATACATAATGTTGTATTTACTTATACCAATTCACATTTTACCAGAAAGATATGGTAGTATATATGTCAGCAGAGAAAGTACTTTTACTACAGTACATTACTGTACCTAGTATAACTGTGGTAAATAAATTTGGATTTAAATTTAATTTGGATAGATGTAAAGCTCCAGTGGAGTGAACACATGCCTACAGAGTATGAGAAAAACTGAAAGATAACACTGACAAACACCCTAGAACATTTTAGCTCAGATTTGGCTTGATTGTAGTCCACCTGTGGAAAATGCTACAATTAATGATTTAGAAAGATCTCTTGGCTGACAACACAAAAAACAGCAAGCTATGAATGGAAGAAACTGACTTGAGAACTTAAAGACAGAACTGCATGAATAGTACAAAGGTGACCAAGACCCCTGTGGTCGCTGGAAGAGCAGCAAAGATCTGGTGTGGAACTAAGACAAACATTCAAAAAGACAACCATCACTAGAACACGACCAATCAGTTTTATGGCAACTAGGCCAGACAGAAACCACTCATCTATAATATACAGAATAGGCTATGATTAATTTGAACACAAGCACCCAAAGCAATCTAACAAACCATAAGAAACAAGCCCAACTGACACGCCTGGTGGAGGCTAAGGGTGCACAATTTTTAAAAATTCAAGATCGATTTCAAGGCTGAAAATTTGATTCAAAATCGATTTTCGACTAAGTTAGGGATGGTTACCAAAACATGGTACCAAATTAGTTCTGGGGCTAGGTTTTTAAACACCAGAGCATCAATAAGCTATGTAGTTAACAGTACTGCTTTTGGTACTGGAGAAATTAATTAACCAGGCTTATTTGTTTTTACATAAAAGTAATCTTTCCCAATTTCTATCACTGATTAAGATGTGAATCTAGATTGTTTTCTCTATGTGCACAGGGAAATCGTCACGCACAGGCACGCAGACTTATGCAAATGAAGAGTTCTGATCTGTTTATTGATCAGGGTTGCAGACTATGACCAAATGGTTGTATTTTGCGACCAGAAATTCAGACCTTGCAAGTAAAATGCACACCTCGCACATGTGATGTTGATACAGAGTGAGATGCCACTACACTACACTACACTTCAATACACTGATATCGTCAGTCCTGAGTTACCACTAACTCTTGCTAAATAACTTTGTGAGTGGAAATTGTTTGTAGCAATAGTTTATTCACACACACGTTTAAAGTATCACATTTTATCTGCTGTGATTGTGATGCAACACACATTAAATAATTATTTTATTGACTTATCTTTGAGCGCTCTCAGAACCCTTGTGGGTAATACTGCAGCTAGATGGCGATCGCAGGCAAGTGCAGAATGAATGGGGATCTATGGCGCATTTACACCTAAAATAATTAATTTCTGGATATATAATTTTGTGTTTGGTAATTCTAACATTGTATTACATACAGGGGGTTAAAAGAATGCATTTGACCCATATATGTTATTTTTGTGCTTTTTAAGTTATTGTAAAATGACTCTTCAAACTATGCTTCTGAGGCTATATCCCCATGTACATAGACAATAACCACTGTAGTTCTAGGAAATTAAAAGTGATTTCTGATTTAATTGGCTGAAAATTGGTGTAAATAACAATTTCATCCATTTAGCTCTATTGACTACCGTTTATTCTGCACTTGCCTGCCATCACCCTGTAAAAAAAATACGGCTGAACTGCAGACATTTTTGTTTACAATGGGATTACTAGAGAGTGGTCAGGCTCTATTAGAAAGATTCTGATTCTATTGTTTCAGTTGTTTTGCAGCACTTCCTAGTTTCTTGTCCAAGAACTACGGATGCCAGGCTGGCTTTGTAATAAAATCGAAAATCTATTGGAATGGCAAGTATAATTCAATTTAGGATGAGGCCTTTGCAAAATAAGGATAAAAATAAGACACGATTTTGGATCTTTATAAATCAATTTTGAATCGGCAGAGCTTGAATAGCGATTCAAAGGTAAATCAAAAAAAATTTGCACACTGCTTTTGGAGGCAGCATCATGCTGTAGGGGTGTTTTTCAGACTGATCTGAGCGACCAGGTGAGGAAAAGCTGAACAGAGCAAATACAGGGAAACAGGAAAAACTTGGTCCAGAGTGCCCTGGACCTCAGTCTGGGCGGAAGATTCACCTTCAAACAGGACCATGACCCTAGGTTTACCCTAGGAGTAGGTTAGGGTCCCCTTTTTTGAATGTTCTTGAAGGCCCAGCCAGAGCACTGACTTGAACCCAATCAAACATCTCTGGAGAGCCCTGACAATAGCTGTCCACCGACCCCCACCGACCCCGTCCAACACGGCATAGCTTGAGAGGATCTGTAGAAAAGAACGGCAGAGAATCCCCAAATCTAGAAGACTCCAAATCCAGATGAGCAAAACTTGTTCCATCACAACCAAGAAGACTGTAGGCTGCCAAAGGTGCTTCGACTAAATACTGAGTTAAAGGGTCAATACATACAGTACGTCAATGTGACATTTCAGTTTTTCCTTTTCAACACCTCTGACAGGATTACAAACTTTTACATTGCAGGGTACTCAGTGTAAACTTGAGGAAAAAATCATTCAAATTCATAACTGAAATAATTTCTGCATGAAGCTGCAACCTATCAAAAGGTTCTGAAGGCACTATATAAGCGTATATAACTTGCCATGGACAAGGAAACCTTCATTACTGCCTACACAATCAGCTTACCCCAAAACATCACAGCTGTAATGCCATAGCCATACATACTCACCACTGATCTTTCAAAATGTCCAGGCAAATAGCTCCAGTCACAGAGCTAATATTAGGGTGCCAAATCTTTGTGATGAACCTCACCTAACAGGCCAAGTGTGAAAAGTAAAAAGAGAAATATAAATATTAAGACCGTGCACACAACTATATAGATAAAGACCACACACGGACACTATTTTTTAAACATGCACACTGAATGCACACTTTGAGAAAAATATATATTTATTTATTTGTCTGTTTGTTTGACAGTAGGTGGAATGGATTATAGACTACACCCTGAATCCTTTTGCTACTAACTCATCCACACTTCCTTTCACACATCACTAATGTAGATTTTAAGCACTGTCTACATCCCGAATTCTGCGCAAGTCAAACCTTTATTTTGAACTGACCCAATCGTCTTTGACAGTAGAATAATGCACCTCTTCTACCACAGCACAACTCCTTACCTTTGGAGGATTGAATGGATATGTCTCTGGGATTTTAATTTCGAGTAGGTATCGCCCACCTGCGACATGAAAAGAGAATAACTTAAATAAAACAAACGAACAAAAAAAATCCTAAGACCCAAGGCAAGTGCACGGGGTATGAATGTACGCGTGCTCGTGTACCCTCATAAGGTGTATCAGGTGGTCCTGCGATTTCCCCACGCAGCTCTGTGAAGTTTTCGTCCACAATGTCTACTCTGATCTGATTTTTACTCGTCTGTTGAGAATTTGAATGGTCAAGAGAGAGAGAATTATCAAGGAGGATGTATATTAAAAAGACAAAAAAGAAAAAAGCGTATCATGGTGTGGTTCCAAAAATGCTTACACGTATTTCATAAATGTCGTGCCTATTTTTACTGACAATGTCAACTCCAATGTCATTCCCATACCTAAATTTAAACATTTTGTTGTGAAGCAAATCGTGGCCATATGAAGTAAAAAGTCTAGCCAGCTAATCATCGTTACAGCCAGTGCCCATCACAACAGCTTCTGGTGACACAGTAACAAGCTAATGTTTGCTCACTACAATGTAATTTAATTGTCAACAGAGAAACACTATTTATCATTCTAAATACCACAATTCATGTCCATGGCTGACAGTACACCGAGGACTTGTCAACTCAGCTGATCAGAAAACCACTGTAGTGTGCAGCAGTATGTTAACATCTGTTAGCTAACTAATACAACCATGCTAGCGACCCGTGACAGTGACTTAGCGTAGCCTACGGCAGATGACATTAGTTAACGTGGGTTAACCCCAGCAACTAGCCACGATACAAGAACTACAACACAAGTGTTGACGGATAGCGTATTAGCTAGTCTTTGTTAAAACACAACTGTCCCTTCGACTTTTGCATCGATTGGTTTTTGGACATCATTTGTCCTACTGCCAACCCCTGTGAAGATGACTTGCTAACTTCCTGCGTTAGGGCCTTGCATCTCACATTCTCTGCAGTTTATGCTATGCCAACTTGCGTACTAGCTCGCCTGGCTAGCTTGGCAGCATTTTGTCTACATGTTTACATCATACCGAATACTGTGACAACATTACTCTTTCAACCTGGGTTACAACAGTTGTTAGTATTTGCTTAAAGCAACATATAGAGACCTACCTCCTCGCTTTTTAGAACTTCCTTGAACTCTCTTTTAATTCTTTGGGCTGCAATATTAGCCATGGCTTGCCGTATCCTGGTCGGTCCGAGGCAGCTACACTAGCTCACTGTGCTTCACTTTCGGCATCCTATTCTGACTGTCGCCCTCTTTCGTTCGCATAATATTCCAGAGGAGATGTTAGTAGTCTGTATAACGTGTTCTCGGCTCTTCAAGATTTTACTTTACAACTATTTTTATTGCCTTAAAGTCATGTAATAATCTATGAATGCGTCTATTGTTATTACATATTACTTACATTTTGTTATTTTATTATATGAACGTGAGGATAAAAGATCACACAGGCGGACAAATCTGTATCTTTATTTTCACAAAAAGATACTATTTGCCAATAATTCAATATGCAGCAGTTGCAAAATACAGCTGGCAATTACAAAAACTACATTTGCCATTTTGACTATGGAAGCCCGTTTCTGCCACATAAAAAGGATCATGGCGTTATTCCGAGATATAGTCTTATTTTGAGATATTATCGTTATTATAAGATATAATTTAGTTATATCTCGTTCTTGCAAGGTAGGGTTAAGCGTAGAGCACATTAGTTTCAGTTTTGTTGTCCATGCATACAGTTGAACAGTTGAAAACCAGATGCGGCACATTTCACTATTCTAAACGATTTTTTTCTGAGCCATCCTATTATGATGAACCGTCGTACAAACACGTGGTATATTCATGTTCATGGTTCAGAGCAATGGGGTGTGGTCAGGGCTGATTCAGAAAATTATACAATCCTCAAATACATAGCCTATTAAATTCCTAAAAATACACAAAATGTTCTAAATTTGCTAGTATGAAGTTCTAGCTGTGATAGCATGTCGAAGTCCGTTTGGAAGTAATAGCCACGATTTACAGCCAGCTTCGTTTATTTTAATGTCAGGCTTATCCCATTGCCTTAGGAAAACTTCTGTGTAAAATGAAAACTGTTAAAACATCATACCGACTTGGTATGCTTGCTGAGGAGCAAAATTGCGCTAGACTGTTGCATTTAGAACTTCACTATTCTGTGAATTGTACTCCTCCTATTCTCGCTATTTGTCATTCGACTTGTATTGACTTTCCTCATGGCAGCGATGAGAAACTGCTGTAGGTACTCCCTGTGTACAAAGTTCCCATTTCCTCGTTTTGAATGACAGGGCCTTTGTTATGCCAGGAGTGTGGAGTTTCTTTAAGCTATTTTCAATGGTTTAAAAAGAGCGTAATCTTTATGCTTTCTCTTTGCCCTAAGCACTAGCATCGTAAGCCTTCTGGGCCAAAACGGTAAAAAAAAATAGTGAAGTTCTAAATGCAACAGCCTAGCGCAGTTTTGCTCATTAGCAAACATACTAACTTGGTATGCCAATTTTTCATTATTCACCGTAGTTTTTCTTTAATGTTGTGTGGAATTCGGTACTTGACAAATTCAAATGCACTGCTTATGGTGGGCGTGTCGTTGCGTGTGAGCACCATACTGTTGCACTGCCTGCAGAGCACGAAAGCAAACGGAGAGAGCCACTTAATTATGGAAAGAGATTTGTATCATTATTATTAAATAAACATCACACCATTCACACATTTTGTTTAATTTATTGATTCAGCAACAAACGAGATTCATAAATATAATTAATGACTTACAAATAGGCCACGTTACACCATTCACATGCATTTCTCAAATAAAATTTTTTTTTTACTTGAGGCCTTCCTGAAAGCTTTTTTTTTTTCAAACAGTCCATCACATCAACTGAAGTTGGAGTATAGTTTATTATTGACAACATTGCACTGTATTTGCATATTGCAGTGCATTTCATTTTTATAGTAGCCTAGCCTACACTAAAAATTGCATAAACCTGTACACAAAAATCGTTTTAAATTCACCTCTGCATTTAACCCTTCACACACACGTGAGCAGAGTGCAGCCATGACAACGGTGCCCGGGGAAGCAGTGCGCGGGGACAGTACCCTGCTCAGGGTACCTCAGTGGCGCTACTGGCAACCCAGGATTCGAACCTGCAAGCCTGCAGTCACAGGTCCAAAACATTAACTGCCAGGCCACCATTGGCATTTTAGATAACCCACAGCAAATATTATGGATTTTGAGGTTTGCCAAGGTGTATATATGAAAATACATTCTGTAACGGTCAAAGAGTTGTATGCAACTGCACTTCTTTTGGAGTTTGAAGACGTTTCATCTTACATTCAAAAGGCATCTTCAGTTGATGCCTGATGATGGGGAATCAGGACCTATATCCGTAGACCACTGGAGGTGGAGCTGTGAGGTGTAGACCACACCCCTAATTATATGACAAACGAGTTACATGAGTCACCCTTTAACTCAAGGTGTCAAGGTGTGAACTGGAGTGATAGTCATGTTCACAGGATCCAGAGAATGAGAACCGCTCTGGTCGTGAAGAGCAGTTAAACTTCCTAGGATGAGATCTCAAGACAGAATGGTATGTAGCAGATAGATGATGACGTAACCCCCATCCTCTGTTCAAAGTTGGTTGTTCCAGATGGACGTAGATGACCTCCTTCACTCCTCTCTTAAAGGACAACTTTGGTGTAAAATGAAAATTGGCATGTTAAAACATCATACCGAGTTGGTATGTTTGCTGAGGAGCAAAATTGAGTTAGCCTGTTGCATTCAGAACTTAACTACTTTTTACCATTTGTCCCAGAAGGCACAGAAATGGTAGGTGCCCCCAGACGAACCATGAAGATTACGCTATTATTAAACCATTAAAACAGCTCGAAAAAACTCCAACTCGGTATGATGTTTTAACATGCCAATTTTCATTTTACACCGAAGTTGTCCTTTAAGCCATCTGTCTTCCTTATCTAAAATGTGCATGTCAGTGTCTTTAGTGTGACACTATGCAAAATTTTAAAGTTAATTAATCATCTTAGTAAGTCGGTAGATGGTTAAATTACTCATTACAGGGCAAATGAGTGTTCTGTCAACCGCCCCAGTGGTCTAGGGGAAAAACCACGCTTGCAAGTTGGCTTGTGCTAGCCTGGTAAACCAGTCAGCGTCAGCGTCATCGCTCACGAACACTCCCTCTGTTTGCTGATTGGCTCGGATTTGCTTGGTCCGAATACATAAATGTCAACGGCAGCAATGGCAGACCCTCTGTACAAAATGTAATGAAGTTTGAGGTGCTGGTTTGCCAGGCCAGGATGGCACCTGACAAGCATTGGGTATTGCGAGAGAGTCAGGCTAGACTTGCAGGTTCGAATCCTACCCATGGCTGAAATGCCTTTGAGCAAGACATCTAACCCCATACTGCTCCAGGGAGTGTAACTGAAACCCTGTAAATAACTAAGTTATTTTGAATAAGAGTGTCAGCTAAGTGTAATGTAATGCATTGTAGACATGTAGTTTGTCATGACAGAGCCAGCAAGAAAACATCTGTTTGTGCTTTCGCCATTGTAGTCATTGTTTGTAAAGCAGTTTGGTGGACTATTTTTATGAATACATTGTGTTGCTTGATAGCTAATTGGCTAGTGAACATTTGGCATTGAACATTTAATCCTGGCCTGTAGGGTGAGCCTCATAAGAAAACCAACCAAATGCAATAGTGTCATATTAAAGGAGTGTCCCTTCTCCTTCTGTAAATGTACTGCTGAGTCCTGTCCTGATGCAGCCTTTTGCCTTTTTTCCAAAAGAAGTCCAGTTGCATAAACTTAGCTCATTTGACTACCATGATCTGGATGAATGAGAATCTTCACAGACATAACAGGACAAAAAAGCTGAAAACCATAATAGGGGACCTGAATAACAACTCAACTGAATAACAAAAAAAGAATGCAATGTCACACATGTTAGACACCTATAAGTCAACTCAGAGCAAGAAGTAAATCTTATAATAGAGTGATCTTGGCTTTATTTTCTTTGTAAAACAAACACGGACTCTTCTGTTAAGAGGTTTAGCACTTATTTTGAGTTTACGTATCTGGGTCAGTCTACTTGGAATACTCCCAGGTCCACCTGCAGCACAGCCCAGAACATTTAATGAATGGATGAGAGAACCGGCTTGACGACTGAAACCAAATCTCGCGTGATCCATCGACGTGGCTGATGCGTAGACAAAACAAACGAAATCAGCTGTCGTTTAGCAGTGTGTAGCTCACCGTCTGGACTATCTATATATTTTTTTCCTCTTAGGTTATCACCAAAGTCAGGTAACGAGCACCATTTTATTTAGCCGACATCTACTCGTTGAGGTTGTGAAGTAGTTGCTTGATGGAATTGTGATGTTTATAGCTTACATGCAAAGTCCATATGTCTTTAAGCGTCTTTTGTACTTCGTGCTACATTACTGTCTGCAACTTCCAAGCAAACCAGTTAACGAAATCGTTTGGATTAGGCCTTTTTTAGGCTACTTTAACTTGATCGCTTGAACACTGGCTCCACTTTCATTCTGGCCACCTAGTAAAGTTTTTCGTGTAGCCTCTGGATTGCCCATTATTATACAGATTTTCACTTCAGACGCTTCTTTGGCTTTAATTAAGTGTTTGCCAGTTTCAGTCTTTTGTATACCTCGTGTCGCTCTTTGTTTTTACTTCGTTTAGGTGTTCATTTCTGTAGGGCATTGTTTATTTCGTCGTGTCTTTTGCAAAAGGTAGACTATCCCAAATGCTGGCTTTGCAAACAGATTGTTGACATCCGGGTTGACATCCTAGTTAGCGCCGAGTAGACACGCGCACGCAAACGCGGAAAATTGCAACATGCTATGATCAGATGAGATCACCAGGTAGACAAGCTGTTTGCAGCATAATAATACCATTCTAGTATACAAAACTGCTGTGGCAACAACTGACAGAGTTCGCATAAGTGATGTGGCTACAGACTTTTTTGAGTTATTCATCTAAACTATTTCGATTAATGAACTGTGTAGACTGAATCATGCCGGTGTGCTCTAGTTGTTCAATGCAAAGAATATAATTTTGTTTTCTTTAAAGCGTGAGTTACGTCTTCACACAGACATCTTTAAGTCTTTCCTGTTCGAGCTGAGTGTCTTTTAGCCTACAGAATAGAGTTTTTCATTTCACTAAGGATCAGGAACTGTCCTACACTTATTCTTCACTGAATCAGTGATATTGGAAAACACAGTTTTTCCTGTCTATTCTTTTTGTACACAAAATTGCAATGTGTATGACCAGTGCATGTGCTGTGTTCTCACTATGTGAGAACTATGTACACTATGTGTACATAAGATCTTTACAATTGGTTTACTCATTGTTTTGTTTGGTATTGAGGCAAACTTGTGCAGAGGTTCAGTGTTCTGGCACAAGTGTGAACACATTTGGCTTACAAAGCCTTTCTAGAACCATATGTAATTTTAACATGTTTTATTTGCTAAAAATGTATTCTATGTCTGTTTCACAAAGACATGGCAGAGGGGGGATTTGACCCATGTGAATGCATCTGCTCTCATGAACATGCCATGAGGAGACTTATCAACTTGGTGAGTTTGTCTTTATATGCCTGATATAGACCTAGGGTACTTATTTATTTCTTCATTGATTTCATATCAACAATAAACTGTTTTTATTATCTACCTAGGCCTACCCTTAAAGGAGAACATTTACACCGAAGTTCTCCTTTAATTCATTTTACTAACTTTTTTGATGATTACTCCATAGCTAAAAGGTACTATCAGCATTTTATGTGTTTTGTGTGGGGCCTAATGGTGAGGGAGTTGGTGTTGAGATTATAGGTCCGCAGGTTTGACTCCCATACCAGTAAGGAGAATGTGTGAGGGAGTAAATAACTAGTGCTCTCCTGCACCATCCATAGATGAAGCACCTATGGGAAAGGCATATAACTCGACATTGCTCCAGGGACTGTAACTAAAAACCTGTACCTTAATAACTGTAAGTCGCTCTGGATAAGAATGTCAGCTAAGTGTAATGTTTTTTGTAAACACTGGAACGCCAATATCTCCTCATGACCGGCTAGTTGTTTATACTCTTAGTATGCAAAAACAGTCTTCATATGTAGCCCAGACTAGTTAAGCTAGAAACAAACAACAAAGGGGGCAGTCTGCTACCCCAACAGTTTTAAGTTTCTTGAGGATCACTGAAGGTAGGGGTGAGCCCTTTGTATGTTTTATGTGGTCTTTGGTCAAAATGCAAATTTTGTTGTGGTGGACCAAAGCATGTGCTAAGAAATGTAAACATGAACACAGTCATAAACAAATGCAATATCTGCTACCATTGCTGATGGCACCTTTAAGCAGCAATTGTACAGAAGTATGTCATGATAGTTCATGTGTGTTGTCCTTTTGTCTTGTCAGTTAAAATTGCAGTTATAATCAGCCATTGTAAGCATCCCATTAAACTAATATCAAAAAGAGAGCTTCTAGGTTTAGACAAGTATTGCAATCATGTTTTAAGGTTATTTGAAGATGGGCAGAGAAGGAAAAGAATGACGCCACAAAAGTGTACTGTATGTTTGTCATGAAACAAAATGCCTCTGTGAATCTTTTGAAGTATGTCCTTCAAAACTACTGACACTTTAGTAGTCACTGTATAATACAATGACCTGATCAGGACACTTGGTTCTTCATCCAGTATCCAATGTGGACATTTTTATTTTGATATGTGTTATGAGATGTTTCTTGGTGCAATTAAGATGCTCGCTTATTTGCAATGTTTTGCAGCTGCGGCAGTCCCAGTCCTATTGTACAGACACAGAATGTCTACAGGAGAGTATGTCCTTTAATACTCCCAAAGGGTAGTTGCACATAGGAGAAGTCACAATTTTCACACAAACTGGCATACCTAAAAATATATATAAAATATATTAAAAAGCTTAAGCATAATGTGGTGCTGTAATGTAGCCATGTATTTTAGTGTTAGATAATGTTATACACATTTTCATTGGTACTGTGAATAGTATATTTACGTAATCATGTCTCTTCTACCTTTCAGTGTACTATTTTGTAACTAGTCAGTTTTACATCAGTCATTAGCTGTTCATACTTA
Organism: Coilia nasus; assembly: GCA_027475355.1. NCBI lineage: Eukaryota > Metazoa > Chordata > Actinopteri > Clupeiformes > Engraulidae > Coilia > Coilia nasus. The sequence goes on from CM050221.1 coordinate 8,462,800, forward strand.
TTGATTTTCTTATGTGTTATAATTATTTTCTGTATTTGAGAGTGGGTGCATTCATAGCATATCTACTGACTTCATTTTCCTGTATGTAGTCCCTGGTCCCAGCTCTTCAGCTGGGGAAGATTTCACTGTGCCAATGATCATCATGGGATGGATTGCATTAGCAGTTGTCCTCTTCCTGTTGCGTCCCCAGAGTATGAGGGGTGGTCCTGCAGCCAAACCTCGTGGCCCTCACAATGTATGTCACAAAGTCGCATGGCAATAGTTCTTCTCCTCTTCGCTGTATGAGTTCTGTGTCCAGAAATCAATTCTGTATTCGAGCTGCAGTACTTATTACTGAAGTTGTCTAAGTAAAATAACAGTAATGTTTAAAAATAGCTGACATGCTTATCTGGATTACTTTTATTCCTCTTTATAGACAGAAAACAGAGGCCCACCTGCACCTCCAGTAGATTAACCATTGCTATGGTTACAGGAGTTCTACCATTGGCCAAGAACCTGAGCTTTGACCTCTGACCTCAAGCAGCTGTCAACTCACTTGTTCTAATGGTTAGCTTTATGACCTTTAATGACAGTTCTTTGAGACTACTGTGGCTTCATATTTTCTTCTTTAGCACTGCAAGTGACCATAGATTTTAGACCAGATCAACTGTAAGTGAGTAATAGACAGAAAAGCAGGAACTGTCCCACTTGGACAGAGGGTTCTTTACATTCCTTTTTTATTTTGATGTCAAACAGGGTAAATTTGGGGTTCTTTAACTGGAAGTCTGAGACTAGACTGGAAAACATTACACAGAAGGAAAGCGCATCAGACCCCACACCCCTCACACAGCTTAATATTTTGCACATGTTTGTAATGAGTCATTTATGTAATGATGTTTGTACAGTCTTATTTTAACACTGGGTGGGTTACAAATTGACGCTGTGAGTTTGTGACTTACCAAAAGCAATCAACACCCAACAAATTAAAGAATGTATGAGACATAGTGTGTATAGGTATGTGCGCAAATGTCTTGGCGGCCTGTACGCAAAGCACACAAATCACTGAGGGAAGTCGGCTTTCTAAATTCTGGACGGGCCTTTGGAGAAGCATATCATTTGATGATGATGATGTTATGACCCAGTGGCTCATTCATGTTACAGAGACATTCATGTTAGTGACAACTCAGATGGCTGTGGAGTTCCATATACATTTATAGATGAATCAAATCACTATAGTGTAAAGAATTGAATAATCAGGTTGGAGTATTGTTGCAATTAAATTTGTGCTACATACTGCTAGACAAAGCACTGTATTCATATCACATAAAGGGCTTTCACTTTGCACTTTTCCTTAACTTGAATAAAGATCTGAAAATAACCACCACCGTGTGCTTTTTTTCATGTGAAGCCATCTTATACACTTAGTAAAATATATGTTTTTCATGTTTTTTAAAGGAGAACTTCGGTGTAAAATGAAAATTGCCATGTTAAAACATCATACCGAGTTGGTATGTGTACTGAGGAGCAAAATTGATTTAGCCTGTTGCATTCAGAGTTTAACTATTTTTTATCGTTTGTCCCAGAAGGCTAACAATGGAAGTGGTAGGTGCCCTTAGATGAACCATGACGACTATGCTATTTTTAAACCATTAAAACCGCTCGAAGAAACTCCACACTCCATCGGTAGTACAACAAAGGCTCTGGCATTCAAAACAAAGCACTGAGAATATTGTAAATGTACACAACGTTTATTTAAAAAACTGTTCTTACATGCAGTAGTTTGCAGTTGTTTCTTGTCGCCGCCATGATGAAAGTCCAAACAAGTCGATTGTATTACCTCTCCTCCTATTCTTCCTGCTGGTCCGTGTTCGTCAATCGACTTGTGCGGACTTTCATCATGGCGGCGACGAGAAACTACAGCAAGGTACTGCCTGTCAAAACTATTTTATTAATTGCAGTACTAATTATTAATTATTAGTTGCAGTACTGATACTGATACAATCGACTTGTTTGGACTCTCATCATGGCGGCGACGAGAAACAACTGCAAACTACTGCATGTAAGAACAGTTTTTTAAATAAACGTGTAAATTTACAATATTCTGTTTTGAATGCCAGAGCCTTTGTTGTACTACCAATGGAGTGTTTTGACAGGCAGTACCTTGCTGTAGTTTCTCGTCGCCGCCATGATGAGAGTCCAAACAAGTCGATTGTACTACCTCTTCTCCTATTCTTCCTGCTGGTTCGTGTTCCTCAACCAACTTGTGCGGACTTTCATCATGGCGACGACGAGAAACTACAGCAAGGTACTGCCTGTCAAAACTATTTTATTAATAAATGTTGTGTACATTTACAAAGTTCTCAGTGCCTCGTTTTTAATGTCAGGACCTGTGTTATACTACCGATGGAGTGTGGAGTTTCTTCGAGCTGTTTTAATGGTTTAAAAATAGCGTAGTCGTCATGCTTCGTCTGAGGGCACCTACCACTTCCATTGTTAGCCTTCTGGGACAAACGCTAAAAAATAGTTAAACTCTGAATGCAACAGGCTAAATCAATTTTGCTCCTCAGTACACATACCAACTCGGTATGATGTTTTAACATGGCAATTTTCATTTTACACCGAAGTTCTCCTTTAAGCCAGAGGAACCCAACTAAGAAAACTTCAGAACCCCCCTCTTGTTTTACGTCATTCTGACGTCTCCGGCATTGATTGGCGTGGGTTTGTCCTGATTTCCGGAAAAGATTATATTGCCGGGGTGTGCTAGAGGGGAAAGTTGCATGCAGTTGTAAAAGCCAGGGCAGGTAGTTAACGCAATTTTCGAGAACGACACTTCAGAAGTGAATCGAGTGACTGTAGGCGTATCTTCTGTGTTCTGCAAGCCTACTGGACATCGTGGTCGTAACTTCTATATCCAATCTAGTCTCTGTCTGTTTCCAAACACGGTAAGTGGTTCAGGTGGTTTTCATTTCTATCGTTAACTTTCCTAGCACGAGAATGGGTGTTTGGGGACACATACCTGAACCTGTTAAGCGTTAAGCTCATTCAGATAACAGGGCATTCAGCATTGTCCTGAAATTAAACATTTGTAACCTATTGTTACATTAGCCATCGTAGGTTAGGTCCTTGCTGAAAAACAGGCTTGCCTGGTGGTTAAGCTAGCTAGATATTCTTGACCATGTATGTTTTCGCCTAATCTTTGACAGATTGTACAGACACAAACGTAGGATACTCGTGTTTTAGTGCCTTCTACTATGTTGTTGTATTGCAGCGTAATTTAATTGGTTAAAATATTTTGACCCACAGATGTTTGAAATCAAGAAGATATGCTGTATTGGGGCTGGGTATGTTGGGGGACCCACTTGCAGCGTTATCGCTCAAATGTGCCCGAAAATCCGCGTCACTGTAGTGGACGTCAATGAGTCCCGAATACAAGCCTGGAACTCAGACACGCTGCCTATTTACGAGGTAAGCTAGGCCGGGCGCTCTCTACTTGTAGAAAGACATGCCTTTCACTGGTCTACTTTTATTGAGACTCTTTATTTTATGTAAATAAATGTTACAGTCTGCGTCGATGCCTCAGTAATGCTGATATGTGTCTGTCCTCCTTGTGTGCGTTATTGTAGCCAGGCCTCAGTGATGTGGTTTTCTCCTGTAGAGGTAAAAATTTATTTTTCTCCACTGACATTGATGCTGCCATCAGAGACGCAGACCTGGTGTTCATCTCTGTAAGTCATACTACATGTAAAGCTTTGAAATGATTACATTCAGTGATGTTTAGCAGATAACTCCTTTGCCAGTGTTTATTGACTTGGCATTGAACATTACTATAGATCAATATAGTTTCTTCTTTCAGTAAATATAATATGGTGATTTGTAGTTTGAAGTAGTTTTAATATGTGTATTTTTTTCCTTTAAAGACAGTGGACATTGTTGACTTTTTACTGTTGACCTTTGTGTCTCAGGTGAACACACCCACTAAGACATACGGCATGGGAAAAGGTCGTGCTGCTGACCTGAAGTTTATCGAGGCTTGTGCTCGGCGCATTGTTGAGATGTCCGATGGTTACAAGATTGTCACAGAGAAAAGCACGGTACCTGTCCGTGCAGCTGAGAGCATCCGCAGGATATTTGATGCCAACACCAAACCTAGCCTCAACCTGCAGGTGTGTACATTTGTCTGAGTTTCAGTCTGTCTGTGTGTTTGTACCAGATGGTCATGTCATCACTTTTGTGGATGTGCAGGTACTATCTAATCCAGAGTTTCTTGCGGAGGGGACAGCCGTACGGGACTTGAAAGAGCCAGACCGTGTGCTGATTGGTGGAGATGAAACTCCAGAGGGCCAAAGGGCCATCCGTGCATTGTGTGCCGTTTATGAGAACTGGGTCCCTAAAGCTCGGATCATCACCACTAATACCTGGTCATCCGAACTCTCCAAACTGGTGAGAACACGCAAATATATACCAAACTGAACATATCATGCTGTCGTGTTCCATTTCAGTGTGTTAGTCAGTGTAGCATGTCTTCCTTACATAATGTTAACATGAAGTTTTTTTCCCTCATGTTATTAGGCTGCAAATGCATTCTTGGCACAGCGCATCAGCAGCATAAACTCAATCTCTGCACTTTGTGAGGCAACTGGAGCTGATGTTGAAGAGGTGGCAAGAGCCATTGGTATGGATCAGCGAATTGGCAACAAGTTTCTCAAGGCCAGTGTGGGTGAGTACTGATGCGGTTAGTATGGGAACACATTATTACATCACTGTTGGTGCTCTGTCTAGTCTGTGAGTTTGGTTCAAGCAAATGCAAAATGACCCCAATATTTATGGCAGAGTATTCACATCTGGATCTCAGTTAAATTTAGTTCGACTTACATTTATTCCAGTGAGAAAAATGATTGAAATGTGTACAATTTTAAGGTAGAAGGCCAAAAATCATAAAAAGCAAAGCCATCGTACAGTGTAATCCTACAGGGAAACTTTGCAGGTGAAGGTAAACTGCCTGTCTTCAGCACTGTCAAGGTAATATACATTGATTTCAGTGTATTAGAGCCTAAAAATCATCCCAACAGAAATACAGTCTGTGTCTGTTTACCTCAGTAAGTCTTAACAAACTGTAGAAAAGTACTGTTTCTCAGATGTAGTACACCATTCAGTGCATGCAGTAATTTCTTTGAAGTGGAGCGATCAGAAAACAGTGCACATGCAACAATCAAATACATGCAGTGAATGGGGTCTTTTGTTGTGGCTGTTTTGTTTTCAGGGTTTGGAGGGAGTTGTTTCCAAAAAGATGTACTAAACCTGGTTTATCTGTGTGAGGCTTTGAACCTTCCTGAGGTGGCATCCTATTGGCAACAGGTAGAAAAACAAACACATGCCTTATGGAGGTAGACAGTAAATACTTTGTCTTCCTTACTTTTGTGACTATGGCCAAAGATGACTGTGTTTTTAAGGTGATTGTCAAGTTGAGGCACTATTAGAAAGGCAAGATTGTCTTATGAATGATGAATGAACCCTGGTAAACCCATCCCTCTGAATTCATGTCAGCACAGATGATAAGTGAGAGGGAATTCTTAAGCTGATATACAGACCAGTGTTAGCTTTCAAAAGACTGGAGAGAAATAAAAGTCACCTCTAATAGTAATGTAATGGCTGTAAATCGTCAAATTTTGGCAGAATTACGATGTCCATACCATGTTGCAAATTTATTAAAATTGACTGGTCCATATTTTTCATATATTTTTTAAACTAAAATCAGATATCCCACCAGACGGTTTACATTAGATCACAATACATAAATGTAATATAATGCATTCAATCTGGTAGAGACCATCATCCTGTAATATCGTTTGACCTGTACGGTTGTGTTCAAAATAATAGCCGTGTGTCAAAAGACCACTTTCTGGCACCTGTGAACAGGTATTCCACATTTGACATTACATGTTTTTTTTAACAATTGGACTTTGCTGGGGCTTCATGTTGATAGATTGGCTTCACACAGGCTCCTTTTAATAGTCACAGTACTCGCAGTTAACTTTAGACTGTCTTTGATCACCCTGGAGCTGATCAGTGGCTGAGTCTTTGCCATTTTAAAGCAGTGCAGATTATTTTACCCGAGTAGCCTGCCAATTTCTGCACTTTATGTTTTTCCCTCTCCCATCAACATTTTTATCAAAGTAAGCTTTTCTTCTAAACAATGTCTGAAACGACCAATTTTTTGTAGGCTTTGACAGGGAAATGCATTCATGGCACGTGCTGGTGTCGTCCTTAAATAAGGGGCACCTGATTGACATCTGTTTTTTCACAGAACGAATGGTCTTACTACAACCCCAATTCCGATGAATTTGGGACGTTGTGTTGGGACTCAATTCAACTCAACACTGCTATTATTTTGAACACTCCCCTTTCAATTAATTGCTCAGTTAGATCAACATCAGGCATATTGTGAATGTTGAGTCTGTTGGTCTTCTACGACTCTACTACATCTACTGGTAAATTGTTTGCCATGTAGTCAAACAAGTTGGAGTGCTGTTATTTTGAACACAATTGTATCTACCAATATGGCAATTGCTGGACATGCATGGGTTTAAAGTTGTCATTCCTCGAGAAATCTTTTAGTACTTGCTCTTTTTGAAATATCATCGGTCACTCCAAGTTGCATATGCATGCTGCACGTGAAGATGTTCTTCTACCCAGATTGCCTTAATCCGTAAATAAAAGAAAATAGATGGAATAATGAGCGAATAAGAAAAGGGCAAACAAAGTGACGTAAGTTTGTGAATTAGAAAAAGCCATGCAAAGTTGTGACAGAAGAAGTCTCGTTGCAGCACACATTCACCTTGGTAAGTAGGTTTGTTTGTTTAGAACGTTTAAATTTCTATGTGGTGTGCTATGACCAAATGGGCTTTGAATGATTGTAGCCTCTGACTAGCATAGCTGACAACCAGTCATTCAACCCCTCTCAATCTCCTCCACCAAACTAGAACAACCTGAAACAGGAGCACAAAACGCATTTTTTTCAGCAAATGCCGGCTGACAGGTCATTTTATTCATTTTAAAGACTAAGGCAAAATTAATGAAAACCGATGCAATGACACCTTTAAAGGAGAACTTCGGTGTAAAATTAAAATTGGCATTTATTAATAAAATAATTAATTTTATTAATACATTTATTAATTTATTTATTAATAAAATAGTTTTGACAGGCAGTACCTTGCTGTAGTTTCTTGTCGTCGCCATGATGAAAGTCCGCACAAGTTGGTTGAGGAACACGAACCAGCAGGAAGAATAGGAGAAGAGGTAGTACAATCGACTTGTTTGGACTCTCATCATGGCGGCGACGAGAAACTACAGCAAGGTACTGCCTGTCAAAACTATTTTATTAATAAATGTTGTGTACACTTACAAAGTTCTCAGTGCCTCGTTTTTAATGTCAGGACCTGTGTTATACCACCGATGGAGTGTGGAGTTTCTTCGAGCTGTTTTAATGGTTTAAAAATAGCGTAGTCGTCATGCTTCGTCTGAGGGCACCTACCACTTCCATTGTTAGCCTTCTGGGACAAACGCTAAAAAATAGTTAAACTCTGAATGCAACAGGCTAAATCAATTTTGCTCCTCAGTACATATACCAACTCGGTATGATGTTTTAACATGCCAATTTTCATTTTACACCGAAGTTCTCCTTTAAGATTATGAGATCATCATGCACCATGTTTCTCTTGTGACAGTGCTTATTTTCCACATGCTGTTGCATTCCCTTTCCAAATCATACAGGTAATTGATATGAATGAGTACCAGAGGAGACGATTTGCTAGCAGAATCATCGACTGTCTGTTTAACACAGTCACAGGAAAAAAGATTGCCCTGCTTGGCTTTTCCTTCAAAAAGGACACAGGAGACACAAGGTACATGCATACACACTTCTTACAAGCAAATTTTACGTGCCATGGAAGACTTTTACATTTCATCATGTTAGTTTATTCTTTGAACTACATACACACACCTACAGTCATGCTGTAATGGTAATGTCCCCAGGCATTGTTGGCCTGCGTTATGGAGTGGTTGTGGGTCCATGGGACTACACCTCTGGAATGTTTGTTTTGGAATGTTTGCAATGTTCAGTCCTCATGTTGTGGAGAAGAAGTTCTAGTTTGAAGTTTGAACTTTACACATTATGTTTGGTAAATGACAAAGGGCTGTAAGAACTACAGTGTTTCCCTTAGATTTTTTTGTGGCAGCGGTGCGGTCAGTTAAAAACATTGTTAACCTAACTATGCTAGGTCGGAAAACAGTGCCGAAATGAAGCATTACTTCGATTGTGATTTCACTGATCAGCAGTTTTGCTCATCATATGAACAGCGGTGGTGCATTGCTGTTGAATGCATATAGAGTAAATTATTATAGTATTAATGACATTTTGCAAAGGTACTTCAACAATCCCCAGATAGCCATTGACTTTATACACTCACTTAGTCAAGACGTAAAATGACCGTGGGTGCATATCTATTAACAGAGAGTCCTCGAGTATTTACATCTCTAAATATCTTATGGATGAAGGAGCAAAATTGCACATCTATGACCCAAAGGTGCTCAAGGAGCAGATTCTTCGGGATCTTTCAGGAGATAACCCAGAAAGAGGTATGTGTTCTGTATATCGGTATGAGAGGGGCTGTACAGGTATTGTTCGGCATATATAGGTGGTGAGGTTATTTAATAGTGTAATGTTTCAACAGTGTCTGAGCTTGTCACAGTGACAGAAGACCCCTATGAAGCCTGTGCAGGAGCACACGCTCTGGTCATCTGCACAGAGTGGGACATGTTTAAGGTAATCCCCTTACTGGTCTTTTACTGTTGTTACAGAACAGAATATGTGCAGTGTCTGAAAATGTGAGTGATGTTGTCTTTGCTAGGATCTGAACTATGAGAAAATTTATGGACGCATGCTGAAGCCAGCATTTATATTTGATGGACGGAGAGTTTTGGATCATCTGCACCCACAACTTCAGAACCTTGGTTTTCAGGTACAGGTTTTCTCACCCTCACTGAATTAGCACTTCAGAATGAGATGAGTGTTTAGTTATCCTATAAATCCATACTTGTTTACAGCATATACACCTACATATGGGGTGTAGTTTTGCTTGAGGACAGGGTTCATTTTTCTAAAACTTCTTGTTTGGTTCCTTGACTGTGACTGACTGAATCAGATTTCAAGCCCTTGATAAATCACAGCCTAACCTTACAGGTTGTCCCATAACGTTCCATATTAACATTCTATAACTCTGCAGTGAACATCAATAAAAGTGCCTTACAAAGTAGCAGAAAGTAGTAAAATGCCAGATGCTGACTTTTTTGCAAACTCATACACTGACACTTACATCAGTAGTTTGTATGATTAATTGTGATATCCCAATAAATAGTAATAATCACTCCTAAATCTTGGGCTTGCAATGACACATTGCAATGGCATGTTGCACGGCAATCACTTCCCCGAAGGAACTCTATCTATTGGTGAAAGAATAATTATTTATTAATACATTACTTCATGTTTTAATTGATGTGGAATAATTTCATTTATTTAATGAAATCTTATTAAACATGTTTTAACTGTTTAACTGAAAATGCAATGTTCACATCAATTCACGTCATGCCTAACAACATCCCTAAGCTGTTCTAAATCCAGCCCAGCCCACGCCCCACCCCACCCCACTGCCTAATTCTCCAGTGTTCATTGTTTAGTAAACCTGCAGAACCAGACCAGTGTCATTCTGTCTCATATGAACCCTCCCTCACACACCTTTCATACATTTTACCAACAAAAGCTGTGAAAGGCAAAGCATCATCCCACCCACACTAGGCATTACCTTATTTAACTGATGAACTCTCAATACGTCAGGGAGGACAGACAAATGATACCTGGTGTGCCATTGTTCAAAACACTGATATGGGGAGTTGACAGATTACTGGTGTCACACACGGAGTTTAACTTGATGAGTCATGTATGTTAACATTTTTTGTGAGAAGTAGTGATTTATTCATCTGCCCAGGGTTCTGTGCCAGTGTAGCAACACTGTGACTTACAAGAAGCGTGTGTGTGTGCGTGTTTGTAGATCGAGACCATTGGTAAGAAAGTAACTCCAGCCCGGATTCCTTTCACTCCTCCTGCTGGAATGGCACGGATCTCTCTAATCGACCCACCAGCAAAGAAAGCCAAATTCTGACCTGCTGCTCCTGCAACCAAATTCGACTCGACTCTTCCACAAATCCATCCGACTTTGCAATAGAGCGGTTAAGTCTGTTTTGCACATACACACACCAGCTGAAGACTCTTTAAATACCCATACAAAACACATTTCTTGGATTCACATTAGCATGTGGCAGCAGATTCAGATGATTTTCAACTGGTTTGGGCTGGTATTTGTCCCTTGTGTAATGTCCTCTTGATCAAAAGTTAAAGTGTCCTATTCTATGTTATGTCAATTATATAGTTGTTCTAGTGAGTTTCTACCTTGTTTTGAATTTTTGCTTTTTTGAAAGAAATCTTTTATATAGTTTGAATGTTGAGAATGAAGAAATGACTGATATTGGACCAATCTGAAGGAATGTCATTAAACTTATTGTAAATCTGCTTTGTTCAGAAGTTTATTTTTATTTCCATATTTTACAAACTCTTAATGAAGTAGTTTGAGGTACAGCAATCACTTCATGTTCTCACTATGAGAATGTGTATTAAGCTTCAGTTAACAATTTAAATGTGCGTCTTCAGATTGCCCCTTTTGGTCGTCTGCCCTTGATTAAGCGTGTATACTGAAGCTGATGTAGTAGTAATTATATATAAATAGTTAGGAGGTACGATGGATCGGTATCTGAAGTGGGAACACTGGACAAACACTTCAATCTGCTGCAGCTGTAGTCTTCCTGTTTTCTAGAAGATTCTTTAGGAAGAATTCACCTGGAGGGCAAACAACATTTTTATTTAGGGTAAGTTATAGTTTGCTCATGTTAGCTGCTCCAGCTTATTAAACAAAAATAAAGTAAGAATATAAATTTGATCATATACTCTTTGGTTTAGGTTTTTGAGTCATACCTGCTTTATATGAGGAACGCACAAGCGGACCACTTGCTGTATAGGCAAAGCCCATTTCTTTTCCGACCTTTTCCCAGTGAGCAAAACGCTCTGGGGTGACATACTCCTCCACCTGTACAGACATGTACAAATATAAATATGTTCTTGTATCTCCGATAAACGTCCATAAAGGTACCAAACAGAAGCAAAGACTCACCTTTAGGTGGCGTTTAGTTGGCTGCATATACTGACCCAGGGTGAGACAGTCTATTCCACTATCACGCAACTCTGCAACACATAACTCATTACTAGGAGTGAGCCATAGGAAATAGGTTAGACTTCTCAACAGTGTGGGCTTTTCAGTTTTCACAATGTCATTTTATTAAGTACCGTCAAAGCTATTTGTTATTTATGCACATATGTATGGAAGACAGGTGCCCAAGTCTTCACACTACCTTTCATGGCTGAGTATATCTGCGCATCAGTCTCTCCTAGTCCGAGCATGATGGAGGTCTTAGTGAGGATAGTGGGATTTACTGCTTTGGCATGGCGCAAGACAGCAAGCGACTGGTCAAAATTTGCCCGAGGGTCACGGACATACCTGTAGCCAAAATTATATTACTGAAGGGAATGAGACACACACAGGTTACAGGCTTCAACAGCACCAACCTTCTCTGCAACTAGAATTTTTTTCTTAATCATTGATTGACAACCTAACCACCGATCACAAACAATCACAACCTATTGTGTGGACAAGGTGGTTTGATGCTCTTTACTGCCCTCTGCTGTTAACACATCTTATTACAGCCCCAAACAAAGCAACTTCATACAACCTCATACAAAAGGCCAACAAACGCCCCCTTGTGGACGTTACATACTGTCCCTTTTACCACAGAAATATAATATTTAAAGAGATACTATGCAACTTTGACTGCATTTTCTCAACGGATCTCCCCCTAGTGTCACCAAGTAAATGGACACTCTTGTAAAAATGGATTGTTTTACCCTCCCCTGTGCATGTGTTTTCAACTCAACTTATCAGAGTAACTGGCAGATACGACAGTAGTCATGACCACCAAGGTAAGAAAAGTCAGAATTTCTGAAACGTGATCCGGCTTCTCACGATATTCAAGACTTTGTAAGTCTGAAGGTGCCGGTACGGACACCCAGATATTGCAAGCATGGTATTCTGTCCACAGACAGCGAGGGCGGTCGAGAAAGTCTTCATTCGCCTGGTATCAATTACTCATCCACTTATGTCAATGATTAATTAACTTTAAAAAAAGAAGAGGACATTTTGAAAAATTACAGTTACAGTTGTTCCATTCAGTGTTTACTGTCGCATAAGTCTACAATGCATATGAATGTAGGCAATGACCATAAGTGGAAAGTGGAGATTTACGAATTCAAATGGTCCAAAACCCTTTTCTTGCATCTAAAACCTGACCTGTCCCGTGGAAATAATGGCAAGGGGAAGGCCAAGAACTCTGCAATGCGGAGTGGAGTTCCTTCTGCTGAGTCAATTTGGACAAAACAGGTCACCTCAAGGGCTGTTCTCCTGCTTGCATCAAGGAAATATTTTAATCTATAATTTTCTTTATATTTAGTTCTATTCTCATTAGTTCTACTTTCACTCCAATAAATGGCCAATACTTTGTAAGTTTATGAGAACAACTGCTTCATAATAATGAACAGCATGAACAATATGCCTTTGATGTTGGAAGAAGTTTTTTTCTGTGAGGTTGAAGGTGAAGGTATACCTCTGCAACTCTCGAACAGTCTCCACATTATGGGCATACACATCCAGGCCTGACAGGGCAAGCTTCTCCACTGCACTCAAGTTGCCACGGAAATCAGGGGTCAAACATTCAACCAGTAGGGCTGGACTCCTAATGAATCATAAAGAAACAAAAGAGTCCTGTCCAACATGTCTAAAAACTATTTTAATTGTAATGAGTTAATAATACTATAAAGTTGACCTAAGTGACAGCTAATAATTGTCATGAATGCTCTCTCTCCAACTTTTCACAGGCATTTAAATGACATAAGGGCAGGGGGCTGTCAGTTCCTATCCCTCTAAAAATGAATTCCTTACCTCTGCTTCAGGTTTACTACTGTCTTGGCAAAATGCTCTGCGCCACCATCCGGTATGTCTGTGGCATATAAGCAAGTTTTCAGAAGCAAGTTTGCTTATGGATAGTTTCCAAAAACACAAAACATGAACACAATTTTGATGGGATTGTAGTCTAATGTAATTTTCACAGAAAAAAAAACACTTTGTTTTCACCACTTGTTAAAATAACTAATGTGTAGCTGAGACCAATGGTTTACATGATAAATGTGACTTTTAACTGCTGTTGGAAGTCCGATGCTGCATATAATTGTTGTATTGGGATGATCGTGATCATCACAGGGAATGAAGGAAATACAAGAGCTCTCACTAGAGTAAATTGGGGTGACTTGGTGATAACTGTTGTAGTCAGTTCAATTCACTTTTCCTTTGTAACATGGCTAAACCATGCAGTGATTTCTAGTTATATTTAGATGTATACAATGTTTGCAAGGTCCTTGTCATTTCAGAATATTTCTAGACCACAACCAGTGCATTAAATATAAAATGGCAGTGTAAGGGCCCATTTCCACCAAACACTCCGCATACAGCACATAGACAGAAAGTGCCCGTTTTCAGTCCGTATTCATTTAGAATGCACGTTAACAGATTAGACCACTTCCACCGCATGCGTGATCTGAGCGTATTGTGTCACACATACACACATATTGTACACGGTTACGTGCTGTGCACACTCAAGTTGGTGGAAATGAAACCTAAGGCCACCAAAATCAAAATGAACAAAGTATGACATGTCTTACCGTCCCTGTCCACTGAGGTTAAGACTACATAGTCCAGCCCCCAGGCAGAAATGGCTTTGGCTGTGTTTTCTGGTTCATTGGGATCTAAGGGTGGAGGTTTGCGGGCAGTCTTTACAGAGCAAAAGCGGCATCCACGTGTGCATGTGTCCCCCATCAGCTAAAGAGTGAGAGGGGATCGAAGTGTTACAACTGAAAATGCACTCTGACATAATTTATTAATGTAAGATTGTTTTTTAAACAATGAAATGCAGTACACCTTGTTTTTGTAATATGTCATTGGCGTTGTTGACTCACTGACCATGATTGTGGCAGTAGCTGTGGCGTATTCTCCTCCACCCCAACACTCCCCGATGTTTGGACATCTTGCCTCTTCACACACCTTTAAAAGTCACACACATGTACATACACAAACGTTCACATCACCAAACAACTAAAAGACCCACGAGCATTATGCACTCATACTGTAACATCTACTTGGTAAATACAAGGGGACCGTGTCTATGTGACCTCCACCCAGTATCTTACCGTGTGTAAATTCAGATCTCTTAGTGTGTTCTTAAGTCTGTTATAGTTTTTGCCAATCGGAATCTCTGTCTTCAGCCAAGGGGGTAGCCGCAGCCTAGCAGAAAACAACAAAGGCAAATCACATGAACTGCTGTTGATATCGGTGCAACACCAGCATGTTAAACCTTAATCGGGGTCATTAAAAATAACCTCATACTCTTCGTGTCGATAAGCATCTGTCAGAAGAACTTTAACAACGATTTCGCATTCAACTTATGCACAGTCGTTCACGGACCAATATGCAGGGAAACCAAAACATGCTAGTTCATGACCCAGACAAACACATTTGACAGTGTAGGCCTTCTTATACAAGCCAATTTGACGTTTAACTCGCCTCTCTCCTTTCTGACGCTTCAAGTTGCCACGGTATTCCTCCCATCGGTCCTTGTCTGACAGTTCACCTGAGATAAAGTCCTGTAAATCTGGTCCGTCCGCACTTAACTGCTTCTTGCGATCCTTCGCAGCAGTGGTTAAGCTAGTAGTACAAACCTGCAACAAGTAAAGCAATCACATCAGTTTAGATCACAGGGACTGCAATATAACTACTTTAAGAGTGGAATTCTAGACCGTTCCATTGCGCTGCTGTCAGTCAAATCTGTCAGAGATTTGTTTTGTGTTACAATGGAAAAAAATGCAAATGTTCAAAGAAATTGACGTCAATAAACAGCTCGCTGGGCAGACTATTTTTTGGACTGGCTAACAAGTTACACTAGCGTGCAGCTAATTGACCTACGAAGTTACGCTAGCATCAACATTTGCACCAGCCCCAGTGAGTCGACAAATGTTCAAGAAGGATTACACACTACGCAGAAACTTACATAAGACGTATCGATGCACCTTGACTGGGAAAGAAGCCGACTGCGTGTGAAACGACCAGCGACAACGCAAGTTTGTTTCATCAGTAACATGACTTTAGCCCATGGAAGCTTCTTGGTGTCAATGACAACACGTATCGTCTATCGATTGCTTCGCCCTGTCAAACACCAAAAATGTTAACAATTTAAAACACGTGTTTAACTCGCAGTATTTAAAAGCAGCTGTACTACCATAAACAAAACAATTTATCTCCAAAAACTCCAGATTTTTACGTTGACTGATTTGAAAATATTTGGTGGGTCTTTAACTGTAGCGTACATGGGTTGAATTGTTTAGGTAATCACAGTTTTTTCCTGTCAAACAACCGGTGACGTATATAATCCGTGACCATAAGTGGTGACGTCCTTCCTCCTTTCCTTCCTTTCCTCCTTCATCAGCGAGGTAAGTACAAGGCGGTCTGTCTCCAGTGTTAATTTGAATCCATGTCAATCTGATAATTTTAACCATCATCAGAAGTAAATAATCCTTATATGAATGTAGATTAAGTATATTTCTTAATGTAACCTTATATTTTGTTAGAAACGGCTTATTTGAGACTGTAAGCTCAGGTTTGCGGATATGATGTCGTTAGCATCCTATGCCCGGTTCTTAATTTGTTTAACATGTACTATTGACTGCGCTATTTTGTTTTGGGCCTGTTGTTTGACATGTTTTATTAGGAAAGTCTTGGTTTCACATGTAAAGCTAGTTGTGAGGAACATGTGGATGTCTAATATGAGGCTAATGTTTGTTTTACAGAATGAAGACCATTCTTAGCAACCAGACTGTCGACATCCCCAGCAATGGTATGCTAACTTATTAGGTCCTGAAATGTGACAGTCTCGTGTCAGGATATATTTTAGACCATTTCCGTTGTTTGTACTTGGTATTCATACGATATTGTAAATGATTTTGCAGTCGAGATTGCGCTGAAGGGGCGGACGGTCATCGTCAAAGGCCCCAGAGGTACTCTCCGACGGGAGTTTAACCACATCAACCTGGAGCTCAGTCTGCTCGGCAAGAAACAAAAAAAGGTAGGTAATTGGTAATGTTTCTAAGTTGTGTTCAGACGAAAAGTGCCTTAGCTGCTTCGTTCATGTAATTATTGACTGAACTGTTTTGACTTTAGCTCCGTGTGGATAAATGGTGGGGTAACAGAAAGGAGCTGGCCACAGTGCGTACCATCTGCAGCCACGTCCAGAACATGATCAAGGGAGTGACTCTGGTAAGTGACCTGATGTGAGCACTGGCATAGTAATAACATCTGTGCAACCTGTCATGCTGATGCTGAAAGTGCCGGGAGTACTTTTGGTGTATTGGCTTCTTCTTCTTCTTCTTCTTATTATTATTATTATTATTATTATTACATTTTTTTAATCTTTTTTTTTTTCCGGCGGTCTTTTAGGGGTTCCGGTACAAGATGCGTTCTGTCTACGCCCATTTTCCCATCAACGTTGTGATTCAGGAGAGTGGATCTCTTGTGGAGATCAGGAACTTCCTTGGGGAGAAGTACATCAGAAGAGTGCGCATGAGGACTGGTAAGTCAGTATGCATGCATAAGCATGGCACTGTCCTTGCTTCATTTTAGCTTGTTTGGCAGAGAGTAATGGGATGTCTGAAAGGGAGCTTTTGCCCAGTGGTTTGTTTTAATAACAGTGGGTTAAGTTTTTAATATAGGTACCCCTAAATATTTTACTTAGGTGTCATAGTTATCTGTAAAAAGATGAGTCGTCATTGTCGTGTAAACATGGTAATTGCAGTTGAGTTCAGTACTGAAACGGTCTTTTTGTTTAGTATCTGGTGAAGAGCTTCTGCTCTTGGAGCTCTTCTCCCATGTGTGTGTCTAAAGGCGTTTGTACACTAACAGCAGTTGGAGTACACCAAGCAGACTTTGGTGCATTTTACTTCTTGGTTCGGTCCGTCCATGTTGGTGTGAATTGAACATTTGTGCTTGGGGGTGGTCCAAATGAAGTGATCTGAGAAAGAGGTCGTCTCAGTCTGCACCAAATGCGATCTCTGGTGTTATCCATCTAGTGTGAAAGCTACCCTGATCCAAACTAAGTAGTTGTGCTTCATTATGAATGGGGAGTTGAGTTATGGGTAAAAGTTGGCATATATTCACATAAAATAGATTTTGCAGATATACCTTGCAGTGAGGGTAGTGTACATTATGTGGGTCTATAAAAAGATTTCCTGATTATTTGCATGAGACTGTTAATGAGCAAACACGCCCCTTTTGCTTACAGTAATGTACGATACATTTTTAGTTACTTGAATTCATCAATAGATTAGTCTCCACCACAGCTGATTTTCAAACTAAATGGCTAATACACGCGGTGCAACTAAGGCCTAAAGCAAAGACCAGTAGAAAAGCAAAGGTGTGTCACTCCATAGTAAACATTAAATGTAGTGATGGCTACGTTTATTTAGAAGACAAATCTGATGAAGCAGGCATTCCATGTCTTGGCCCTGTTTTCGTCCGTGATCATGGGCTTATGTAGAAATGAACCAAAAGCCTTGGGTGATGTTATTGGGTGTAAGACTGGATGCTTGCAGGTGTCAAAAATAAAATGGGGTAGGTTCTCATTCATATAGCTCATGGTAATTGTAGAGTTGCATTGACTTGACAGAAGTCCAGTTACCCGTGTTTCCACAACTACAATCAATGAGGTTTACATGGTAATTTTTAATCTGTGGATGAAGGTAAAATCTGTCACTTAACATTTACAACACTTGTATCGAGGTATTTTTGAGCCGAATCAATATGCATCATGTATTTTAAATAGAAAAGGTGTTGTGTTCTCAGTGCCACAAATATGAAAACGCAAGTACGCTGTTTTAGTTACGCCTGTGCAGAGAAGTGGTTCAATAAAGTGTTTTGGCATCACAATAAGACTATGACAAATCTCAACTATATATCTCATAAACAAATATATTGATATACCATACCAACTGAACAGCATTCCCCTTTAAGTGCATATTTTCTTCTGTGGTTGCTAAGAGGTATCACTTGCATGTCATTCAATACAAGTTTGAGTGTTCTGTCAGTTGATCCATACAAATATTGGTTTACTGTTTCAAACTCAAACTTTGTTCCATGCTCAAAACCCATCTGACTGACTCAGTGCGGTTACATGGTGGCAAATAACTCGATTATAGCTTTAATTCGACTACCCTTTGCAGGGGGGCAACTGCAGTTGTCAGAGTATACATGGCAGTGAGTAGTTCGAGTCATTGGCCGAAAGCACCTAGTACCACGGTACGATGGGCAGTTTTTTAACCCTATGGGCCCGACGCCCGCAAATTTACACCTATTCTCTGTTGAACTACTTTGGAACGGTACATCATAGCGATATGGCACTCGTACCAAACGAAACTGCAGAACCAGGGCTTTACAATGTTTCCCGCTTATTTTTGTGATCAAGTATCGGCAATATTAATAAATTAATATTTAAAAATTCGCCAGAATCTCTGATTTTAGCCCTTTAGCACAGACATTACTCTCATTGAAATTACTCGCGAACCCGTGATCGGATAGATAAGGCACGCACATCAGAAGAAAGTACATAATCTCAGCTTTCCAACGAAACCAAGCACTTATTATCACATTAATTTATCACGTTAAAACAAACACTTCACGTAGGACGCTTGTTCTTGGAGAGTAGGGGAAGGAGGGAAAAAAACACCAGCGGCAGCGTTTTGAAAAGCGCCCAGGACCTTTTTTCAGAAACACCCTGTATCATAGGAATATAATGTAAAACATCCACCCGCATCTGAGAAAAAAAAACGCCAATGTAGTTTTGCTTATTGCTGAGGAAAGGCGCCGCCAACAAATGATACAGGCGGGGGTCACAAGCATGCGCAGAACACAAAGTCCTAACTCCAATCCGGTTGACCCTATACATGCACCCCTGATTTGATTAACAATCGAGTTATCTCTGGGTGTTAACTCGACTATGGTTGTCCGATTTCTAGTCGAATTAAGGTGTTTACATGAAAACTCTTAGTCAAATTAAGCCAATGATTCGAATTATTACACTGCCATGTAAACCCACTGACTATCTTGCTACCAAGGATTTAATCTGTAACATCTGTGAATAGCCCTGGAATGTCTGGAACTGTGAAGTATCCTTTTAATTGTTGAACATTGTCAGGATTTAGGTCCTGCCTTAATGTTGCTGTACAACATTTAGTCAGGTTGATGCACGAACAGTTAAACTGGAGAAGTGCAGCCCAACTGTATTACATGCTGATGGCAGATTTTAAATGCAGTTTGACTGTGCCACCTTGCAAATGTAAGCCGTTTGTGCATGAACTCTTGCTTGTCAGCTAAACCTGTGCATTTTTCATGGTTCTAGTTGGCTTGTATGAGTCCCTCTGCTTATGATTGTCCACAGCTATAGTGTTTTGGATTAAATATGGTCCTCTGCTGTGGTTCCTGACTGAGTATGATCTACCCCCGTCTTTAGGAGTGTCCTGTGCACTGTCTGCTGCTCAGAAAGACGAGCTTGTTCTGGAGGGCAATGACATCGAGCTGGTATCAAACTCAGGTGAGTGTCTTTAGTAATGCATAACACTCCTACTCAGACAACTTCTGAACATTGGAAGAAACAAATGTAAAAGACTACTGGCCTTTTCCCTTACCCAGCACCTAAATCTCTTGACTGTTGCCTAGTATGGTCAGTAAACACTTTGCTTATGGTATGTTTGTGGAATGTAACAGATAATTTAGACAGCCCAAATCTGACAATCCCAGTACATCCAGATTAATTTGAAATGATTCACATCAGATTTTTGGAAATCGATCCCAAATGCAATTTTGGGGTGGTTTGATTTGTGACTCCAGACTGACACATTTATAGAAATCTGCTTGGACACTGGTCGTCTTGATTTTTCAAGATGTCCTTGCGTCACAATGAACAATGAACCCAAGGGCTTCATCAAATCCAAAGAGGCAAAGGGCTTTAAGCCATGCTATATCAGTAGTGGGCCGAAGATCTTGCAATAGTCCACTAACTTGTCTGTCACAGTTTTGTACTCTGTATGATCCTAATGAAGTGTGAATTTGTTTCATATATTTCATATTCTGGTGTCTGTTTAATTTTCTTTAATCTCAATTCCCCCGCTGATCAATGTAATTAACTTTATTTAAGTTGGTCTTGGATATGGTTAACCCTAACTGTGTCGTAACAAAATAAGTGGTTAACCAGCAGAGTGTGTGTGTGTTTCAGCGGCTTTAATTCAGCAGGCTACCACAGTGAAGAACAAAGACATCAGGAAGTTCCTGGATGGAATTTACGTGTCAGAGAAGGGCACTGTAGTGGAAGCTGAGCAATAAACCTTAGAGGTTAGAATGGCCTTTCCCACCGTGAGGAAAATGGGGCCAACCCGCTTCTATCGGGCTGTTTTTTTTTCCATCTGCACTTGTCCAATCTGTTCATTTTTCATCTACGTTGTCATCCATCGTGTTTCTTGCCCCCCCAAAAAAAGCTATTCTTTGATTCCCTTTTTTTTTTTTTTTTTTTTTTTTTACCTTAACCTTCTTACATGGTGGCTTTTCTTTTGGTGGCTCTGTTTTTGTATTTGCATGCATGCTTGTTTCTTCCTTGGTTTTATTTTATTTTTTACTAACCTGCATGTGTTCTTTAGTTTCACCCTCTTGCAGGTTTTTTTTTTTTTTTTTTTTTTTCAGCTCTGGCATCACTGTGTCAGATTTACATTCTGTACTCATTTGTAGTCATTGTGGAAAAACTGCAAATCCTTGTCTAATTTTTTTTTTTTTTGCCCACAGCTGCGTTGATCCAGCAGGCCACTACCGTGCGAAAAAAGGACATTCGGAAGTTTCTGGACGGGATCTATGTCAGTGAGAAGAGCACTGTAGTGGAGATGCCAGATGATTGATGTATCAGTTTATTCATCCAAACAGAAATAAACAATTTTTCCAGTCAGCCATTTAGTCTCCTCTTTTTTGGCCTGTATCCATGTAGTTTCACTGAGGTCTTTGAAATACCTTTGGAAGCGTTGATGTAGAATGACGTTGGAATTTTGCACAGGATTGTGAACCAGTCATCCAGTTATCCCTAATTTAGACTACATTGACTGACATGAGGTGAAAGGTGAAGTAGGGTGGTTTTGATTTTTTCCATTTTTAATATCTTGATGGTAAATGAGCTGAAGTCAAGGCATAGCTGTATAGAACACACCCACATGGACCAGCTGCTGGAGTACCTTGCTCTGTATTAAGATACACTCGCAAAATGGGAAACAATTTTTTTTTTTTTTTGAAAGCACAATCTGAGTTTTGTGAAGGAATTAAAGATGGTGCACTTGAGCATGCTCATCTAGAGTGACATGAGAGAGTTTTACCAAGTCTTTTCCTGAATCAAAGGTCTGCTTAGCCTTTTCTGTTTCATCTGAAAATGAAATGTGAAGCAACCATGATGCTTTAATATTTTTTTAACATGGACAAGGATATTTTTCACCTTCACTATTCCTCTGCACGCAAAGCAGAGGAGGCTTGATATTGCCTCAGATTGGCAGAATTGGCTATCAGTGACTGTCTCCAACATCTGCATAGCCAAAGAATGATTAAAAAGTCCGGATAAAAACTAATGCATCATATACATTTTCCTCTCTGAAAACACTTTATATGTAGGGCATATTTTGAATGTGGTTGGAATATTGGCTGCTAAATATCTCAAACTATGATCTCACTGATTAAGGGAGCAGACAGTAACATCCTCCCCACTGGGCATAAATTATATTGATCACTACCTTTTATCTTCCTTACATTTTTATTTAATGTCAATCTCAGTTGCTTGCTTATTTGTAGATAAAACATGAACCTGACTAAACATCACTAGTTATTTACCCCACTGAACAGTGTCTTCAACTTTCAGTCACTTGCAAATTTCCTAGATCAGAAATACATATGTAAATTGTAATTAAGCCACTTATGTTTAATTCAACTTATTTTACATTTTTGTTACCTCCAAAGATGTTTGTTGATGGGTGCTCAATGAGTGGTCGCTAGTTAGAGAAGGGTCTCCTACTGACTCCTGTTTTTTCCAACACAATAGCAGCCGACGCATCAGTAGCTGAGCTGAGGGTGTTTTGCTGGTTGCTGACACCATGAGAGTCCCCAGTAATGTGTAACTGGGACAGATCAGTACTGGAGTAGGTCTTCCCTGGAAGTTGACTGTATGCCCAACAGATGTTTGGTCTGACCAGACTGAAAAACTCAGAAGGAGTTGCACAACACTCTTTCCCCTGGAAGCTGTCATTAGTACCCTCAATTAACTCAACTGTCTCTGCTAAGCTGTGATTGTGCTCAGTACTTGTACCACCAGATGGAGCTACCGACACTGAGGTGCAGCTGTGGGTGCCCTGGACTGAGTTTCCACTGGCAGCATTCAGGTCTAAGTAAAATCCACTCTGTGATCTCTGCTCATCCACTGAAGTGTCTTCATTCTTATCACATTCTGTGACTTCCAAGACTGAGGAGTCACAGTGCTGGTAAGCTGACCCTTTTTCATCCTTGCATCGCATAAAAGGCCCTGTGTTGGGGTCTACAGACTGAGCACTTACTGCTGTTAGAGCACTTTCCCCAGTTCCACTTGGTTGTTCATCAAAGATAGCTGTATCTTCATGGACAATCTCAGTTGTGACTGCACTGTCCTCATAATTCAAACCTGTACAAATTACAACTTTCAATCTGAGAATCTTATGAATTAGAGTGAATATTTAAATATGTTTGATTTTAATTAAATGTTACCTTCTCCAGTGCCATTCTCAGCTGTCTGCATGGTTTTAGACGCGCTAGAGAGCACATCAGCCACTCTGATGATCAACACTTCAGACAGGGCCTCCAGTGCCGCCTCCTCCTCTGACGAAATGGTGCTGGACACACCTGGCCTGCTCTGAAGAGTACAATTCATTGAGCCGTGACATGGTACCTTGTTGGGTAATCCCAAGAATGACTCGAGGAGATTTTTTGCGGCATGTACAATGAAGTTGAAAAGCAAGCCAGAGAGAAACTCAAGGTTCCTTTTAGCAGCTATATCTGGAGTCATCATTGTCCACCAGCTCTGGGATAAATATATGCTTCCCAAGAGTGAATGCAGTAGCATCTAGTAAACGTGCTGGACCAGCTCACTGGCACTGACACGAATGTGGCTGCAGAAGAGCAAATTGCCTTTCCTGTGACTTGCAAGTGAAAGGTCACATGGAGTAGACTGTCTCAAATAGTTAAGGCAATCCTCATCAGTACCTTCT
Source organism: Coilia nasus (assembly GCA_027475355.1). Classification (NCBI taxonomy): domain Eukaryota; kingdom Metazoa; phylum Chordata; class Actinopteri; order Clupeiformes; family Engraulidae; genus Coilia; species Coilia nasus. The sequence goes on from CM050221.1 coordinate 8,486,402, forward strand.
GGGTCCTTCCTGTTAGTTCTAGTCATGCAGACCAGGGCGTTAAATATTTTAGCTGCACTGACCACTCCCTCACGATTTACTGCACTCGACGCCCAGCAAACCACACCCAGGCAAAGCCATTTATGATGGAGCTCTTGGTCGTTGTACCTTTTGTACAGGTCATTTGTAATGGCCTGGTATGAGTACACAGCTGGGAGAACCACATCTCTAGATGCAATAGTTATCCAATCAGTGATATTTTTGAATTTCTGAAGCAGTTCCAGGTTGGTGATGTACTACATAAAAATCAGAGTAGAATAGTTCAGACATTCATTAAAGAATGGTCAGACCAAGTCTTTTTTCAATGTGATCAATTTCAGACCAAAACAGCATGAAGAGAACAGAGTTACTCACCTTTGTCCTTAGAATCTTCTTCATAGTTATTCTTTGCCTGAAAACAACACACAAATGTTCTGTTAGAACTGTGCTGATGAATGGCAGACTAACATTTCCAGTGCTTAGTGTGGACCAAACCAAACCTTTGAGAGAGTTGCTCCAGAAAGGCAAATGACTCTGCTGGAAAATTTCTTATAAGTTGTGGAGATAAGTAGTCCCTGGCCACCTCACTGTGTCCCATATCAGATGATGGCTGTTTATAAACTGGTGTATCATGACAGAGCTATCTAATTTCAAAGGTATATTGTCATAAATTTATTTTATTTTAATGAAACTTAAGGGTAAATCAATAATAATAGCACACGAACTGAGTCAATTTAACTTACTTGTGTGGCTTTGAGCAGAGTTTTCAATAGGTGGCAAATACATTGGCTTGACTGGAGGAAGTATTTCTGTTTGTTTTATTTAAACATAATCACATAATTTCTTAGACTTCAATTCATGTTTTCTAGTTCAGGTTTGCGCATTGTTCCAATATGCATACTACAAAACTTAACAGGTGAGCTTTACTCACTATTGTTGGTCTTGGAGTCAGAACCCTTTCTGTTAGTTTCCAAGGGTAATCCTTTTTTGGATGCTAGTCGAGTCGATGAAAGATATCCACCCTACAAAGTATATTCATATTATTAAAATTATAATGATGATTTTGAAAAATAATATGTCAGTAGGCTAGTAATGGAAATACAGTGCTGCCTGTGCACTGCAAGTTTCTGCTATTAGGCTATTAATATAGCACCACATTTTACAGGCTACATGTGTCAGATTTGTAGATTTTTTTTTTTTTTTTGCTATGCTCACCCCCACATTTTCCATGGACTGTTCAGGTCTTAATCTAAATCTGTTGGCTGTTACCAGCAACATAATAATCCAAAGGTGACCAATCATTTGCAAGGCCTTCACTGAATTCACCTTAGTTTTTTAGCCCCAGCTCTTCTCACATTTTTTAAGAAGGTGCTCCCAAACTACATGTGGAAACTGTGGGTTTTGGACTTAATTTGCTACTGATTGATATGGACTGTATTTGTTGGTGTCTATTGACACTGTGTTCTGTCTATGGAATATAAATCTGATCAGACTTATTATAAAACAGGTCATTAAACGTTGAACCTTTTTTTGCTCTTTTTTTTTTGATGGATTTCAAGTCCACGGTTCCTGTCGACACGACCTGCTGATCAAAAAGTTCAAAAATGTATTAGAATTAGTTAAATTAGCCAGTCATGTTATCAGTGTCAGTGGTACTAAAAACTTACTAGCAACTTGACAAGCATCCATGCACGTCTCTAGCCCATTTCATCAAGTCGGTGCTTTTCGGGCACTGCACGTTATTTTGTAGGCACCTGTCATACAGGGATTAAGACATTTTGAGAACACGCAAGGTGAAAAGTTTATGTTATTATGCCCGAAAAATTAATAGTTATAATTATGAGATAATTAAGCAATATAAGGGAGTGGGCGGCAATTATGACTTCTATTTCAAGAACATTTTCATAGAAACGTTTTATCTCATAATTAGCCTACCTTGTTTAGAATCTCATATTGACTTTTTTAAATCTCATAATTATGACTTAATGACATATCCTAACTTTGAAATAATTGTCTATCAGGATTTTTTTTAACAAAAAAGTACATGTTTAGGCTATTCCACTGACCTAATCTACCACCATGTTTAAAAACATATTTCAGATTAATCCAGACAGCCTCAGGGTGTTCGTCTGATTGTCATGATGGGTAGCCATATGCTAAAAGGTTTTCAAAAGATTGGTATTTCATCACTGCTTTAAAGTTATCAATTATTCTTGCCATTGCTCAATTAGTATAGCCTACTGCCAATGTCTTAAGTTTTCAAATTTTATGAAACTTGACACACTCATTGGCCCTTATTCACGTAACATACCACAAAAAAAAAGAAAAAAGAAAAAATTGAAACAGAGTTCTCATTGGTGGCCTAAATAGTAAGCAAGCATTGTAGGCTACTGAAAGAGCCTTTCTTAACTGGAGGCCCAAAACACACCAAAGTGCTGACCCCTTGAAATGACTAGAAAGCTGAGAGTGTAAACAGCACATGAAAACTAGGGTAACCATAGAATCTCAGCAAAAGTCTTTGGAGGCAAGTCAAGTCTCCATAGAGGGTACTTTGATGTCAGGTTTTTGGTAGATGGACTGATCCTCCATCTTTGCTTTTGGCCTACTCATGAACAGGGTTTCTACATTTTACTTATCAGGAAAATAAGTTGGCCGTGGAAATTACTTTACTGATTTTACAATCAACGATCATGACACTTAAACATAATCCTCTAAGATAAAGGAAAGGGTGAAGATTTGTGTGAAATTCTCTGTTTACTGATGCTGTCAAACAATTGGGCATATTAGGCTATTTTAGGAAAGTTTTTTATTCATTAACACAAATATTTAAAGACATTCCAACATTTAAACTTTAAGAAAGAATTAGAAACATATTTAAAATTCCTTTAGAAATTGAATGGAAAAAGCGATGGTTTACACATATATTATTTAACTCTGATAAAATAAACCCTGTTATGATGTTCTCAGTGGTCACACTGCTCCTCCCATAGTCCGCCCCGTTTACTATTTCAGCTTAGACCATAAAAGAACGGCTGCACTCTGGTTGTCGTTTTCCCTGCGTCATCACACGGCGCCGACGTGAATTATACTTGGCGCCAAAGGAACCATAGCGAAATCCTATTTAACTTTTCTCTCCAGAAAGACCAACCAGTGTTATTTTTTAGATCATGGTGAGTAATTGCTTTGATGCATGCTGTATTTACCTTAGTGGTCTGACACTGAAAACGCTGCGCAATATTTGGACTGTGGTGACATGCTCTCTTTCAAGCTAACACATTAAACATACAGGACTGCTGCTAATACAGTGTAACTATTAAATCGTAAGATGTCGTATATTTTAAATATACTTTGTATTGACTGTGTCCGGCTAAACTTGTTGGTACATTACATTACTTTACTGTTTTGTGTTGTTCTCTTGTTAGCAAACGCAGAAATGGTCAATGCCAAGTGTAATTATGACCGTCGTAGTTAAACATAAAAAGCAGATGCTGGGAGCACAGTTCTGGTCTTGGCCATAGACTGCCTTGACAGGTGACTCTGAGTATGTTATGGGATATAAGTACTACTAAATTACTTTCACGACCACACAGACACGATGTAATCAAACCAAGTCAAGTGCGATACATTGTGGGGTAAACACCAAATGGTTAGGTGCGTAAATCATTACATCCAATTTATTTAGCATTCTAGTCAGTTAACACGGCATGGCAGTATGCCTGATATTATTCAAAATTCCTCATTTTTAACAGCTATTTAGGCCACCGTGTAAGTACGCTATCATATAAAAAACCCAGGGCATACCAGCCAACTGTCACGAAATCGTTCGGGGAAAAACAATGTAAGACGCAAACCATTCATGTGAAGTCCCGAAATATGTTCTGTTTTGCGTCAACCCATACAACGTTTGGTGCACCACCACTGAATGACTGCGTAGGCCATTGTTTATTTGGTCAAGATTAGCTGCCCAACCGTCCGACATTGCGATTGTCCCTGGATGAATTGCAGCACTAAACTTTTTCAGTGTAGGCGCTTAGCGGTCGGGGGCTCACCGTCGAACATTAATGATTTAGACACATGAACTCCATGATTATCCAAATTTTGTTTCCAAGATATCTGTGTAGGCTATATTTTCCACTTTTCTGTTGTGGACCTGCAGGACATTCGTAGATTTTTTGGCCCTGCAAAAGCAGCTCCTCCTAAAGCTGTCTTGAGCAGCAGCAACAAGACAGATGAAGAGAAGCCTGTCAAAAAGAAATCCGCACCGAAGGTATCATACTCATCTCCCTTCGAGCTAAAGGCTAAGCATGGCCAGATTATGGATACAAGATGTACTGATGTTTTGTTTTATTATTACTACTGTTATAATTATATATTTAAGAGCTCTGCGGAGAAGCTGCCTGCCAGAAGGAAGAGAGCCGTCATAGAGTCTGGTACGGATTTCTCAAATATAACCTTAAAATGTCAATATATAATATGGTTTTCACACTTTCCTTACAGAACAGAAGCAAGCAGTGCTTAGGTGATGTTCCATGAAGTTTTTCTTAAGGCTATTGCTTCTGCCTTCTAAAAGCATGTTCACTGGAAACACATTATTATGCTGATAAAAGATAGATTTGGTACCAACTGGACTATGGAAAGGTTTTGTAGGTTTGCTGTAATGTAGACTGAAGTTCCTTTCTGTCTCAGACTCTGAGGAAGAGGAGCGGAAACCAAGAAAGTCCGCAAAAGAACGTGAGAAAGTAGACCATCCATTAAAGTCAGAAAAGGAGAAGAAAGGACCTGTCCAGTATGTGTCCGATTCAGGTAAGAGAAACCACTGAAACGAGAAATGATTTGTACTAAATATCTGAACGAGCCCTTAAAGTGCAATGCAATGTTTCTGTTCAGATACAGAGGATGTATTTTGGGAGCCACTGGATGATGGTCTTAAGAAGGCTGGGAAAGATGGCAAGAGGAAGACACAAAAGGCTCTCACTAAAGAGCATTCAAAATCATCCCCTGCAAAAGCAGCTCCTCCTAAATCCGCCTTGAGCAGCAGCAACAAGACGGATGAAGAGAAGCCTGTCAAAAAGAAATCCGCACCGAAGGTATCATACTCATCTCCCTTCGAGCTAAAGGCTAAGCATGGCCAGATTATTGATACAAGATGTACTGATGTTTTGTTTTATTATTACTACTGTTATAATTATATATTTAAGAGCTCTGCGGAGAAGCTGCCTGCCAGAAGGAAGAATGCATTCATAGAGTCTGGTACGGATTTCTCAAATATAACCTTAAAATGTCAATATATAATATGGTTTTCACACTTTCCTTACAGAACAGAAGCAAGCAGTGCTTACGCAATGTTCCATGAAGTTTTTCTTAAGGCTATTGCTTCTGCCTTCTAAAAGCATGTTCACTGGAAACGCATTATTACGCTGATAAAAGATAGATTTGGTACCAACTGGACTATGGAAAGGTTTTGTAGGTTTGCTGTAATGTACAGTGAAGTTCCTTTCTGTCTCAGACTCTGAGGAAGAGGAGCGGAAACCAAGAAAGTCCGCAAAAGAACGTGAGAAAGTAGACCATCCATTAAAGTCAGAAAAGGAGAAGAAAGGACCTGTCCAGTATGTGTCCGATTCAGGTAAGAGAAACCACTGAAACGAGAAATGATTTGTACTAAATATCTGAACGAGCCCTTAAAGTGGAATGCAATGTTTCTGTTCAGATACAGCTGATGTATTTTTGGAGCCACTGGATGATGGTCTTAAGAAGGCTGGGAAAGATGGCAAGAGGAAGACACAAAAGGCTCTCACTAAAGAGTATTCAAAATCATCCCCCAAATCGCCTATCAAGTCCCCTGCTATATCCAAGCCAAAGCATACATCTCCAGTCAAGCAAAAAGTAATATCCCCACCCAAAAAAACTCCTACCTCAGTACTTGATTACTTTGGGTCCAGCAGTATTCTACGTTCAGATAAGAAGCTTGTGTCCAGTGTCAAAAGGAAAGCAGTAAGTGCTTTATGTTTTTCCCCCTCCCAGTGAGGCAGTAGTTTAGGGAGAACTGTTGATCATGTCGATCACCTCGAGGCGTAATTCTTCAAAAGAATGTTAGTTTATGTGTGATGTAGCATTTTCGAATACAATGTACTGGATAGAACTCTCATGGGTAGACAGACTGTCAGTGTTTTGCTAAACTTGCATCATATGTTATCTTTCAGCCAATGCATGAGTCAGATGAGTCTCAGAATGACGAAGTCATTACAAAGCAGCTGCAGATGGATGAAGATATCGAGGTGATGACAAAATCTCAAACATAGCTAAACATTTATACACATACAGCATAAACTGCTGTCAAACTCCAGATGTTTAGGATTGTCACAGGTTTACTTGTATACATTTTGCATTTTGCACATTTCATATTTCCAGTTTGTATATTTTGTGTTTGTAGCTGGAAAGACAAATTCACGAGGATGAAGAGTTTGCCCGAACTCTAGCTATGCTAGAAGACGGTCCACTTGCCAAAAAGGTCTGCACCGCTTGGCCACTGTCTATGTATGCATGTCTGTAAAGGTGATGATGCACTAGGCAACTTTTTGAGCAATTTTTTGAGCATTACTAACAGATGTTGTTTGGACATTTTCCCATTGATACTAGGCAACACAATTGAGGTGAACGTAGATCTGCAGCAGGCAACTTGTTCCATCAGAAAATTAGTCGCCAATCATGTTGCTGCCCAGTAACATTTCTCAAAAAGTTGCTCCATGTATCATCACCTTAAGTCTGTGTGCAGGCATGGATGTGTTACTCAGCATGTACTATACCCCCTGCAGGCGCGTAAGGACTCTGGTGACAGGCCCAGCTCCAGTGTCAGCTGCTCCCCTTATAAACAGATGAATAAGGTAGACCATCCCAGCCAGAAGCAGCCATCTCCCAAAAAGGCACAGGCAATATTTTATTGATAACCAGATACTACTGTTCTATATTATAGTAACATGATTCAAAGATATGCATGTGTGTCACCTGGACCTGCATAAACAGTCATGTTTCTAGTTGTTTAATTCTGAAACCCTGAACTGGGATCACTTATCTTTTACGTATGTCTTTTTGCACTGCTCACATGCTCTGGTCCTCCAGCAGGCTCATCAGGACTCGAGGAGCAGACTAAGCCCCATCCCCTCTCAGACAAAACAGACCAGTAAGACTGAAAGCCAGAATGAGAAGCACCCTGATCTGAAGAAGACAAGCTCTAAATTGGCCTCCATGAAGCGCAGAGATGAGGAGCAGGAGCAGAAGCGGAAGAGTGAGAAGGAGGAAGGTAAACTCATCTCACCCAAAAAAGAGCCCACCCACTCAGAGACAGCAGCCACACCCAGGACAGGGTGTCCAATCACTCCTAGAACTGGAAGTGATATTACACCTAAAACAGGAAGTGGTGGTGCATCTGGATCAAGCAAAATCTCCCCTAAAAAGCCAGAGGTGAGTACAGGGGAATGATTTCTTAGACTGTCTGTCTACCAATAAAGCAGGCACATTTTCTCATTTTTCCTCTTTCTTCAACCCCCTTTGCTAGTATCTTATGTTCTCTTATTCAGGCTAGTCCAGAAGATTCTGAGAAACGCAGGGGAAATTCTGCTGCTTTCCGCAACTACCTTAATAGAGATGGTCCACGTGCGCTTGGCTCCAAAGAAATCCCTGTGGTAATGGTCTCCCTACTCTAGCCCAGAGTTGTCACATGCAAAACAAGTCCACTACGTGGCTTTACATGGCTACTGCATTTTCAGCATTTTCTGCATTTTAATTAAGTCTGATGAATTGTTTGTGTGGTTTGGTTTAAATAGGGTGCTGAGAACTGTTTGGAAGGTCTGACTTTTGTTCTGACTGGTGTGCTGGAGTCAATGGAACGCGATGATGCAAAGTCTCTTATAGAACGTTACGGAGGGAAAGTGACTGGAAATGTCAGCAGAAAGACCAATTATCTGGTGGCTGGGCGGGATAGTGGAGCTTCAAAGACTGAAAAAGTATGTACCCATTTCCCATATGTACTCCTTTTTTTTTCTTGCTGCACTACACTAAACACTAAAATGTGTCTCTTGCTTTCTGTGTGTAGGCACAAAGTTTGGGCACTCAGGTCATTGATGAAGATGGTCTTCTTGAGCTAATTCGAAGCAAACCTGGAAAAAAGTCAAAATACGTGATTGCTGCAGAAGCAGAGGTAAATGCAGTGCTTGTGTTACTGGTTTCATCTCTGGATACAGCTTCAATTTAAGAAGCCCACATTTGTTTTGCTTTTAGAATAAAATGATGAAGAATAAGACTAAGACCCCTCCGCGTGCACAGACCCCAAAGACCCCACAGCGCATGCCTAGTGCTCGGAAGACCCGCTCAGAAGAGAAAGGCGTTCAATTGACCCCAAAACGTAAAATAAACCCTAAGGATGAGGTGAAGAAGGAGCTGACCTTTGGACGGACATTTGCCTCAGATGAAACTGGAAGCAGTCTGATGTGGGTAGATAAGTACCGCCCTCAGAGCCTGAAGGCTGTGATTGGTCAACAAAGTGAGCAGAGTTGTGCATCTAAATTGTTGCGCTGGCTCCAGAACTGGTACAGTAACCACAGTGGAGACAAACCTGCAGGTAAACGCATACATATACTTGCATCTTTGACAAAGTTCATACATTTTATGCTGCATATGGGTTAGTTGGTAGATAAACCATGCTCTGTTTCTTATCTGTTTTTGCAGCAGGGCGCTTTGGTCGCTTTCAAGGTAAAGATGATGGATCCACTTTTAAAGCTGCATTGCTGTCCGGCCCTCCTGGTGTAGGGAAAACAACAACAGCTGCTCTTGTGTGCCAGGTAAGCCTACATTCACCCACACAGATACGGAGTGTGGCATGCACCTTCCTTATCATCGTTAAGCTACCAATAAGTGAAGTGGTTACAATGATCTCCAGACATACAAATAATTTCTACTATGTTTGCAGGATTTGGGTTACAGTTATGTCGAGATGAATGCTAGCTGTACCCGCAGTAAGAACACACTTAAGGAGGTGATTGCTGAGTCTCTGAATAACACCAGCATCAAGAACTTTTACTCAGGTACATTTGCATCGTCTGTAGTTACAGCCTTCATTGATATTGGCTTTTTAATAATCACAGACAGGAGGTGTGTTTTTTCAAGTATGTATACTGTCCGTGGTGAGTCAGGTGTATTCATCAAATAGACCCTATATCATGGGTTGGAAGACCCAAGTAGTGAGAGAGGAGTGGTCTCTTCATGCAATGTAATGAAAAATGTTGTAATTGTTGTTGTAATGCTGTTTGTGTTGTAGGTACATCCCAAACAGTGAGCAAGAAACATGTACTGATCATGGATGAGGTGGATGGCATGGCAGGAAATGAAGACCGAGGGGGAATACAGGTACCTGCCTGCTTTGTCTCTCTGATGCCTGCCTGTTTGGACTTTTCTGTTTAAGTAGAAAATGTCATGTGACCATTATTCATATTTTTACATACCATAGATTGTTACCTTTGTTGTCCACTGCCTGATTTCACAGTTGATCTCATATGTTTTTTTTTTTGTTTGTTTTTTTTTGTAGGAAATGATTTCTTTAATAAAGACCTCCAAGATCCCCATAATCTGCATGTGTAATGACCGCAACCATCCCAAAATCCGCTCACTGGCCAACTATTGTTTTGACTTGCGCTTCCAGCGTCCACGTGTGGAACAGATTAAGGTAATTTCCAAGCAGACATACACACACGCGCGCACACACACACACACACACACACAGACCACTGATGCCTACAGGACTGTATGTCCCACCCATACAGTCTGTAGCTCTATATTGAATGTTTACAAAACACCATCCAGGCTGTCAATATTTTGATTTAACCTTTCTGTTCAGGGTGCGATGATGTCCATTTGTTTCAAAGAAGGCCTAAAGATCCCACCTCCAGCTCTTAACGAAATTATTTTAGCATCCAATCAAGATGTTCGACAGGTATGACTTACAAGCTTTATAACTCTATAGATACTCTGTATATCTGTTTGTGTATTCACAATTACATATACTTACCCTCGTGTTCTTATCTTATCATTAAATTTATAGTGCATATCAGTATTCTGTTAGTAATATGCAGTGTATGTCTTTGTCTGGTGCTTTATGGTTAAGAACATTACTCTTCTGTTAATGATGCAACACATCTTTCACTGTCACTAGGTACTGCATAATCTCAGCATGTGGTCAGCCAAAGACAAAGTCATGACGTATGACCAGGTCAAAGCAGATGCCAATAATGCCAAAAAAGATATGAAACTGGTAAATTCACCTTTGCATTTCCTGAATTTCGCCACTTTCCTTTTTGTTACCCATACCACAGGAAGAGTGCTCATACTGGGTCTGTTACCATTTTTAAATATGTGGGCTTTATGTTCTAACATATAAAGCTAATCATCAGTTACGTTTATTTGCATTTTTATTCCTTTTAGGGTCCTTTTGACGTGTGCCGAAAAGTGTTCACAAAAGGAGAGGAAACGGCACACATGAGTTTGATTGACAAGTCAGATTTGTTCTTCCATGACTATTCTTTGGCACCACTTTTTGTCCAGGAGAATTATTTACATGTCAGACCTGCAGCAGCTGGGTAAATTGCATAAGTGTGCACTCTCTTTCTTTCTTTCTTTCTTTCTTTCTTTCTTTCTTTCTTTCTTTCTTTCTTTCTTTCTTTCTCTCTTTCTTTCTTTCTCTCTTTCTCTCTTTCTTTCTTTCTTTCTTTCTTTCTTTCTTTCTTTCTCTCTTGCTCTCTCTCACACCTGCTTTCTACTTGGCAATGCAGCCATACAAAAGTAAATGGATGACTGAAACCATGATTGATGTAACTGAGGAGATGATGCATCTGTCGTTAGTGGTAGCATGAAGAGCCACCTGGTGCTGCTAAGCAAAACGGCAGACAGCATCTGTGATGGAGACCTGGTTGACCGACAGATTCGTCTAAAACAGACCTGGTCCCTGCTGCCCACACAGGTAACAAATCTGGAAACCTCTCACAGGGACAAGCATTCATTCACAGTATTTAATAGGTGGGTGTAGCACTGGGGATGGAAAGGCAATCTGAACTTGCCAAGCTGTTTCAGGTTATTTTCTGTCGGGAGAGGTGATTGGAGCTGTGGTCATCACTGTTGTGTGTTTCAGGCCATCTATGCCAGTGTGTTACCAGGTGAGTTAATGCGTGGCTACATGAGCCAGTTCCCCACGTTCCCCAGTTGGCTGGGAAAGTTCTCCTCCACGGGCAAGCACAGTCGCGTCGTCCAGGAACTGGCATCGCACATGTGCCTGAGGTCAGCATCAGTGTGTTCACCATCAGTGGAGCCGTAGCTTTGGTTTCTTAGAGGCTTGCTATGTTTACTGACATAGCACTGAAGAATCACCAGTTTAGTGTCTTCCTTACCATGACGTTTTTTTTAGGCTCCTTACCTTTTGTGGTTTCCACACTATATTCAGGAATTTTATTGTGACATGTTTCTTTGTGTTGTCTTGTACTTAAGTTACAACAAATTAAGGCAAACCACATTTGTAGTCATTAAGGTTCTTGAAGGTGTTTTGTTAGTCTGATTTTATTTATTTCTTTTACAAATCTTTCCGCACAGGACACTGAGCAGTAAGCAGGCAGTGAATCTGGACTATCTGCCTTACCTGCGCTCAGCTCTGCTAGATCCTCTGCAGAGGGCTGGAGCAGAGGGAGCCAGCCAGTCAGTGCAGCTTATGGACGACTACAACCTCATCAAAGAGGATGTGGACAGTATAATGGAAATAAGCACCTGGGGAGGCAAACCAGACCCGTACTCCAAACTTGACCCCAAGGTGACAGAACGGATTATGAAATGGCTGTAATGCTTTTCAGGCAAATTGCATTGCTCTAATTTTGTGTTGACAAAGTTTATAAGGTTTATGTTGCTTTGCCAGAATAAAAAAAAAACATTTCTCAGCATAAAGGAGAGTTTGCCGCCTTATAGTTGCACCTTAGCAATAATAATAACTGTGGGTGCATTTGTTTTTTTCCTCAGGTAAAAGCAGCCTTTACGCGGGCTTATAACAAGGAGAGCCACTTGACACCGTACTCACTGCAGGCTGTAAAGAAGGGCAAGCGAGGAGCACCTGAGCCAGACCTAGCAGGAATGGATGGTGAACATGACTCACAGCTGCAAGACGAAGAGGAGGAAGAACTGGGGGCTGATGCCATGATTAAGGTACTTGGCTGTGTGTTAATGTGTCGGTGTGTGTTAATGCTCTTATCACTTCAGTCTTTTGGTTGTGGTTTTTCTCTCATGTGTGCCTTTTGCATTTCCCTTTAGCAAAAGAAGGCCAAGTCCGTGAAAGAAAAAGCAGAGGATTCTGGGAAAGGGAAAGGTAAAGGCAAGGGGAAAGGAAAAGGCAAAAAATGACCACTGGCTAGAGACCTCACTGCCACGCATTGGACCATCTCTCCCTAAACCCCTTCCTCATTACTTGCCTGCCTCTGGGCTTTTGTAGGGCTTTTGTAGTCCCCTACCACCCTTCTCTATTATCCCTTCTTTCTTAACCACAGTATTCTATTTTGTATGATAATGTTTCTCTGCCTTAGACTGTGCGGTCATGGTGACAGAGGGGTGTAGCTACAGTAACCTGTGATGTAAATAAAAGTTGCATTGATAACCGCAATGGTTCCATAGCTCTTTATATGGAAAGCACTTTAGACAGCAGACTTAATAGGCCATGTTTTTGCTGTACATTTCTCAGATCAAAACCAGTTTGCAAGGGTAGGTAATGGTTTGTCTTTTCTCTGAATCTGAGTTTATTTGGATCAGGTTACACTAAATGACACATGGCACATATATTACATTGACATAGGTAAACAAACGATGACCTGAAACCATCAGGAGAGATGTCAGGTGATAAAGCGGTCCTCATGGGGGCACAATTATTCCTGTCAACCGCGAGATCAATAATTTAGGAGGACTGCAGAATAGTGTACCCTGCTTGCCACCAGATGGGGCTACGCTCCCTCTCAAGGAGGAACTCATTTTAATCAGCTTGCAATGTTCTATCTACGAGCAAGTACCAGATTGACTGAACTGACAATGTATTCATATGTAACGAGTCATGCTATGGATGGGTGTATCTCAGTTTTATAATGTCCAACAATATGTGCTAAGTAAAAATAAATGTACTTTGCTATGACATTGGATTCTGGCTTCATTTTTTCCCCCAAATAAAACTCAATAGAAATAGAGAAAATGCCATTAGGGTAACATTGAATATCTATTTTGGTCTGAAAGTGGTAGACTACTGTGATGCTTGATGTTGCATTTTTGCAACAAGTGCGCACTGAACTTCATATACATATATGTATGCGTGTGTGTGTAATGTCAGTGGCTTACCCGTGGGTTCTTACTAATAGGTAGGAATTTCAGTCATTTAATTGACAAATGCATAAAAGAGCTGATATACTCACTGAATACACTGTAAGGTCATGGGATGCAACAGGCCAGGGACAGAGCTACCTTTCACCTGAGGTGGAGACTTGTCTCTAGATTACCATATTGTTACCACGGTGTTGGAAGCTTTTGGTGACAAGAGCACATGATCCCTTCCCTCATCAAGCACATCAGGTACAGGCTCAAGCGGATTACACTCTGGATGACCTGTCCATCGTTCTGGATCTACCATGCAAAAGGTAATTAGTTAGTTTACCAGAATAACTAGGTTGTACCGTTTCGTATACAAAAGTAGTATTTCGATGTTCTATGAACTAAACACTTGTTTGATTACAATGCAGCATATTTTTTCATGGTTAACTTGGTGCTACCCCTTTGTAACTTGTGGGTCCGAGTACCGGTACGAGGAATTATCTGTAAATTAACACAGCGGTAAACTACGCGCATTTGAAAGCGTCTAATGTGGCTGAGTTTCGCTGCATTTGTTTAGAGCCACCTGTTACCAAGATGGTTTATAAGCCTGCCATGCAGTACCAATTAAGGGTTAATTTAACCCTTGTTAAAAAGGCAACAAGGGTCAGTGAATGGTGGCATTCCGGATTGCCTGCAGAAGACTCAATATTACTTATTTAAGATGACGGAACTGGTCAGCGAAATATGATGTCTACCTGTATCTTCCCAATTACCAGGCATGTAAGCACGAGCCCTGTTACAGGTGTGGTTTCAGATGAACGCTCTTTGGATGCTTCTCTGGGGTCCGGTTTCAATTACGCGCTTTACTTAAAGAAGAGCCATCTCTAGTAACCTTAGAATTATTTACTAAGTCCTGCTGGTTAGTGCAGGATAAAGACGAATAGTGTCACATAGCCTATACTTCTGTTCTGTACATGTCCATGTCATTCAGTTACAGCAGCATTGGAAAGTATTACTTGAATGCCCATGTTACCTGAACGAGACTGTGTGGAGTTCAAAGATGTGTGTATTACTATCTGTTCTCTTGTAGGTTTTTGATGAATGATGGTGAAGAACAAAGTAAGAACACCTGCCCAAGCAAAGGGCAAGAGACTACCAGTGTCTAAACAGAGGGGCCCGAAGTTCATCCCACAAGCTACAAACACAACCCACAGCACACTCTCACATGGAAAAGATTCACTGCTTTCCACACACTTAGTGGAGACTAATATTGTAGTTGCACAATCAGACTCCACCGCTTACACATCACACACAACATCCTCTCACACACCTTCACAAACAGCATCCTCTCTTACAGTACACTCTGGTGGCACACAGGATCCACCTTTAACTGTGTCAAGCCCACGTGCCACGACCTCAGGCTCTACATCTTCATACATCAAAGGACACACTCAGCCATCCCACTGTGGCACAACTAACTTCCTGGACACAAACCCCTCTCTACCCAGTGTAGACACACAGTCAGTTCCAGACTCTGAACATCAGTCTCCTTGTTCAGGATGGGACATTTACAGCGCAGCCATTACCAATCATGTGTATGCCCATGCAGCAGCCATATTTGACAATGCACGTGAAGAGAGACCAGGTGGCTTAGCACTGATCAGGTATGGACAGAAAAGAGAGACTCCACCCTGCACGCCACCAGACAGCTCAGCCAAGGAGCAACACCAGGCTTACCAGCTAGCACTTAATAGTCTCAAGTGTGAGTGAGTGTTCAGATCTCAAACGCTTTTCAAGTGTTAGCTCATTCTCATAGGAGATGTTGGGGATAATATGAGTCACTTCGTCTCTGTCAGTCAGTGATAATGTCACTGAGGAAGCAGAGTGTGGGACAGTAAAGAAAGTAGAAAGTTAATTGTGAGGAGGGAATGGAAAGATGGAAAGCTAACTAAGCTCTGACAGTATTTGTGGGCCTGCACTTTTTATTTTTTACACATACCCTACTTGCATTGATGCAATTACTATTTACCTTCAGAGGTCACTGAACTCATTTAAGAGATAAAATGACATGACTGAAACATAATTAGAAAAGAATGTTTATTGTAAAAGTTAGTCAAATAATATCATCTAGTTAAGATCTCATATTATTTATTTACATTGACAGAAAGCTCCTGCTGAGTGTGTGATGTCATTAACACCTTAATACCTGGTCATACCCCACAGACCAAGAGCTTCTGGAGAATGTCATAATTGACAGCTGTATATGCCGAACTCAGACCCTGGTGAGATTAATGGCTGACATAGACCCCACTGAAACATTTACACTCTCAAAAACATAAATGTTGCAGTGATGATGATGTATGTAGTATTTCCTAGGTAAAACTAAATAAGAAACAGTACAAGAATATGACTTGTAATGTATAAGGCTAAAATCTTGAAAGCAGGCAAGGCTAAGAAATAACACATCACAGTTGTGCTAATGATGGTACAAGAGAATCTTTACTATATGGTTCCACGTTTAAATGTTTTAAACTTCCTAGCATGTATTGATCTTAAAAGACTGATATAATTTATTTGTTTTATAGTTTATGTTTTTTAACTTGTTTAATATTTATATTTTAATTTATCTCTTTTAATCTGTTTTGGCCATTAATAGCCACAGTTGTTAAAATAGCAATAAACTGAATGAAACAAACTAATGATGGTACACCCAACATGGGCATAATTGGTCTCTCTCTGTGTCTGTGTCCATGCAGCCGAATGATCTCATGAGTCTGGTCATGGTCATGCTGTTTGATCTTGTAGACAGAAAGTTTCTGCCCAGAGAGGCAGTCAGAGATGAGAGGGGACCCGTGCAGGATGTCAAGCAGGTAGAAGCTTGTCTTCTCAGGTGTGTACCTTTTCACTTTCATTACTGCAAAACTGACTGTTACAGAGGTTTTCAAAAATTCTGCTGTCATCTGCTTTTAATTTAACTACGTCTTCAGTAAAAACAAAGTTCTGTTTTTGTGGGTGTGTGTTTTGTAAGTACAAGTGTTTTGTGTAGCCTGAAAATGAAAAGCCTATAATTAATTTCATGGTTGAATGTTCATATTTTACATTACATGCATCTGTAAATCTCCATTTGTGTGTGTGTGTGTGCGTATGTTCGGGCGTGTGCATGCCTGGCCTAAGATTTAAGACGAAGCTGGCGGCCTCTCTCGCCCGTCTCAGGATTAAACAGAACCTGCTGACCATAGCTGATACCCTGCCTGAGAGTGTAAAAACCAAAGAAGAAAGAGCACGCACACTTCTAGTCCATGCATGGGTTAACACACTCAAAAGCAGGTGCGGTCTGATTCAGCGTTTCTACCAGATTTCTTAAACGTAGTATGCAGGATGCTTATTTTTGTAGTATGTGTATTTTAAAAGAAAAATGGTCTCTGGACTAGATCAATCAACAAAAGATGTTACATTACATCATATAAGAGAGAATTTGTGATCTTTGTATTAAGCATTTTGTCTATCTTTTGTATTTTGACACAAACAAGCTAATGACCATAAATTGAATGTACTGAAATATTAAAAATATATGTACATTATTACCGCACATACGTAATAGCAATGCCTGATTATGCACTAATGAAATGAAAAAAGTAGTAATTTCCTTTCTCATATTGTCCTACCATAGTATAGAAGATGTGTGCGAGCAGCTTCAAGCCCAGGGTTTTTCTAGGGACAACTCACAGACCTGTTGCACAGGTCTGGTGTTCTGGAGGGATTCCCACTGCTCTGATGTGCTGGTTCTCCCCTCACAGACTAAAGCTCAGCTAGTGAATTCTCTGCTTAGCAGAGACTACATTATTAATATACAGGTAACACATATAACTTTACGCACTAGTTAATAAACACAGCACAACTATCGTTCAATCTCAGAGGTTGTGTATTGTGGCTTTGGGTGTTTATTTCCTTTTCTGTAGGATAAGTCTCGTTGTCTGGCAGTATGTGCTGTGTGTCCCATGTTGGTGGAGGATAGTGAGGTGCTGATGGTGGGGTCCTTCTCAGCGCTGACTGTGGCTCATATGGGAGTCTTGGCCAGTGCCTGTTCAGCCAGAGTTATGGTGTGTGGGTTCCCCCCTGACAGCAGTCGGACCAAGGAGCTGCACAGGATCATGTCCAGTGTGGGATGTAAAAGTAAGACTCAGTCTCTTCTTACAGTGTTTCAGTTCCTCTCCCTCTCTTTCTGCTGATTCCATTTGGGAAGTATTTCAACATGAGTTTACCTCCAGACATGAGTGCTTTTTCATGCTTACCATTCTTAATGCATTTTGCATGTTTTTTGGAATAATGCTCTCAGTGGCATCAATCCACCACAAGGCATTGCCTTTGTTTTGTGGCATACTACACAATTCGATAGGCCTTCTGCTTTCATTGGTAGACATCCTCTTACTAAGGGCACCCTGCTGCTCTAGCACTCCCCTGCATGTTGTCCCATGGGGCGCATTGATCTGTATGCCAGTATAGACAGGGTGATATGTGGTCTCTGTCCACCCAGGGTCTGCTGCTGTGCAAATCACACAAGCCTTGAGGGATATGATCTGACTAGAGTGTTGAAGCAGAGGCAGCCAGTTCAGGCAGCATATCTCCTCTCACTTAATCAATATGTATTGGAAGTTCTCTCTCTCTCTCTCTCTCTCTCTCTCTCTCTCTCTCTCTCTCTCTCTCTCGCCCAGTCTTTATTACACATGCAGACAAAATCCCTCCATCTTGTCATATTAAAAATAAGCATAAATTGTGTGTGTGTGTGTGTGTGTTGTGGTGTGTGTGTGTGTAGATGTGAAGCTGCTGAGTGACAGTTTTCTGGAGTTGGATGAGTGGGATATGCGATTGCAAAAGGTGAGAGTGGTGCTGCTGCTGCCTCAGTGTTCTACCTCAGCACTTAGCAACCCCTTGGAGCACATTCTTAATGAGGACGGAGGTATACACACACACACACCCACAACAGTAGTATGCTCTGCTACCATATTTAATATATCTTCCTTTAACCCATTTAAACAGACAACCAAGTAAATGTTCAGCTACCCTACCTAGCCTTATTGTTTCATGAAAAGATAGAGGTGCATAGTAATACCAACTCAATTTTTTAACATGTTGGTATGCAATGAAAGGAGCCAGCTAAAATCAATATTTTACACATTCATGCTTGTTTGAGCCATGTTTGTAATGACTTTGAGGCCAACATGTACATACAATACAGACATCTATCTTAAAGGAGAACTTCGGAGTAAAATGAAAATTGGCATGTTACCGAGTTGGTATGTGTACTGAGGAGCAAAATTGATTTAGCCTGTTGCATTCAGAGTTAACTATTTTTTATCGTTTGTCCAAGAAGGCTAACAATGGAAGTGGTAGGTACCCTTTGACGAACCATGACGACTACTCTATTTTTAAACCATTAAAACAGGTCGAAAAAACTCCACACTCCATCGGTAGTACAACAAAGGCCTTGACATTAAAAACGAGGCACTGAGAACTTTGTAAGTGTACACAACATTTATTAATAAAACAGTTTTGACAGGCAGTACCTTGCTGTAGTTTCTCGTCGCCGCCATGATGAAAGTCCACACAAGTCGATTGACGAACACGAACCAGCAGGAAGAATAGGAGGAGAGGTAGTACAATCGACTTGTTTGGACTTTCATTATGGCGGCGACGAGAAACAACTGCAAACCACTGCATGTAAGAACAGTTTTTTAAATAAACGTGTAAATTTACAATATTCTCAGTGCTTTGTTTTGAATGCCAGAGCCTTTGTTGTACTACCAATGGAGTGTGGAGTTTCTTCAAGCTGTTTTAATGGTTTAAAAGCGTAGTCGTCATGCTTCGTCTAAGGGCACCTACCACTTCCATTGTTAGCCTTCTGGGACAAACGATAAAAAATAGTTAAACTCTGAATGCAACAGGCTAAATCAATTTTGCTCCTCACATACCAACTCGGTATGATGTTTTAACATGCCAATTTTCATTTTACACCGAAGTTCTCCTTTAATGTGTGTCATAATTTTGGTTGCATATTTAAAATGAAAATCTGACATAGTGTAGAGCAGTGCAAAACATTATAATCAAGAGGGAACATTTTGCAATTGTTTTCATGTCTGTTCAGACAGAAGTCTGCTACACGGTCTATCTCAGGGGACAGTGGAACAGAGCAAACTGGACACATTAGCAAGCAAACAGAAACAGCACCTCAGTCATGCACTCAGCTGTGAGTAACAAACACGCACGCACGCACACAGACACATACACTGCTGTTCCCTATCACACTGACTCAAACTCATAAAGATAGGAAGTTATTATTGTGCATGTCTTGGCTGGTAAGAATGTGGACTTTTACAATGTTGGGCCCTTCAATAGTGATGGTGTCCCTGACAATAGTGATAAATGAAGTTTTGAGAATTTAGTCTCATGGTTAAACACTTGCACACATTCATAAACTGTACAAGTGTGTTTGTGGGGATGGGGCTTACTGTCTTTGTGATTCTTCTTGTTTGTCTGTGTTCCACAAAAATAGCAGAATTGTGTATATGTATTGTGTTTGGTTTTATTTTATGTAGACACCAATGACTGGCATGTACATTACTAAAAAATAAATGAGGAAGGAAGAACAGATACACCACATTGCACCCACAAACAGAAAGTATTACTGGTAGACTTTTTCTTTTGTGTTTCTGGTTCTCTGACCTACTTTTCTGATAAAAATAGCTCCTATGTGAGTATAGCGGTACAGAGTGTTTTTGTGAGTCTGCATGTGTGGAGCTGACTCTGTATTTTATTAAACACCAGTTCCCAAGGTGCATGCAGTAGTGTACTGCACATGCTCAGAGAAGAATGAGGAGAATGAAGAACTTGTGCAGAGTGTGCTAGAGAAAACAGAAACCCGCCCAAAACTCATACCTTTCAGGTACGCACACACACTCACACACACACACACACACACACACACACACACACACACACACACACACACACACACACACACAGTGTAAAAAAGATATTTAGAAATAAAGTGTGATGTATTGCACTGTACTGTACAAATCATTCCCTCTCATGTGCATTATTGCTGTAGCTTTGAGTGTACTTTTGTAGTTAAAACACAATGGTATCTCTTATTCTGAGGTGCGATAATGTTTTAGCACCTGGAGTATTTGCATATATGCAAGATCTGACTCAGTTACAATACAGAGTATATAAACCCGCCAAACCTCACAGGAGAAAAGACTGATGGGAAAATCTTACAAACGTAAAGATTACGGACATATATAGCCATATGTATTTTCTGTATTTCTGTCTCCTATGAGATATGGTTGTGGTCGTCATGCCCCTCTGTTGCACTCACAGGCTGGTGTCTCCGGGATTGGGATGCGGGTCTGACCTGACCTTCCTTAGGCTGGAGCCATCAAAGTTCACTAATGGCTGCTTCCTATGTGTGCTTGCTAGAGAGGTGAATGAACACACACACACACACACACACACCTACACACACACACACACATACACACACACACACACATACACAGATACACTCATTGTGTCTTGTCACAGATGCATTACTATGACTGCTTTGCTGTCCTATCAGACAGAGGTAAAAGCAAATAATTTGTATCTGCATCTGAGCCCATCATCATCACACAGACCAATTTTTCTATCCTCATTGTCCTCCTCCTCCTGACCCCCCCCCCCCCCCCCCACACACACACACACACACAAATGTGATGGTGAGTATGAGGTGAGTATGTGAAGAGGTTTGACTCATGAACACTGTACTCATGTAGACTGCACACTGTGTATCTCTAAACAAAAAGGTGATGTGATCAAATTCTGTTTCATACTCTGATGTGTGGACAAGGTTGTTGGTATGTTTTAACGTGTGTGTGTGTGTGTGTGTGTGTGTGTGTGTGGGGGTGTGTGTGTATGTGTATGTGTGCATGCGGGCACGTATGTGTGCATTTAGCCTGACCCCTCTAAGGTAGAGTCGGTGCAGGATGTTTTGGCTCGTGCTGCTGCTAAAGGATTACTTGGGGGTTTCATTGCACCTCTGCCTATCCATAAGGAGAAGCGTCGCCATCGCACAAAGGTTCCTCCCTTGTCCCCCACACCAGTGCTGACTGAGCCCCCCTCTCCCCCCTCCCCGTGCCCCATCTCGGACACCCCGAGTGGGGATGACAGTGATGAAGAGCCTGTGGTGTCATTA
This sequence comes from Coilia nasus, assembly GCA_027475355.1. Lineage (NCBI taxonomy): Eukaryota > Metazoa > Chordata > Actinopteri > Clupeiformes > Engraulidae > Coilia > Coilia nasus. The sequence goes on from CM050221.1 coordinate 8,508,018, forward strand.
GAGGTGTTGCCAACCACAAAACCAAGGAAAAAGCACCAAAACTCAGAAGCCAAGCGTCCTCACAACCACCACAAAAAGCACAACAGGAAACACACCAGCCGGCAACCGCATCACACCAATGGTCCAGCCCAGTCCAGATCATCTAGAGTTCAGCACATTTTCCCATCTAAGCAAGGTGTACTGAAGTCCAGACAGGAAGTGCCCTTGTCTGGTAAGGAACTGGTTTCTTCTAAACAGGAAGTGATGAAGCCAGATGAGGAAGGGCTTAAATATTTTAAGGACCAAACTGCATCCGGACATGAATCACTGGAAACAAAACAGGATGTGCTGTCCTCCAAGGAATCGCTTGCTTCTGCACACAATACTCTGAACTTCAGGCCAATTGTCTCACAAGGAAATAAACTAGTTCCCTCCAAACACTGTGTAAAGAGGTCAAGAGGAGCTATGGTCTCACCAGGAGTGAGACTGTCTGCCTCCTGCCAGGAGGAGCAGAGGATAAGTCAAGACAGTTTGACAGCTGAGAAGGAACCAGTCCTTTCTAAGCATGATGTGATGAGGCCTACACATGAAATGGGTAAGGTGCAAGGGAAGGAGGGGCGACATAACCAGGCCATTCATAGGCAGGAGAGTGTAAGGCCTGTGGAGCTAGTCCTACCACCTCTTGCTTTCAGCCACACTCGGTTCTCTCCCTCACTCTCTCGCCTCTTGTCTTCCTCCTCTCCATTATCCAATGCTAGCTCCTCGCTCTCGAGTGGAGACAACTCAGCCCACTGGAATGCATAGTGTCCTCACTTCATCGGTCCATGTTATAGACAGCTGCCTTTGCTTTCACACTTAAGTCTCAAGGCACATCTGTGAGGACCATATGGTCTGAACAGCTGTTTGGGTTCTATAGCAACATGTAACTGTAACTTTAACGGAGGCCTTGGATGCTGTTGTTTTGTTTTTCATGTCTTTAAGGTGTTAAGTAGCTTTTGTGCTTGTTGACAGTATGTAGACATTTAAAAACCTAAAGTATACACTAAAGAGAAAAATTGCATACAGAAGCCTTTTCTCTTACTTGCATGAAAATACCTTGGTCCCACTGTTTGCTACAGCAATGTATAGCAATGTAAAAAATGTACTGTACAAGCAACAACACAGAATTCATTTATGATAATGTGTGCCTGTTTTATTTATGTTTTTTGTTTTATTGATCTTTTGTTTTTAAGCTTCTAGCAGGATGACAGTGCTGCTTTGCTGACCAATCAGAACAAACTGACCACTGTCAGTGTGCTTCAGACAGGGGGTGAATAGCTATGTTAAACTTGAGAGAAAGAGTTTAGGATCATCGAAGCATGTTAATCCATTTAAGCACACCACAAATTATTGTAAACAGTGAAAACAAGCATCTGAAATAGGCATTTTTTGATGCTGCATTGTATAATGAATCCCACTGTGTGCCATGTTGGTTTTGAATATGCTCTTTATTTGCACAGGTTACATTTATATGGTGTACAAATCAGTGACCAGCTGAACAAGCCAATGTCTGTTTGTGTACAGGGTGTGTGGGACAAAGTGTGCCCATAATCAACATTCAACAACTTGTGTAGTTAAATCTGTTTGAGTGCTTTCACTGGTGAATCAGCAGCTAGAGGGTCTTCAAACCAGAACATTTCCAAAGAAAAGTTACCAGCAATAGTTCACACTCACGTTTCCCTTTTTTATTTATTTGATCCAATTCTAACCACATGGAAACATGGTTCTCAACTGAGTGAGACTGAGATTTGAGTGAGCGCAAAAAATACACCAGTCATGCTGAAACAATCTTTTTAGGATTCTCATTGTCTTGCATTGAAATAACTCCTAAAGGTGCATTGCTGAACCTTAACCTATGACAATCTGAGAAAATCAGCAATGTGCCATTGTGATCCAAGTCCTGTAATGCTATATCCCCATCTTCTTTTAGCAGCGTGTGGCAGTGTGGTTAATCACAAGTACCATGGCTATTAAATCAGAGGTGGCTCTACAGAAGCTCTCTGCAAAGCAAATGTACATTGCTTAGCAAAACCAGTCATTCAGCCTTCTTTCAGTTAATGGATGCATCTTTGAGGAACCTTACAGTATCACTTTCTATTGGTTTGTTTATGGTAGAAACCCACTAAATTATTTCGTATGCTTCACGGACTTGTATTATATTAGGTAAAATTCACAGAATCACACTAAACAGGATGGTTAGACTTGACTGGATTTAAGGCAACTTTACATATCTTTCTCCTTGACCACAACCTGTGGTCCCTTGATTTACAAATGGGAAGTGACAAATAAATGTAGTTTAATGCTGCTCATCTTAGAGAGCAGAGGAAACCACTCCAGCTAATTTTCACATTACAGCACTGAAAATGGGCTCTTCACAAAGTATAGCATATCTGCTCACTGACTGATAATGTCCATCTCTTCACATTCATTTGTTCATACTGTTCAGTTCCTCATGAGGCAACTGCTAATAGGCAAAAAGAGGCAGATCAGAGGGCAGACAGGGACTCAGCAACAGGGTTCAGTGATGGGCCCTACAGAGACATTTCTGTCATCTTTTGCCCCGTTCTATCCAAATGGTGATGTTGGTTACAGCTGAACCTGTCTCAGGTTTATACACCATTCTTTTTCCACATAAGAATTGATATGAGTATGACTTGCTGAGTCTAGGAGACTGAGTCAAAGCCTTAAGAGGTTTGGCTGCTCAACAAAACAAACAAAAACAGCTTATAGAACCAATATAAAAGAGAATAAATAAAATATCACTTCTGTTCTGTACTGACTCTGGGACATGCAAGGCAAGGTGATGCTCATATCCAAAGAATGCATAGATAGATGCTCAGTCATTGTCTAGTTTAGCCTTAAGAATAACAGCAAAAAAATTATATCAACAATCATCTTCTCTTTCCCACATCATCTTTTGTCCATTTTTGTTTTATCTACAACACATAAACTGTATATTTTTTTACACTTTGGCCAGAGTTTAAGTGTTTCAAGAGCAGGGCTTTCTGAAATAAGATTTTTATAAAAGAAAATAATAAAAAAAAAAACAAAAAAAATGAACAGTTTATAATAGGGTAAACAAATGCAGTGTTATATATATATATATATATATATTTATATATCACTATGTACACACACACACACAACTTTTTCACATAAACCCTCTGTTCGAGGAGAGAGGGAGGGCAGGAGTGCTGCAGAGAACAGGAGGGACCACAGGGACAGGGACACAACCATATACGGCGGGACAGAGAGAAACAGTAAGCTGAGAAGTACTGTATTGTATGTTTAAATGCATTGTGTTCTGGAAGTGCTGATCAAGACTGGATTAAAACCTGCCAAACCATCCATCCACTCATGCAGTACTGTCACTACTTTTGACAGATAGATTGACATTAAAGAATCGGATTTGTCTGTGCATGTTTGTGTGCTGTTGTCCAAGGGAGGCTGCAGGCTGATGTTTGACCATGTAGTTCCATGTAGTTCACCTGTCCTTTGTTAATCTGTCCACAGTGACCATGTGGAGTGACCATGCCTGTGTCTGGTGGTGAGATTGGGTTTGGGGGTGGCTAGGAAGAGAGGTCAGCTTTACTGCAGGTGAGAAAAGAACTCCAACGTGCGTATTCTGGCAAAGATGTTAAAGCTGATGTCAGGTTACCAACAGGTCACTTTGGGAGACAGCCTTCTGTTCTCGGTATTCCATTCCTCCTTGTTCTCTCATGTCTTAGTTTTTCTCCTTCCTGTCTGTGACATATGTACAGATGGACAGGTCTGTGGGAGTAGAGGACAAACCTCAGGGCTCAGTGGTTAAAGTTTCGAAGGTGAAGGTAATGAACATGGAGCTGGTGACTTGGGTGGATCGGTTTGGGAGTGGGGGTGCAGGGGGTATTACTGGGGCTGCTCCTGTAGGGGCCTCTTCTGCTTAAGTGTGTCGATGAGAGAGAGAACACCTCGCTTGACGCTGGTAGAGACGCGCCGGGACACAGAGTCAGGAGGAGGTGCCGCTCCACATGGCCGCTGAGACGGAGGACGAGCCACCAGACACTTCTGGTACCGCAGCTTGAGTCACAGACAGGCAGAAACAGACAAGATAAGGACAATAAGATTGGACAAACAACAAGTAAGAGACACAGAACTGAGAGACTGCAAAATGAAGGTTTTGCTTTTACATTTGATCTTAATCTATTTTGTTAGTAATATGATCTATAGCCTAGATCAGGGGTCAGCAACCTTTTTGACACGTTGTGCCAAGAAGAAACAGTCCTGTTCGTTTGCATGTCAATAAGAAATGGTCTGTATTTGGTTTGTCTGCCAGATTATGTGTTTAACTATGCATAATTATGGCACCATATTTCCAACATGAAATTATGTTGAATCCATTCTGGCTATGTTAACCAGCACTTTAGGAATATGTTGATGTCATTTAAAAAAAATAGAGCAATCATTCCAAATTAATCATTGTAAATTTCATACACGAAAATGTGTGCTACATGTGTAACGAGAAGCACAATGACTCATTTCGGGTTATATGTGTCACTGCAAACTGCAGATATTTGTAACTTACAACATTCTCACTTTAATCGTGCTTCTCTCATATCTAACAGTCAGGAATTGGGTACCCTGCCCTGTAGTAGGCCTACCATTCTCTGTTCTTGCAAGCAGAAAATTTGCAGGAAACATATTTTACCAGGTACCCTACATTTTAAAAAGGCTCCTAGCAAAATGTCAATCATTTGGTTCATTTTTGTTACGTGAGCTAGCACTCTGAACACAGCACTTCTACCCTTAATAACTAAGAGGGATATGCCCGAATGCACTAACTTTTTGCCATTGGTAACTTCTGCGCAACCCAATGAACAGTCTTTGGCGCAACTGCTGCACTGGGACTCGTCTTGTGGAGAGCTGTTTTAAGCCATTAGGGTGCATTACCATCTGTCACACTACAGAAGACGCACCCTACACAACAGCTTAAGGCTGTTCAACAAGAGATAAGATGGACAAACTTTTTCTAAGGTATATAAATACGGGCTGCACACCATCACTGGGGTGCCAGTAGGAATACCTTTGCGTGCCAACTGTGACCCCTGGCCCAGATTAATTATTTTCAAAGATCATTTAATTTATGCTAAAGCTAATTTCTCAAAAAGTAGTGTACATTTTTATGTTTTTACTCACCATACATGCTGCTTGCACGGCCTCTGACACACTCCCAGCGTTGGGTTCACACCAAAAGGCATGACACGCAAAATGGTTGCCTGTGTCCATGATGAAGGCGAAGGCATGGACATCATGGCCAACACCCATGAAGGACAGGAAGCGCACGCGACACTCCACCAGCACCTCATCATTCTCCTGAGAAACACATAGCACATCTCAAACAGAGCCCTTTTGCTTCACAAACACTTCATTAACACTGCATGAACTGTGTAAAATACTACTTGCAAAACATGCTTGCCTGGAATGCCATATCCAGTGACATGTACAACAGACAATAGGCTACTGACATGGCATGTAAAAAGGTGTCTTGCCTTGTCTTTAATGACAGTGACAGTTGCATCAGCTACATTCAGCATGACTGGTGTCCAGTCATCACGTGATGATGCTGTCATCAAGCTGTCTATGGCTCCATTCAGAACATCCATACCTGCAGGAGAGATGATTCAAGTGAGAGTGGAATAAGAGTTGGGAAAGAATTCCTGTGGGTGGTGGGTATATATGTAATTGTCTCATACTGCTGAGTCTACGTACCAATTGGTCTGGCCACGGGCATCATACCAAGGTACAGAACCTGGAACTTCTGCACCAGCTCAGTCTTTGGAGTGGGGAACTCAGCTAAAGGAAAACATGCACAAATGGAATTCAAATTATGTAGACATTATAACATACCTTCTGTAGCAACATTCAGATAAAGAAACAAACCACCAAAAAAATCTAATATCAGCTACAACATTATATGTCCTTTTAAAATGGTACCTGAGTGATCTGGCTGTAAAAGTTGTGTCTTTGTAAATATATGACACTCACAAACTTCAGACTCACACTTCATGAGTGTAGCTTACCTGCAAGAGGAAGATCTACTCCTGTCTGTCTATCATGCAGAGCTCCGCCCATTGCTGCTTTGGCAATTTTTCGTTCTGCCATAATCTGCACCCAGCCCACGCGCACACACACACACACAGATACAAATGTAAATTTAGTTTTTAGTAGTAGTAATTTAGTAGTTATTACATACAGTGGTATGAGAAAGTTTGGACACCCCCTCTGAGGTTGTATAATAATGGACTCTGACTTCACACAAAATGATCTTGGTAGCATGTCCTTCATTTGCCCATAAGAGCCAAATGTTAGCTTGATTTCCAAACACAGATTTTAAGTATTCATAGTATGCAATTGTGTGAAATTAAATCAAATGTAAAAAATAGGCTGTGCAAAAATGTGGGAACCCTTGTGATTGTGTTGCTTTGATGGCCTGTAACTAATCTTGGACGCACAAAGTTGGTTTGGTGAGCTCGTTAAGCCTTAAACTTAATTGACAGGTGCATCCAATAATGACAAAAGGTATTTAAGGTGGCCAAATGCCAGTTCTCATTCTGTTTGACTCTCCTCTGAAGAGCTGCAACATGGGAGCCTCAAAACAACTTTCTGATGACCTCAAAACCAAGATTATCCAGCATTGTGGTTTAGGGGAAGGTTACAAAAAGCTGTCCAAAAGATTTCAGCTGTCAGTTTCCACTGTCAGGAACATTGTGAGGAAATGGAAGGCCACGGGCACAGTTCTTGTTAAGCGCAGAAGTGGTAGGCCAAGTAAAGTTCCAGAGAGGCAAAGACGAAGGATGGTCAGAATGGTTAAAAACAACCCACAGACCACCTCCAAAGACTTGCAAGGATATCTTGCTGCAGACGGTGTCGCTGTGCATCGGTCAACAATACAGTGCAATTTGCACAAGGAAAGGCTGTACGGAAGAGTGATGCGGAAGAAGCCTTTTCTTCCCAGTCTCCACAAACTGAGTCGCTTGAGGTATGTGAAAGAACATTTGGACAAGCCAATATCATTTTGGAATAAGATACTCTGGACTGATGAAACAAAAATTGAATTGTTTGGTCACAACAAGAGGCGATATGCATGACGGCAAAAGAACACAGAATTCGAAGAAAAACACCTGCTTCCCACAGTAAAATTTGGTAGAGGTTCCATCATGCTGTGGGGATGTGTGGCCAGTGCTGGTACTGGGAATCTTGTTAAAATTGAGGGTCGCATGGATTCCACTCAGTATCAGCAGATTCTTGAGAATAATGTTCAAGAGTCTGTCACAAAGTTGAAGTTGCGCCTGGGATGGGTGTTTCAACAAGACAATGACCCCAAACATTGCTCAAAATCCACCCGAGCATTCAGCCGAGGAACAAGTACAATGTTTTGGAATGGCCATCCCAGTCCCCAGATTTGAATATCATCGAGAATCTGTGGGATGACTTGAAGCAGGCTGTCCATGCTCGGAATCCTTCAAACATCACTGAATTGCAGAGGTTTTGCCAGGAGGAATGGGCCAAAATACCATCATCCAGGATCCAGACACTCATTGGTGGCTACAGAAAGCGTCTACAGGCTGTTATTTTTGCAAAAGGAGGCTCTACTAAATACTAATATGATTTTTCTATTAAGGTGCCCAAATTTATGCATGGGCCTTTTTTTGTTTTGGGGCATATTGCACATTTTCTGTTAACCCAATAAACCTCATTTCACTGCTGAAATATGATTGTGTTCATCAGTTATTTGATATATCAAAATTAAGTTGTGAATTAAAACACCCAATGATTGGTGAATATGAATAATGTCAATTGTCAAGGGTGCCCAAACTTTCTCATACCACTGTATGCTGCATTTTCTCTCTTAATTCTAAAACAGCAGAAAAAAACAAAGCAGCATCCGTGCTGTACTCCAGTGGAAATATGCAACGAGGTTAGGTCAAGCATCCTAGAAAATCCTTGCTGTCTTTGTACACCAGATTGTAGACTTTAGATATTAACACCAGTTTAAGTGGACACTACGGTGCTCACATGCTGATACATATGGTCTGACTGAAGAACAGTAGCAAGACTAGAGAATGCATAAGACAGAAGCAATAATGGGGCTTATTTGACTGGAGTAAAAGGGTTTGAGACTGGAGCTGTGGCAGTGATCTTACCCGGGAGCAGATCTCGTGTAGACTTGTGGCAATGGCTTTGGCAGGAGTGTCACAGCGGAACACATGACATTTCAGAATACGAGTGTCTTTGTCTCGTGCTACATATGCAAAATCCCTGTACAGACAGACATACAAAAGAACAGTTAAAAAATATGCATACATATAGCACAAACACACATATACACACCGACAGGCAGGCCAGATTAGGTTGTGATGTTGTAACAATTGTTATCTGTATACAATGCCCGAGACAGAGAGAGAGACAGAGAGTGTGAGCGAGAAAGAGAGAGTGTCGGTGTGTGTTATGTGCGTGTTTTATAGGTGCCTGTGTGTGAGTGTGTCTCGAGATCAAAAGCCTTGATGACAAATGAGGTGCCCTTCAGCAATGAGTGAACACTGAAAGAAATCAATACATCTACACAGAAACAAACACACATACATAAAGAGACCCTAGGGACGTGCAGGACATGTCAGACAAATGGAGGTAGGAAAAAAGGATAGTGGTGGAAGAGGGAAGAGAGTGTCTTTACCTCTCTCTGAATCCATGAAGGCAGTGGAAGAGAAAAAGAGGTTTAGTGGCATGCAGTACACCTTACAGTACCTTACCCGCGTGCGCGCGTGTGCACGCGCACACACAAATGCACAGTTTCCATTTTTACATGGACCTGAAATGCAATACCTGAGAATAACACATACACACACACACAAACACACACACTCACACATGACCTACATTAGTCTCTACAACAGAAGCTCTACCTGGATAGAGCAGACCAGAAACATGCAAAAGAGTGAAATATTACTATTGTTTAGCAATATCACTTTCACGGATTTACTCACTCCTCTCTCTCTCTAGTACACAATACACTGTATTTAGTATTTACATCCACTATGGACACAATCTACAGCAGAAACAAGGGACAAAGACAAGACAGAAAGGAAGAGAAATAACATGCACTCACAACAAAGGCACATGTACATTCGGACAAATCCCCTCCACTGTCCTCTCCTCTGTCCTTTTTCATCTTGGCACCAGCGTGATCCTAATGCTGGTCCTCCCCTTTCCGACATAAACCACAACACCAGCTCTCCCCTTCTTTCGTCCTCATTAGCCCCCTCGTCTTTGCTCCGCCTTCTATCTGCTCTCCCTCTCCTGCCTCCCTCCTCCTGCAGCTCTGTCACTACGGCAACCTCTCACAGGCAGAAAAACTGTGGTAAGGTCCTGACTTCCAACTGTACTGCCCCCTCAAAAAATAAAATAAAATAGAGAATGATGAAGAGAGAGAGATGTGTGGGGGGATAGGGGAGTTGGTGCACTGTGCCTCTTACATACACACACCCCACCACCTCACCTCCTCACACCTCCACACACACACACTTGGTTCTGTTACACAGTGAAACACACAAATTCAGTGGCAAATGGTGTGCAGCTCTCTCTGCTGGTTAGACTTCAACACTACACTAAACTACCAGAACTGTGACATGTACACACCACACACACACCCACACCCATACCACACCCACACATGCACACATACACACACTCAAACACACACAGGTCATTCCTGCATTACCCACTGCAGCCGTCTAAGTCCCTGTGCTGTATTAAAATTTCAGGAGCAACCTGGTCTTTTTATCAATCTTTCATCCCTGTCCTCTTTACTCAACCCACAATCATTACCCTGACCTTTCAGTGAAGACTCGTGTGTGAAGTGTGTGTGCGAGAGAGAGAGAGACATAGAGAGAATGTGTGTGTGTGTGTTTGGTTACCGATTCAATAAATAAATGAAACTCCTCATCTGGAATGAATCAGCTGAGATATAAAGTGAGATTTTGCAGACTTTTCATGATGTTAGTGGTTCAGTTTTTGCAGTAGATAATAAACCTCTCTGCCACCCTTACATGCCCATTTAGCTGGGAAGAGAAGGATAAAGCAAGATGCTTCTGAGGTGATCCATGAAACAACAAATCACATAAAAGCTGGAAGAGCAGAAACAACGAGGCTCTCTACTCCTCTGCTTCCCTCAACCCCCCACCCCTCTCCCTTTCTCAGCCCTCAGCAGTCTCTGGAACCAGTGTTCCAGCAGTGTTCTCACCTGCCGTTGTCGCGGCCCACACCCCACACACGGATGCTGACTATGGGCTGAGAATGCAGGACGCTGCGGTCCATTGGGTCAACCAGGTTCAGCAGGTTGTTCTCCAGCAGCAAGTACATATCCTTCCCCTAGACACACACACACACACACACACACACACACACACACACACACACACACACACACACACACACACACATACACACACACACAGCTCCTATTAACATATTACTGCTATTTCTACAACATTTTTATCTTTAAAAACTAACATTAGGGTTGGAGAACCAAGAACAGATGACTGTCTGTATAGACCAATAAAAAAAGTAAAATGTTTACTATGTTTCATAGATTCTAACAGCTACGATGCGAGGTTTTCATCAGAGGTTGTATACGATGTATATACCTCTCCCCAGATGCCCACTGTATCTCTGATGTCATTCTTGCAGTAGGAAAGCTGGCGAATGCAGTTGTTCACAGCAACACTGCTTTTTCCAGGCGCCAGGTCCTCCTCTGCCATTTCCACCCATCCAAGGGAGCGAACAGCAAAACACTGAAAACACACACACACACACAAGAGACAGAGAGACAGAGAGAAGATAAGACTTTGAGAGAACCCCTGCTTCAAGCCTGTATGAAATCGCAAAATCAGTATTCAATGTGAAGACTGAGGGTGACGAGAGATGCAGAGAGACAGTAAATATGTATACATCTACCTCTTTTTGTCAGCTGTCACTCTTGGTCTCGCTCCCCCTTTTTGTGTTCATGTGAGAGTGGTTTTGTGAAATTCCTGTAGTTCTTTTTATGACCACAGTGTGGCACTTGCATCCACTTTCCATCCTGTGTGTGTGTGTGTGTGTGTGTGTGTGTGTGTGTGTGTGTGTGTGTGTGTGTGTGTGTGTGTGTGTGTGTGTGTGTGTGTGTGTGTGTGTGTGTGTGTGTGTGTGTTCCTCCAATTCTAAGAGAGAGATTCACCTTGGCCTCTGGGTCACTGTTAATGCTGTTGGTTTCCTCCTCTTCCACATGTGGTGGATTTCTGAAAGGATGAACAACACAAACATCGTAATCAGCACACCATGCTACAAGAGAAATAAAACCATATGTCATCATAACTCATCCCATGCTCTCTCAACACATGCACAGTCACAGTTTTCAATCTATTAAAAGAAGTTTCTACCTCAACTTTAAGGAAGCATAACGGAGGGTTGCTCCCTCAAACTCCTTGAGGCTGGGGTCAGGGGTGACTGTGGCTGCCTGCAGGTCCTAATGGGCAAGACAGAGAGAGTAAGACAAAGTAAGACTCTCTCTCTTACACGCACGCGCAGGCACACACACACACACACACACACACTGGTTGTTCATCATGACAATTTCTCCAGTGGGTGAACACCCCACACTGTGTGACCATGCATGACAAAGAGCTATCTCCTTGGAAACAGAGCATGCCCAGCAAAAGTTCACAAAGAAAAGAAGACTGCAGCCTTGTACACTTTCGTACAGAGCAGCACTGGTGAGCCAAAGTACAATTTCCCAACAGAAAAAGAAAGCAGCGGATATGATGGAGAAGCAGCTGGAAATGGTTTGACACTGATATTTTTTTAATAGCAAAGTAAAAGAGCTGGGTGTGCTGAGTGATGGAAAACAAGCCACCATTATGATCACTGGTGTTGGTTACAAGTGAGTCGTGTCTGCATGGCTCAGTGGTAAAAGTGTCAGCCTACTGCATTAAGCAGTAATCTGAACATACATATGCCTCGTCCTTCCTGCCACCACATGCCCTCCTCCTACAGCAGGAGGACATTTGACTGTTAATGCAGACAAAAGCATAAAAGACAAACTAAATTGCACAGCTATAATATCTATTTAACACACACCTTGTGGAAAACTTTAGTATCTTTAGTATCATTTTACCCATAAGACTGCTTGGTGTATGGCAGAAATAAGTAGAGGTGTTCCTATAGACTGGATAGTAGTGGTAGGTGGTAGGATGTTATGCATGCGTTGTCTATGCTCAGCAGAGTTGTGAAAGCATGTCTGTGATGTGTCTGTTTGGTGTGTTTGGGAGTGTTACATGCACAGGTACAATGTTTGAGTCTTATAAGGCTGGAATGTCCGGTCCTGCAGCTCAGTGCACTTTTATCTCAAAAGGGAAAAAACAACATGAGTAGCTAGAGCTCATTTTAGTGGGCCCCTAGATGTACTCAGTGGCACCAGCGTATGAGGAGCGGCCGTGTGCTTCATGGAAAGGTTTTCACATGCAAGAGGGCTGACCCCTGGGCCACCCTCTCCATCTGCCTTGTCCTGAAGCTGACCTACAGGACACATGGAGGACAAATAAGAAGAAAAGACTAGCATGCTGAGCGGCACTGCAGGACCAGGTCTGAGCATAGGGTGGTTTACTCTTAGTGAAAGTATGTGTGATACCTGCACAAATGCCAGAATAGATGTGACTCCCCCTTCTGCACTAAAACTGTCATAAGAGCTGGCACTCTGTCCTTGCCAGTCAAGGTTGACCTTACATGCACGCACACAAACATGCATATAAATAGTGTATGGTTTGGAGGCAGTCATTAGCCCTGAGAAGATGTTTTGTCTGAGTATCACACGTACTTACACAGAGTCCAGCTCAGCCTTGAGGCTGGGAACTCATACTGACCTTCCAGATCTCACTATCAATCTTTCCACCAGTGCCCAAAGCAAACTCACTCCAGGACTGTTTCTATATAGTTTAATTCACACACACACAAAACCACACACACACACACACACGCGCGCGCGCACACACACGCGCGCACACACACACGCACACACACACACACACAGACACACACATAAGCATACAGGTCAGGACACAGGGGTTAAAGATGAAGGGGTCAGGGGGAACAGAGGAGAGAGACAAGACAGGGCTGTTAGTTCACTCCACCGGCATGTGTGTGTGCGTGTGTGTGTGTGTGTGTGTGTGGTTATGTATTTGTGCATGCATGTGCATTAAGTGCTGGTGGTGTGATGAGGCATGTCTCCACAAAAGTAGTGACAGCATGTCACCTTTCACACCTTCCAGGAAAGGAACACCAACAAAAGAGTTAAGAGAAACTGCTGGTGGCAACTGCTCAGATAGTTACGATCACATGAATAATTTTGCATGGGAGTGTTCCCATGAACCACCAGCACTGAAACAAGGGGCCTGTCTGTTTTCTGCACTGCTGGTGATGTCAGCACTTACATCACATTAAATCCATCCATCATCAGGGCCCAAGGCAGGAGAGAGGAAGAGGGCAAGAGGTAAATAAATAATTGTATGCAGAAGTAGACACTGACCTTTTCCTCAGAGTGTTGTGTCTGAGTGTTTTTATCTTGATCTGGCATGTGATGCAAAGATGAGGACCGAGGCTACCAAGGGGCACAGAGCAGAGCAGACACTGTTAGCAGCACAACACACAAGGACAAGTACAACATGGAAATTGCAGTTCTGTTGGTGTGAAATCCTGATGTAACTCTGGTTCCATCTCACAATCTCCAGAACTTACCAGAGATCAATGCTGACATACAAAAAGGCAGACAAAGCTGGGTCAAACAGTGGCAGTTACTGGTTATACATAATATATACTGTCACCGGTTTTACAGGTCAATACACAAATTTGTTGCATAAGCCCATCTGTTTTTCTTCAAAAGTTTAATGTAAAAAGTCATCTAATTACAACCTATCACAATTTATTTCTGCTTCCTGCTGACAACCAATCCTTTTGCTTAAACAATATATACAGTACATGTTCCTGCTAAAAAGATCATCACGGTCATGAATTAAACAACACCTGAGACTCAAGACTCACAAAGTAACAGCTGTTAACAAATCCGCAGGTTGGCACGTCCGTGTCAGGAATAGGCATGGGCTCCACGGAACTCTCAGAGGTGGTGCTGCCTGAGCGCAGAGACGCATCCCTGAAGAACACCTCAGCCTGGACACACACAAACAACAAAAAGTCACTAAATGTGGACATTTATGTCTGTGTGTGTGTGCCTAGGTGTGAAGAGTAAATATATATATATATATATATATATATATATATATATATATATATATATATATATATATATATATGTAGCAAGAAGTGAGTGGGTACTCACAAGAGGTTGCGGATATACGTACATATACAATTTTTTTATTTGCTCCTATACAGATATGTTTGGTGCAATTTTGAGCAAAATTTTAGATGGTGCTCATGAAACTTCTCTCAGTATTGGTTGAGTTGGCATGGACTGACCCACACACACACAGAGAGAGAGAGAGAGAGAGAGAGAGAGAGAGAGAGAGAGAGAGGACAGAGACAGAGACAGAGAGAAAACAGAAAGAGACAGAGAGTTGTATTTGTGTGTCCTTACCTCTTGGTCTGGTGTGGGAGAGGGTGTGAGGGAACTGGAGGAGTGTTTGCGTGTGGTCTGTGCACAGGTGGGCATGGCATTTGGGGCCATGGGTTTGGATGCCGGGCGTTCCCATTGGGTGGTACCAGTGGGGATGTGCCAGTAGTAAATGCCTGCCATGTCTGTGATCTTTTTCCATCCTGGGGGAAGGTCTGGGTCTGTATGACATGCCTGTTCACTCCAGATATCTAAGAGAAGTGCGCAAGCACACGTGCACACGCACAGATACAAGCACACACAAAGAGAAAGATCAAGAATGTTAATGCTCAGATCAGCGCTATTAGGCAGAATCACCATTGACAGCCCTGCATGTGTTTGTGTGTATGTGTGTAATTGTAAGAAAAAGGCATGCGTGTTTCTCTTGGTTGATGCAGCAATTTATTCCAGTAATGAGCAGTGACGAAGCATGGGAAACATACTCCAGATTCAGCAGTGTAAATCTGAACCACAAGCACCTCAAACTCTAGCCATTTTTGCTGTTAAGACACCTCCTATGTCCTTGTCGATGTAAATGAACTAGGTTGATCATTAAAACAGGTCTGGAGACCTTTTGCCACTCTGTATGATAATTACATTACTTGTTTGTGCTGGTTCTTGATTTATTAGTGGTGGTTGATTTATTAGTATTTTCACATCCCAGGTATCTGGGGATTGAGTGAAAATGTACCGTTCTTGTTACGATAATGGGAGTACCATTTAGGAAGCCACCTTCTTCGTAATCAAAGTGGTTTACCTGATCCTCCTTCATCAGGATCTCAGGCAGGGCAACTATAATTTCTTACAGCGTGTATGTGTGTGAGCGTGTGTGTGTATGCATTTGTGTGTGTTGTTGAGCATGTGGCTAATGGCATCAGTGTAATCTTCATCATAATGCCCTGCGTTTTCTCCACTTTCTGTGACTCATGGGAGCTACAGCAAGGTGTGATGGTTAACTGCAGAGGCTGTCTAACAACTAACCTGCCCCTACATGACAGTAGTAAAAGGGGTACTGATGCACAAAGGACACTGTGTAGACATAACAAATCCATTACTGGTGAAACAGCCACATTGAAGCTTAAGCATATTTGTGTGCTTAAATCTGGCACAGGGCTGAAGATGCTTTACAAACACGGCTCAGGGTTCAGAAAGACCATCTATGAAAAGGAACTGAGCCCTATGGGCGAATTAATACCACTAGAGAATATGACACACACACACACGCACACACACACACACTAGGGCTGCTCAATTAATCGAATTCTAATCGTGATAACGATTTCAGGGCCAAACGATCTCAAAACGAATAAAATCGAGGGCAACAATGTTTTTGTCCTAATTATTTTCTACTGTACTGTACATTAGATGTATACATTAGACATTTCTACTGTTTGTAGATTAGACATCAAAGGAGACTTACTAAGGTATTAGGGAAAATCCGAAGGTACAAGAATGTTTTTTCGAAATGTTTTTGAATACATTTTCAATAAATGAAGCATGTTACTGAGGAAAACAAAATAATCGTTTGAATAATCGTGATTTCAGTTTTGGCCCAAATAATCGTGATTCAGATTTTTTCCATAATCGAGCAGCCTTAACACACACACACACACACACCCACACACACACACACATTTTTAGCAAAGACTAGATCTAAAGAAACCAGAGACAGTCTAAATACACAGCAATGTAGCAATGCAGTTTGGAAGCTGTAGTCCCAGCAGTGAAAGTAAGTCACTGTAGAGTGTAGACCAAGAAGGCTATTCACAACTTTATCGGTTGTTACATACCTCAAAATCCTCCACACTCCCACAAATACACATGCATAACAGATGAATGGGAGCAGGAAACCTTTGCATTTTTGAGAAATGACAATTTAAGCATCACTCACACACTGACGCAGAAAACATGTAGAGACAGAGTCATGGTTAAAGAAACACCTCTGTCTGATTTGTCATTCTCTAGAACGAAATCATCTACAGAGAGCGAGAGAGAGAGAGAGAGAAAGAAAAAAGGTACAGTGGGGAGGACAGAAAAGAGCTGTTCCTAAAAACATCTTTGTCCATTTCCTATACCTCCATCACCCCTCTCTCCATTCTTTGCTTCTCTGTAGACCCTCTCATAAATAGGAGGTAATAGCTATATCATAGCTGTAAAGCTGTCTGCTGGGTGCTCAAACACACACACACACACACATACACACACGTATATAACAGCATGCTAAAACACACATACAGCTCGATAATTGTGTCTATTTATCCATTTTTATCTCTCATGTTCTAACCCTGACAGCTCTGGCTCCTGCTGCATCGAATCCCCCCCCCCCCCCCCACCACACACACACACACACCCCTCGGTCTGTCTGCTTCAGTGACAAAGCACATGTGAAGGAGACACCAGTGCTGCCAGCACGATACCGACGACCACACATGCAAAAGGATCCATACAAAGGCATGCATGTGCATTCAGACACTCACACACACATAGACGTTACCTACCCTCGTAATTGACAATAACAATGGCTAGCATGTAGTCTTTGCCCAGCATCATGACTGAACAGCAGCGAGCATCATTCAGAGCATGGGAGCCGAGGGAGAGACAGACAGAGGCAGAGGCAGCAAGAGAGGGACAGAGACAAGCAAAGAGGGGGAGGGGGGACAAGCTGCTCTACTCCTTTTGCTTTGCTGCTATTTTGTTTTCTTAGTTTCTCTTTTTTTGTATCTACTGCTCCATCACTAGGCAGGAACATAAACAAAGTCTGGACAGAGCATTTCCTGTCTCCCTGTCGCTTGCCGGGATGTTTGCTCACTCGGAATGCTTCCTCCTCTAAGCACATTCTGTTGTCGTAGCAACCTGAACATCATTTGTCCTGCAGTATCAGACAGCATCTGAGGTCATATGACCAAGCTGTGTCACAGAGAATGAGAGGTGGTGGGTAGACTACAAGAATGAGAGAAAGAGAGGGGAAGCCCTGCAAGATCAAAAACACACAGACACACACAGCAAAAAAAAAAAATGGCATCAAAGGAGCACTGCTGGCATACACCATGAAAAAAAAGAGATGCTCACAGAACACAGAGCCCACCTACAAACAGCGAGAGGAATATAGGCAGACAGACTAAGCAGAGCAAAGGCTACCCTTTCCTAGTAACATCATCTTTGCTATTACAGGTTTGCTGCCATCGACAGCAGAAGCACCAGTCTCCAGCCGCTAGGTTAAAATCCCTTAGACTGAAACAGCAAAGCAGCTAACAGCATACAGAAAAGTGGTGGTGAAGACCACCATCAAGACTACCACCATCCACTCTAGGTTGCACCTTGCGTCACATACAGTACTTCTAAAATACCAGTTAGTACTTCCCCTGCCAGGTCAAATACAGGGGCATTATCAGACAATTCACTACATGTGGCAACCTCCTAAACACAAGACAGGAGAGAGGCACTGTCACCTGACAAATGTTCGTAAAAGCAGGGGAATCTCACTAGGTTCTTTAGGACTGACACAAGCAGCCATGTTGCCCACCAAAACAGAAGCATTTAGTGGGGCTTCCTCACTTCCACACAGAGAGGTCTTTGTTGCAGTGTTGATGGTTGTGTAATTGGGCTGCTGACCCACACAGACTCAGTGGGAGGTGTACACGGCTGGTCCTGATCACAGACCCCACAGGATGTGTATGCTGGTGTTCACCTCTGAGTAAACTCATGACATTTGCCAACCTGTTCAGCATTTGCTCAAACAGAGCTGTTACAATACCACTACAACTAAAACAGCAGCATGCTTTCATCTTTTTCTCTACTCATATTGGAACTCCCTCATGTGACAGTGAAAACAGGATACATTTCCAATACATAATTCCAACTTAAGCCCTAATCCTCTACTAAATTGCATGATATGTACACCAACTTACAGTTCACTATCCATTTCCAACTAAAACAGACAGTGGTTCTGAAACTCCCTGTGAGCCAAATCTGCCCACACCTCATTTCCCTTCTCTCTCTCCTGTTCCCAGTGTTGGGACATTTGGCTAGCAGCTCTGTGTGAAGCCTGCTCGTGATGTCACACCTTTCTACTAACCACACACCTCCAAATGGCATGAGAGGAATGTACCATACACTTGGTTCTAAAAGAAAGCACCACAGTTCACACTGCTTCCAAACTGATATTAGTTCTTCATTTCCTTCATTAATCATTATTTTCATTCAGTAAACACTTGCTGAATAAATAGCCATTGTGCCTTTGATATATATTTTATATTGAGCAAGTGCCTTTGATATCTATTTTATTAAATATATTTTATCTAATTTTAAGAATAGTTTTAGTGAAGAACTATTTAGTCTTTGTACCTGTACCTTGTTTTCCAAGGCTGGTGTAAGACAATCAGTGAACAAGACAGTGATGACATAATGACAGAGCTAGGGAGACGACTGTATCTTGAATGTGTTTGAGAGAGAGAGAGAGAGAGAGAGAGAGAGAGAGAGAGAGAGAAAGAGAGAGAAATATATGTTTGGGTTTGTGAGTATCTGTGTGTTTACCGGTCTCCTCTGGAGAGCCCAGGGAGGCACTGTCTTGGGAGAGAGTGGTCCAGCTGGATTCTTCATCGCTTGGGGCCAGGCTCTGGATGCGATTGAGGGCACAGTCAGTCTTGGCTCCTGTACGCGGCCTATCCTTCTTCACCTCCGGAGAGGAGGAAGAGGAGGATGACAAAAGGGGTGTATCCTCAGAACTGGGCTGCTTAGGCAGTGATGGGGGGCGGGGCTGCCTCAACAAAGGCTGTGACACTTCCTGCTCCAGCAAATCATCCCCTCCCAGCAGGCTACTACTCTTCTGCTCAGAAGAGATCTTGTCCATGGTCGGTGACTTCTTGTCTAGGCAAGGCGACTTCCTGTTCAAAGTTGGAGACTTCTTTATGTCCTTTTTGTCATCATCGTCCACCTTGTGGATTTCAGGCAAGATAAGGAGGTCATCAGAGTCGGCCAGCGAAGCATTGGAGATGTGGTCCTCCTCCTCCACTGTTGTGTTCAGGTCTGCTGCATCCTCGCTGGACACAGACTCACTCAGTGTGTTGGAGTCCAAGTCCATGTAGGAATCTTGCTCAGTGCTGAGTTCAGGCTCTGTATCCGTGTGTGGCTCATGCTCTGTAGTGTTCTTGTTGAGGTCCTGCTGTTTAGCAGCTTTGCGTAACTGATTGGCTCCATTTTTGGCCTGTTTGGAATTGGAGGTGGGCTCGGCAGCAGGGTCGGCAGAAGCCATGTGGCTCAGGCCCATGGCGCTCTGGATGCTGGTGAGCGCATACTTCTTGCGACATTTGGGAGGCGTGGACGAGCCCTGCCGCACTAGCTCACTGCTCAGCAGCTGGTTGTGAGAGGAGCGCAAGTTCAGTGAAGTGGGAGGAGCCACAGGGGAACCATTGTGATTGGCCACATCCACTGAGGGGGCGGGGTTACAGGATGGCTGGACACACACCGACATTATGTCCAAGGAGTCTGAAGGAAAGATATCCATTAAAATAATATCTCAATAATAGTTTCATTTATATTCTTGGTTAATTCTATCAAAAGTTCATATTATTAGTTACTATTGGTTTTATGTTAATATTAATCTGAGAGAACAAAAAGTAGAAAAACAGGATATCTAAAAGGGAAATGTAGTCTAGGGTGTAATAAGGTAAGACATGAAGAGTAATTAGTAATGAGTTTGCTTTCAGATGTGAGATGAACATTCACAAAATATTTGTCTTTAAAAATGACATGGATCTCCCTGTGACAATTTTACACTAAAATGAAGACAAACACAACAAATTAAATATATTAACATCTGCCATATTCAATTTTATTTTAACAAATAAATTGTAGCCAATGTGTTGGCTGCAACTGCTGCTTATTTAGTTCAAAATCTAATTATGCCTGTGGAAGGCTCTGCTCTGGAATGTTCACAAAGAAGGTCTTTCAAAACTACTGTGTATCAGCATTTACTATGGAAACAGAGCTTTTTGTTGTACAATACCCAGAGAAGGACAGAAAAACAAAAAAAAGATAGAGGAAGAGAGCAAGAATGAGTGAAGGACAAATGGAGTCAAAGAAGTGCTGGTACCTAAGATCAGGTCAGTCATCAGCCTCACTCCTACTGAGTTCTCAGGAAATCACAAGAATATCTGGTGCAAAGAAACACTGAGTAAATAAAAATGCTTGAAACATAACCATATAAATAACACAACAAATCTACATAACTAACTATCCTGAGCCTGACATGCACTATAATATAACACTTATACAATAAATCCTATTTAGGGAGAAATTTGTATTTGTATAGACAGAACAACACATCTGACTGTGTTACTGCTGTGGGATATGATTAACCCCCATAGTTCTTGCCTGAACGTCTGATTGCTCAAAATACTAGTAAGCTCTGCACATAAAAATATGCCACTATACTGGTCATAATGAATAAGCTGACATTGTGCAAAATGCACTTCAGCAAAGCATCAGATGTAGCTGCTCTTTTCTCATTTCAAAGACAGTGTTCTCTCTGATTTTTAAAACAGGATTCCATGTCCCCACAAAAAGATGATAATTTCCTTCTGCATATTTCATGCAAAAACAAATACAAGTGGAGGTGTGTTGTTTTTTCAGAGAGATCATGCAAACTATTACTGTCATTAAGGACTAGTGGTCAAATGTATAAAACAGGCATGGAGGAAACAATGTTATGTAAACCATCCAAAATGTACTGTGAAAAACAAGGCCATGGTCCAACATTTGCTCTCCATAGACCAAAGCTGCCCCATAAAGCACTGCTGACAGCCTACCCCAGACCAATAAAGGGCTGATAGAACATGGAATGCAATCGTGCAGTTGGCCCTGAGCAGGATGGCTGCAGCAGATGTGGATTAGCTGGTCTCAGAGGGCATACAGTGAAGACTCCCGCTTGCTCTCTCTCTTTTTCACACACGCACATCTTAACTGTACTTACCAGAGAGCTGAGAATTCTGGGATGTTCCAGAGTTTGGTTTTGTCCATGGTGTCACTGCATCACTCTCCACCAGTTTGTAGAAGTGTCACCACACATATATAGCCACCCTGTGAGGCAGAAACAATACAGAAGACTTATCTACTCCCAGCAAACACACTAATAAAACATGACACAGTGCCCCTCCCCCCACAGCACCACTGCTAAATTTCCCACATCTGTTATGACACGTACGACTCAAATTTCACACAACACAGACGAATAAAGAGTCATCAATTATTTAAATCTAATCAAAGATTTATACCCCAGAGACACACTGTGTTTGTGTGTGTGTGTGTGTGTGTGTGTGTGTGTGTGTGTGTGTGTGTGTGTGTGTGTGTGTGTGTGTGTGTGTGTGTGTGTGTGTGTGTTGTGTGTTATATACAACTACACTTGGAAGTGTAAGGAATGCCTGCTGATGGGGACTTCTCACATGTGTGGAAACCATGGAGGTGTTAGTCATTCGTAAAACAATGTCATTAACAAAGCCATATGTAACTCAAGCCACAAGTCCTACAGTCCTGGTATGACACAAATCCTATGGTGAGAAAAGCTTACATACATGTAGACACAGACACACACTGACACATACTCTGACACACACAGCCACTTAAAGTTTAGCTGAATAATCATCATAAATTGGATAGATGGTGTTCTAGAGCCAGTACCCACAGCCCTCAACCAGCCCTCTATTGCCCCTAGGACTATAACCATGGCGGTAACCATGAGTTACCGCTTAAACTGTAGTAACCTCTCATTAGGGCTGGAGTTGTTGCAGATAGCACTGGCATGTGAGATATAGAAAGAGAGAAAGACATAGAAAAAGAAGAGAAAAATGATGGTAAGAGAAGGATAGCATCTCAGCATCAACCCAGAGACGAGGTAAACATGCAATGCACAAACACATAAACAAACCTCTAAACACAAACAACAGAAAACAAACAACACTCTCTGCCTTTCATGTTTTAACAGGGCTCATAAAGACACCACCAGGGAAACCTCTGGTACTGTCCTCACATAGTCAAAAGAAAGAAACATTCACACATACAGACATACTTGCATGGGCAGAACTGGTTTAATCGTTCCACAGAGGATTGATGGGGCTTACAAAATTGCTGTGCTATCAGTTTCATCTGTAACCCTGTCTGTCAGACACACTGAAAAGATGCTCAAGGCCACTGTCAACGACAGATAGAAAACCTACTGAGAGAATGGCTAACAGAAGGCAGCTAAGGTTATTTTATCTCACACAGTGTTAACTAAGCCTTTAACATTGAGGTAAATAAAAAACTATCCTCCAATGTAAGTGATTAAACATGACAAAATGCGAAGGGGTTATTGTTTCTTTCCCTCTCTCTGCCTGTCTGGCTCTCTTTCTCTCCCACTCCTTCCACACCGCATCAACCTCATTTGGCTGAGGGTACATGATTGACGCCCCTGTGTTCCTGCAAACAGGAATCCAAATGTGGTCTATTTTGGTCAGTCACAAAACTGGAAGAACACCCTGTTGTTGAAGTCATTTCCTCTATATATCTCAGAGAAGGTAAAATATAGATATGAACACTCACACCTGCTAAGACAAGACCACACACAGAACATGACTGAGTTCACTCCAGAAAGCCTATGACTGCCTGTCATGTAAAAATAGCCTTGTGAGCAGATACACCTATATGTGTGGGTCAGTGGGTTGGTAATAGCAAAGGGAGTCACCAGAGAACCCCACAGGCCACAGTATAATACCATTATGATTGCTGAGCCCTATTACAGACATGTGAAGATGTTTTTGACCACAAATCATGTCCCAAATGAACACTTAACATTGCTCCTATGTACACTACTGTGTCATGTTAATATATAGGGGACAGTAAAAGATTAGGCTAATGATATGCTTGGTTGTGGGCCATTTATTTTATCAATAAATAAATAATACATAATCTTTATATAACATTTGCAAAATGATACTTAGAAATATGCAACATCTCAATCCTTGGCTAAAATTAAACAAATAATCTGAGGAGACTAAAAGGTTTTAAACACTAAGCATCTCTGTCTCTCTTTTGAGATATCTCTCTCTCTCTGCATGCATGTTGAGTTTATTTTGTGGACTAGAGACCATTTGATTTATTAATAAAAGATTAATAAAAATGTGTAGATGGCACTTGCACACAAAGCACACACACAGACTCACTCACACACACACGCACACACAAACAAACAACATAAGGAACAGACAGTTAAACACAACCACTGCCGGAACCCTGTGAATTATGCTGAGGAGACAACTACAGACCTCATCAACAGCACATAGAACTACACATAAACCAACTCTCTCTCTCTTTCTTTCTCTCTCTCTCTCCCTCTCCCTCTCTCTCTCTCTCACACACACACACACACACACACACACACACACACACACACACACACACGCACACACACACACACACACAATGAATTGAAGGAAAAAACAAGGATGCTTCCATTGTGGGTTTGCTGTGGACTGTATGTAAGGTATGTGTTCTGTATTTCATGAGATTGAACACTGACTTGCTCACACAGTCTCAACAAGTAAGGTACACTTAATATCATAGATCGATACTAAGACTCAGCGTGTGTTCTGTGAGAGCAGAGAGGCCGTGGGAAAAGTTTATTTACCATGTTACAGCTTTGTGTTTATGTGTGATGTGAGCTAGATAAGAGTGCTTACACCGCATATCACTCTTTCACAGTTTAAATCCCCAAAACCATGCTGTGAGGAATGTGAGTCTGAGAGCAGGAAAAAGAAAGAGAAAGACAGAAAAGGAAAGGAAGAGAGAGAGAGAGAGAGAGAGAGAGAGAGAGAGAGAGAGAGAGAGAGAGAGAGATAGAGGGAGAGAGCAAAAACTCAAAAGGGTGCAGAGAGCCTGAGAGAAAGGGTATAATTTCTCTTTTGGAATGTTTGTTTTACGAGTCCAAGAGAAAAAAACAACTTGCAGAGAGTGAAAGAGAAAAACAGAAGGAATTTGAGGGAGTGTAAAAGAATCTCTGGCATGTGCTCTCTGGAAAGGTTTAATTATATAACCTCTCATCTTTCTCTCACACATATCCACATACAAACATACTTCTACATTTAGTACCAATTTTTTGTTATATATGCTAAGTTTGGGAACATGTATATTTAGGTGTTCTCTTTATGCGTCGGGTGTTCCTGAGGGTGAGTATTCCAGTGCTGTCTGACAATAGTGCAGCTCATTCTGCAGGCCCCTCATATACTAGACACCTTCTGTGAAATACATGTCTGAAACAACACCCACTTCATGCTGTATGCTGGGAAAGATAACCAGAGAAAACAGACAGTAAGGGAGGGACAAAAATCTGCCCTTGTTTCATTTCCCTGTGTGTGTGTGTGTCCATGGTGTGGGTAGGGAGCCCTGTGGCTGGGAACTCTACATGATATCAGGACAGCCAGTGAGCCGAGCTGCCAAAGGCCTTGAGGCCTCTTTATTCAGCCATAGCCTCTATACTCCTTCCCAGATATCACACATGTGTCCTGGGTTGCAAACCAAAACCTTGTTGGCAGCTAAATCAGCCTGGTGCCCCACACCTACCTTTGGGGACACAGTGCTCACAATCCCCCAAGGTGCCGAGTAGAGTGAGGGCAGGTCGGCAAGAGGTGGAAGACAGGTAACCTGGCAGCCTAGGCAGGCAGCTCATTCATATATGTATGAGGAAGAGGAGCAAAAACAGGCATACAAACAATCTATCAAATCAGAGCCGCAAAAATCTACATAATACACAGAGCTGACATCAAACATCAGCCTCCTCACAACAATCCTGAGCTGGGTTACCTTTTGCACTCAAAGCCATCTCTGGTCACTGGGGCACTGTGGCTACAGCACATTTTAGGTGCCTTGTCTTCAAATGGTGCCCTGGACACTTAACTTGGACCACAAACCACTGCGCTTAGGGCTGCTGGGTTACATGGGTTGACAGTATTTTCATGTGGCCATAACAGCATTGACTGTGCTTGCCTAGGAAGCAGATTGTACAGGAAGCAGATTTTAAGGACAGTTTTACAAGTCCTTCTGCATTCAGGCTTTTTCCTCTCGCCCCACTGCTATCCTATTGCAAGGTGTCCCTTTTTAAAGGAAAAAAACAGCAGTTGAATTCTGCACTACAACCATACAAAGGAAAAAATCCTATGCCACAATATATATATAGTATAAGCACCACAGCAGTGGTGAATGTTTTGAAGAATGTGTAAACCATTTTCCAGTTCTTCTAATGGTTTGGTATATATATATCAGTCAAGCCTAACTTTCATCAGCAGATATATTTTTAAGCATAAATCTGGGATGGACACTTTAACAGTTACATGGATGGAACACAACAATAAGCACATTGTATGACGCAATGATGGAAGCACACTATGTGCATGTATCTATAGACTAAAATCAAATGCTTAAATACCACTTACGAAGATCGCATTGACATAATGTGACACGTCTCAGAGGGTAGCAGTGACATTTCTCTCTGCAATTTGCAAACTAGCTAGAGTAATACCCTGGAATATGTCAAATAAGAGACAGAAAGATGGAATACATTACTATTTTAAGACATTAATGTGGTTTCAGACTTCCAATACTGTTAACACTTCTACAAACAACATCAAAAAAATCAAAAGCCATCAAGACAAGCCCATAAATGACAGCAGCCATCTGTTTTATGGAATGTGTCTCATCCACCTTTTTCCTTAAAAAACTGACATTTTTTTCCTCTAAACTCAACCAATACTGACACAATGACAAGAGCAGGAAGTCATTAGCTAGATAATTTATTTGATACTCTTACATGTAGATGGTGAACAATGCACTGGGCCCTAGTCCTGCTTTTCTGTATTCATGAAATTCCAGCACGCATACACCAGACTGAAGTATCCTTTTCAGAGAGCAAACCAACAACGTTGTCTGATGCACAAGACAGCTCTGACAACCAGTCAGAACCCAAACCCCTCATGCTTTCAAACACACACACACACACACACACACACACACACACACACACACACACACACACACACACACACACACACACACACACACACACACACAGTAACACTGTCTGACTTAATAGCAATTCAAGGTTTGACATGCAGTGGAATACTGTGCATATGAAATCAGCCTGTGACTTAAATGCCATGCTGGCAGACACACACACACCTACACACACACACTCTAAAGACATGGCAGCTGTGCAGAATGAGCTGCAGCCCTTACACCCCAGAACAACAGTATTAGGAGGAAAGTGCTGACCATCACAGAACTCTTATCAACACAAACATGCACACAAGTATGACCTGTCTATCTCACACACAAAACCATAACAGCACAACCCACAAACCCATATAAAAACTCAAACACACTTGTGGGGTCTAGGTAACTCTTAAACCCCAGACATGCATCGAGGAACAGAAAAGTGTGCAGAAGCCTCTGGAAAACCTCCATCCATGAGTGGACGAAGAACAAAGAAAGAGAGCAGAAGAGAGTTACACAGCTCTGGGGTAGACAAACACACCCTGCACACTCACTTCATTTTTAGATGCCGGGTGGGTTGCTTCCAAGTCTTCACACAAACATGGTGACAAAACAGGAAACACACACACACACACACACACACACACACACACACACACACACACACATACACATACACATACACATACACACACACACACACACACACACACAGTTTTCTGAATGAAAAGGGCCTCAGTTTTCTCTTCCTTATGCAAACAGACCTCATGGCTGTCTGCCTCCTAGAACAACAATGCAGTCACACACTCTCTGTCACACACACACACACACAATCCAAGCACACAAACTTTCCACAACAATCCAGCCTGGCCTCCAATTCAGCATAGGGTGTGCACTCACACACACACACAACATACAATGCTGCTATTGTTGTACAAGAACACACCACAGGGTAGTAGACAGCCACAAACACACACCAACACCAGCACACACAACTGAGATACCGAAAAGTGACAAAGATGCACATACAAAAACAACAATTAATGAGTAGGGAAAATACATACAGAGGCTTAAAGATCAGAAATATCAAAAGATAATTTTAAGGCAAACATAGTACACACACGAGCAAGTGCTTCTGTACAGTACATCTGCCTGTGGTTACCTTGGGGCGCCTAGTGTCGAATTTAGAATCTCTGTGTGTGTTGTTGGGTAGCGTGGTAATTCTATCTTTTACTTTGTGACTTTTTAAAGGCGTTGCTGCTACCCCATCTACATCCTCCACATGCAGATGTATACATACAGTTTAAATCCACTCCAACACAAAGGCATCCACATCTACATTTAGGCTTACAGAGAAACACAATGGCGAACCTTGCACTAAGCTCATCTAATTACAAACAAGTTCCACCTCCATCCTCTTGAATTACAAATGTGCAATAGCTACACTCATGAACATTTCTGTCTCCACGTTCTCTCTTGAGGTGTCTGGGCTTTCGCCAGTCGAAAGTTGACTGCGTCACACAGCCAGACAACCTGGAGAATCAAAGAGTCGCAGAAATGCATAAGCAGGTAAATCATAATTCATAGTAGAATCAGTCTAACTGACAAGCCCTTGAGCAATGTGGAGAGGCCTAACCTTACTAACCCATATTAACAGCTGCATATTGTGAGGCAATAACATGATTTGGCTACATTCCTTTCTTAGTACTGAGTTTCTATACCTCAATGGACATGAAAGCATTTCCAATCATTTGGTAAAACACCAATCACATGACCTAACTGAATACTCATGTGTATGCACACCAAACAACATAAATTCAAAATAGTGCTGAATGCACACACCCTGTGTGATGAAAGCCTTGGCATCATAGGTGCATTGCACCAGAAGATGACAACAGGCTTGCTAAACAACGCAGCACAAAAGTTAACACCTCCAGTTTCCACATTACAGACACAAAACAGACAGACACACATACACGTGCACACAAACACCTGCACCCCCACATACACACATCCCAAAAACATGTAACCTGCAAACCCCATGCACACCTACTACCCTCTAACCCCCTACGCATGCCCACACCTACTAACTTCCAAAGTTTGCTCTTTTCTCTGCAGTGTTCTCAAAGTCAGGCTGACTAATTTTTTCCTCTGTCAGCAGTGTGTGTGTGTGTGTGTGTGTGTGTGTGTGTGTGTGTGTGTGTGTGTGTGTGTGTGTGTGTGTGTGTGTGTGTGTGTGTGTGTGTGTGTGTGTGTGTGAGAGAGAGAGAGAGAGAGAGAGAGAGAGATAGATGGACTGGCACAAAAAACAGCAGCTCTACCCTTAATCCCCGAATATTAGTAATGACATCATATCACTGTAGCCAGCAAGATTTAAAGGTAGTGATTTGTTTTCAGGTCCACAAAGGCTATTCACATTTCAACTCAACAACCAATCAAATTGTACCCCACCATCCCGAGCCCCTGATGCTCTATATTAATCGGCTGGGACTGTTTTAGGGTTTGGTACAGAAACTATGACTGCTTCTCATTTAAAAAGCCAAGACTATGAAGTCTAGAGTTTCTTTATCCACAAGTACTGAACAGACTGCTGTGGGATAGTAAAAAGATTTTTTTTTAATTTTACTCTAAGGGTGTACAGAATTAGTCTGGTAAACCAGCCTCTCGTACTTCGTTTCATTTTTTACAGAGGGTCTGGCCTTGCTGCAATTGACATTCATTATTCGGACCAAGTGAATCCAAGCCAATCAGCGAACAGAGGGAGTGTTCATGAATGATGATGTTGACTTTGTGTGCTACATTTGAATTGTAGTGCTTAGGCAGGCTAATTGCATACGTGATGACCAGACGTAAGTGACTGGGTAAAGGCAGAGCCACTTGTTTTAAACTTCAGCAGAGTCCACACCTCCAGCAAGAAAACGTTTCTCAGTGCAGCAAGGCCAGACCCTCTGTACAAAATGAAAGTACCGGGCTAGTATAGAATCACAATAGCAAATTCCATCTTCACATTGTATGGTTGGCAGGACATCATAACCCTGATTTTAGGCTTTCCAAAAGAGTGTGTGTAACAATTGTACATTTGCTCCATTTGACCATGTGGAGTCAAAGAGGTTGGTATGTTAAAGAAGTTGGTATGTTAAAGAAGTATGTATGTATAAGTATGTGTGTGTAACTGATGCTAATTTACCTCCATCGACTGTACAGACCCTGACAAAAGTCTTGTCGCTTATCTAAGTTGGACATTAGAACATAAATTCATGGTACCTTGGAAAAAATAGTATTATGTATGACTTACTTATCCATACGTCTTGGCAATAACTCAAATAACTTATTGATGAAGCCATCTGGAATGGCAATAAAAGCAGTCTTGCAGGACTCCCATTAAGATTTTTTGGCTTCATCTTCCAAGTGTCCTCTCTCATCTTACCCCAGACATGCAATAATGTTCATATTTAGTGACTGGGCTGGCCAATTCTAGAGCACCTTGATGTTTGCTTTCAGGAACTTTGATGTGGAGGCTGAAGTATGAGAAGGAGCACCATCCTGCTGCAGAATTTGTTCTCTGTTGTTAATTGGAATGTAATGGACAGCAAGAATGTCTTCATACTTCAGGCTGTTTATGTTGCCCTCCACTCTGCAGAGCCATCGGACACCCCCATACTGGATGTAACCCCAAACCATGATTTTTCTTCCACCAAACTTAACTGTTTTCTGAGTGAATATTGGGTCCATGTGGGTTCCAAAAGGTCTTCTGCAGTATTTGCAGTGATTGGGGTGCAGTTCAATGGATGCTTCATCAGAAAACTTTTCTGCCACTTTTCCACTGTCCATCCTTTCTTTAAGCTGTGCACTTTGGGTTGTGGTTGTGTCTTTGGCATGTTTTCAGAGGGCAGGTTGCACTTCATATTAAAGTCTGGTGTTCTGTTTTTTTTTTTTTAACACACCCGGAAACGTGTTAATTACATTATTTGTCCCAGTTGAAGCTGTAATTTGTAATTGGTAGAAACATTTAAAGATGTGACAAGACTTTTGTCTTTGCAACAACAGAAGTTATATACCATTTTAAGTTACTATGTCCTTATGCGACAAGACTTTTGTTAATGACTGTATTGTAATGACACTTGCAGCAACACATTTAACCTCTTTACTGGTCCAGAAAATCAGGGTTGTTCGAATATTGTGTAAGCATTTTAATGACATCATAAAGATTCCCTCTGGTTAAGAGGCACATCCAAAACCACAAAACATTCACAATCAATCCAAAATATAACTCACAATCTGAAACTCTGAAAATCTGATGCCTCCTCAAGCCCTACATTTATACAAAATTATGTAAGCTAACAAATCACACTTTCACACATAATATTCAACACATTTCATATAAAAATCATGTATGACAACATTACGCAACTTTCAATTTTAAACTTTTTACTGGATGACCAGCCATTTTTACTTTTACACCCCGGCAAAACTGGACACTACAGAAAAAACGATACCCACTCCATGTCTAGGCTCAGTGGTTTAACTTTCCGATGCGCTTGTCCTGACGTGACAACCACGATTGAGTTTGGCTATGCGGGTATTTTCAACTAGAAGACCATGTGCAAACTTGGAGGATAGCTTGATTTTACATAATTCCACACTTTAAAATTGTAAAGGGAGAAAGAGAGAGAAAACAGTGGAAAATATAATGACATGTATTCCTTTGTAAACAACAACGTAACGAGTTCGACTGGTGCAAGGCTGTTATCTCAGCTGGCTCCAGCAACACAGCTAAATCTGGAAACAGCTGTGGAGAATAATGGAGTGTAGCCCAGCGACTTTAGTGAAAGACTTAGATGTCTAACGATACTTGTTTAAGGTTAAAATCATACCAATCACCTCGACTGATTTGAATAATGTACAGAAAATCATATTCGCACTGGGTCAATTCGAAACCGCCACGACTTCAACAGACGCCACGGACCCCTTCACAAGACGACTGACGCGACTGGAATGATTTGGAAATATTATGTCCGCTCGCCGCGCCATGGCCCACATCACTGCCGCAGACTAGGCGACAGGCGGTCAGGCTGACCAATGCGGTTTTTTGTTGCCACAAAATAGCACAGCAATTACAGATGTTACATCAAATTGCATGTCAGGTGTGGCAATATTGATTAAAGGGTTAATGCAAGTGGTGGTAATAGCCTGCCAACAAATGGGAAACCACAGAGTCTGCTATAGACTAGCCTATCTTCTTTCGCAGTCTAGCTCCCCTAACGGAGGGGTTCATAAAATAGCTTGTAAACAGAGGGTACAAACGGAGAAACGTAGCCCCGCAAAAATCATGTCACAAATATTCGACACTGTACTTCTCAGCCCATGCCACTGGCAGCCCGATACATAAAAAATGTATGTGGATGGTAACTTCCGATGTTTCTTTTTCGCCCAATGTCTACGAATGTTTCGGCCTTGTTCCAACTCGAAATAAATTCTCAAGGAGTTAACACAGACACACCAGGCACAGGCGCCTGGTGACGGCACTGCTCTGTGTAACCTAGGCTAAACAACACTGACACCGCAGTAGTGACTGTCTTATAAATAGGACAAAACGAAAAGTAACTTGAGTCTTTTACGTAAGTTGCAGTTCTCTGTATAGAAACAGAGACGATAATGCTATTGTTTTTGTTTCTAATAAACTCCAGGAAGAAATTATCTGCCGTCTAGACCTCTACTCTACTTCCAACCTTCCCCAGCTACGCGATGCAAAGCCAGAGCACAATGCGTCGCAACCATGGAAAACCAACGCGGGTGCTTTTCGTTAAGAGTAATGCAGACGACCAAGAAAGCAGGAGTAAGATCAATGTACATACGTACAAAATGCCTATATATGATCGCACCATGCAGCTTTCTTATGCTAAAAAAATCTTATTTTCTAACCGCCTTGCTTACCTCCTGTGTCAGCGCTCCCTTGACTCTCCCTCTCTGCTTTTCTTCTGCCTTTCTTTCCAATTCTCCTCCCTTCCAGATGTCGCTGCTGCCGCTCCGGAACTGAACGCCCCAATGACTGTGTGAACCACAGGAAACACTTTACCAGGCCTCCCCAGATTTTGCACAGTCTGACCTAAAAGGATCCCAGTTTATAATGTGATAATGCAGCATTACATATAACTCCCTTTTCTATTCCACAACCTTTCTTTAAACCTTGTTTGAGATTACTTTTTGCTTGCCATTACTACAAACCTGCCACAGAGAGACATTCTGTCTGCACTGTGGTAAGTGTATTTGGTGCTCATTGTTATAATAATGGGTAATAATGGGTATATAAAACATTAAAAATGTGTAAATGTTTATAGACAAATTTTAAAATGTTACATTTCATTTTGGTGTCATTGATTGCAACTCTCTCTCGGATATTAATAAGAGATAAGGAATAAACCTAAAAGCTGGCCAGGCACTCTCTCTTCACTGTTGTTTCATCTCTTCCTGATGAATTATTGTATTTTTAACCTATATTTCTGACCAGTTATACCATTTCATCATACTGAGTGAGGTTAGACTGCTGGCAGTGTGGTGATTCCAGTGTCAGTAAAGTAAGATGGTCACTGATTTAAGGAAACAGAATACAGCTTACAGACCTATCTAAATCAGTGGAAATGCTGTGGTCAGTAGGTGGTTAGATGGTCAGTAGCTTTATATTCAAGGTGGTCACCCTCACTGCAGCTGTCTCAAAAGTGGCCCACCAATGCCTTCAATTTCTCAGACATCAAAGCTTAGATGTTTACAAGTCCTTACCTTAGTTTTTAGAGAGGTGCTGTGGAGTTCATCCTCAGCTAAGGTATTACATTGTGGTTTGGCAGTGGTACTACAAGGGACAAGAAAGCTTTCCAAATGGTGGAAGATGCAAAAAACCAATCACATACAGTGACTAGCAATGCAGGGCATTTACATCACAAACTGCCTCAGAAAAACATACCTCATCATACAAGATTCTGATGTGCACCCAGCCTGTTGTGGCTAGCCAGTCTGTTCTGCTTGACCCGTTAAAATATTCACTTAACATGGTTCGCATCCAACTTGCCCACACTAATTGCTAATTATTAGAGATGTACAGCAATAAGGTAATAATCCTTCACTACAGTGTTTTGGGAGTGGCCTATCTGTAGCCTACTTTACTTGAGTTGTAATAATTCTGTCAAGTTTTACTTACTAATAATTGCAGTTTTACTGCACATTCTTGGAGA
Organism: Coilia nasus; assembly: GCA_027475355.1. Taxonomy (NCBI): domain Eukaryota; kingdom Metazoa; phylum Chordata; class Actinopteri; order Clupeiformes; family Engraulidae; genus Coilia; species Coilia nasus. The sequence goes on from CM050221.1 coordinate 8,541,948, forward strand.
AGCCGACACATCACTGCGTAATTGGACAAGTTCAAACAAAAAAAATCCCCACTTAATATATATTTATAGGTGTGATCCAAGCATATTTTTTCATTCTGACTGGTTGTCCTTTTATATAACAGCATTTACATGTGTTTTAGCTTCTGAAACAAATTTAGAAATTTTATGTGGGCTTTATCTTGATAGTGATAATAAATTCAAAACGTAACCACAAATGAATTTCTTTCAGGCTTAGACATTGTGTGAAGTTGGATGTAGTTTAAAAAAACTTTGTAGTAGGCTATTTGGAGTATGGACTGTTTTCCTAATATTAACATTAAGTAAATTGTAGTTGTAGGCCTAAGTGTATTTTCATTGCTTAAATGCATTATCATAATTTGCTTGCAATACTCAAGTACAAAATACTAGAATTGAAGACTTTTACTTGGGTAATTTTCTAGTGGGTGACTTCACCCCTTGACCTTTACCAACGTTATTTTCAGTAGGTTATGTACTTCTAGGGCTACTCAAGTGTGATTTTTAATAGCCTACACACTGTAATTGTAACGACACAAAGAGAAATGTGATTACGGAATAACCATTATAAAGTTTTCTTAGCCTATCGGTGCCATGTTAAAATATATAAATAAGGTCTTTTTAAAATTTACAAGACAATGTGATGACTTTTACTTAGCCTATAGACGCGCATGCACACGCAAGGAACATTAGCCATATCTCCGCTTTTCGTGTTATTGACAGTTTATGGATGTTATGGTGCCATATGCTAATCTGAACAAGAGCTGGGTAAGTCATGACAGGAAAAAAGCGTATGAAAACAATAACAGCAAGGTGGAGGTAGGTGATTTGGTTACTTTGTTGTAAGCTTTCAGTTGTAGCAAATTACCAAAAAGCAGGCTAGCCAATTACTTAAGACAATTTATAAAAGCCGTCTTGTGTAGAAAGATATGGGTATAGTTGGTAATGGACTGCAAATGGTTGACAGTGAGAATGTTTGGCAGGACAGATTCTGCTCCCTGGGTGTGTGTTTCACTGTATATTTTGGATTTTATAAATTGTATCTCCCAGTTGCCCTATTAGGGTATAACAATTTAATGTAGTTGTTTTCGTTGTTTTATGTAAAGAAACATTTTGGCACATTTTTTTTTAATCAGTTATATTAAAAAATATTAAAAAGTATATGACAAGGAGCAACTTATAGGTTAGTCGTATTGCAAACAAAACAGGGGCAGCTCACTGCAGACGTAAATACTAAATGTCCCTCAATTAACAGACTCTACCTGTTTGGGCTTATTTGGGGTGTCCCCTTTGTTGCCTCCACTGCCATCACCACCACTGCCTGGGTTAGAGGAGTTTTTAGGGAACTCCCCAACCACTTTCTTTCCAGGCTCGTTCCTCTACTCCTGCTGACATAAAATGACCTGACAATACCCTGTAGGAATATGAAGGGTTAACGTTGCAAAAAATAGGTAATTTTGATTAACTCTATTTTAGAGGTGCATGTGTTACTTTAAAAACATATTTGGAATACTACATAAAATGCAGACTTATATACCCTAATCCATAGATATTATGTAAAAGTTGCTTAACACCATTAACAAACTTTGACTTTTTTTTAACCTCCAATAAGCTTTGTTTAAACGATGTTTTTTAACAATTATGAGCTAACATAATAGTTTCATTGAAAATAACCATGATTTTCATGCAGTTTATGTCGTGATCAGCGTGTAGGCTACCACGACTGATGGCCATCTGGAAATGGCTGATAAACTGAACGAAGTTATGTAACATAGCCTACTCATTATGTACTGCTGCTAATGTACTAATATCAGACAAGAATTCTGATAAATGATTCATTTAGTAAAACCGTTTAAACAATATCCGCAGGATGTGTGTCTGCCTGTGCGTGTTGCGTGTTTAGGGGATAGCCAAGGCCACATGCGGTAGGTAAATACTGTCTATGGGTAAGACACATACTTTTCCCTTTAGGAAATGGCACACCCAAAATGCCATGTACGTTAGGATCAGGCAGTTTTATTTATCTGCGACATAAATGGTTTTAATTCAGCACACTTATTGCACTGCAGTTGTCGCAAGTATTGTCTTTTCTCGTAATGTATTATTACCGCACGAGCTAAGCGCCTGCGGGTATAGGTGTACGTAGTTTCCCTTTTCCAGTTCTTTTCCCCCCAGTAATGTTTCGTCCTCTTCCGTCCCAGGGTACCCGGCCATGGGAAAGTTGATGAATTATAAGGCGCAGTATCTTTTGGTGGGTATGTGCATGCGCGCACATTAATTTTGCACATCAGCCTTTGACTATAAATGAAATGTCCTAAAGTCAGTATGCTCATGCCTGATAAAGAAGAGAACTAGCACACACTATGTGTCCTTTTGATATCTTCACTTGTTAAACGTTGTCAAAGGGGTATCCTCTGAATATTACCATAGAAATGCGGTGGATTTCGGAGAGAGGTGAGTATGAACACTTGATCATGATCATGAAATAGTAGCTTGCTCAGCACCTGTCCAAGTGATTTGGAACTGGTAGCCTACCCTGTTGAGTGATGTCACAAACATTTAATATTCCATAAATAAATAAACCATAGTGACAAGCTGGCGTTCTATATAACATATTGCATGTTTACCATTCAAATAATCATTTTAGCTCAGAAAGGATTAGAGTGATTTCTAAAATTATGATTCCCTCATAATAAGCCAGTGCCTACCTGGATATGGACTGTAGATCTATATACCCAATACCATGTACAAGCATGAAGACCTTAAGTAAGTACTGATCTTATCACAAAGTTATTGTGAAGTTTTTTTTTCCATTTTGCTATTTGATGCATCCAATACACTATTCTGCTGGTAGGCCACATGTTTAAGTAATTACGCCTTCTTTATTATTTTAACAGTACTTAGATTGCTCTTGACATGAACTAAAACATTAGCAGACCACACAATAAAATAAATGCCAATTCAGACATGATGCGAGGAGGGATTGTTGTGCTCGGATGTACAGCTCTTTGTCTTAAATGCGAAAAAGCTTTGAGTAAAATGACCAGACAAAGTCTTTAAAACAAGAGTAATTGTGTGCTTACAGCAGAAGTATTTTTGATGCTCACGTGACATTAAAAACATTAAAATATACCCAAATATATCCTGGCTCAGAACATAAAATACATTTTATTTCATTTAGTAGAGTGAGATTTTTTTTATTTTATTTGTTTAAAGAAGGAGCACAGTCTATGTCTTATGTGTGATCCAAAACAACCCAAATGGGCTTTCTGATTGAGATAAGGACTGGCAAGTTTGGGGTATTCAGTGTATACTCTGGCAATCTTGCTCAGGTGCTCACAGCTTACAGAAATTGCCATGCCAGTCAAGCCCAAAGGCCTTTGCTATAAGTGTGAGAGAGGAAAGAAGGAGGAAGAGAGATGAAAGCAAAAGTAACAGTGATGAGTCTAGATGGAAAAGAAGCCGGCCCAAGAGAGTAGAAGAGGTGGACAGGAGCCTGGATGGAATCTTGGATGGAGCACTACATGGAGCAGCAGGCAGCTCAGTTGAATCCGAGCAGTCTAGTGGCAGCAGTCTGAAGACAGACAGCAGCAGCCAAAGTGACCTGCAGGCCCTGGATGACAGTGGGCCTAATACTCCCATCAGACACCACAGCTGTCAAAAAGGTCAGAAAAACAACCATCCTCCAGTCACTGAGTACTGTATACTGTACCATAATTGCAGTATGAAATACATGCTTGCATTTCAGTTGCAGCACAGACTGTATTGAATTATCTGTGTGTAACTGTGGGTTTAGGCTACATACCATTGTGTCTACCTATCAAATGGGTTGGGTTAGTAAAGTGTAAAGTGATGAGATCAACCCAAACATATGGAGGGGCAGAAGGGGCCCTTGGTGCACTTGCTGTGATAGCCTATTGTACACAGGTCAGAAAAACTAAAATGTTTCATCCTAATCCATAATCTTCCCTCCCCATGACACATTTACTTGAAATTGTCTCTCTAAAGATGCCATTTTGAGAAGAAGTCTGTTCAAGTTGATTGCTGAATGCAGCACCTGACACTCTTGGTGGATGCTTGTTTGGTGCTGCATTTGGCAATATAATTTGTATGTTCTTTTATTTACATACTGACTTTGAAAAAAACTCTACTCTATACAGCCCATCTGTACACTTGCTAAGTTAACAGCATTTTGGTTTGTATGTAGGAGCACTCTTCTCAAAACCACATAAGTTGTATCCCAATCTGTGCCCCATGCATCTTGTTCAAAATTCATCCAATTGATGTGATTTTGCTACAACACAAAGTTTAAACTGGTAATCATCCATAGCCCCAAAGTGTCCAGAACACCACAGTATCCCTTTAACACCTTTATATGAATCTCCTCCATTGTTTCTTCCCCGAGTTTGAGAGCAGCTCTCTATAAGACTGCCTCTCACCCTGAAGGGAATGTAATGAATGAAGTTCTTTGTCTTCCTCATGTTTTCAATTATTTGGACAGTCAAATTTGGTCCTAACTACCTCCAGTCACTGGGGCTCTTCTGCACTCATGATCATTCCTAAATGACCATCAAGTAGTACCCTAATGTGCAAGAAACACCATGTGTTTCATTAACTACTTGCCAAGGATAAAATCCTCACATTCATTTACCCATTTCACTAAGTGGCGCTACACTACAAACAAGTGTTTATGGGCTGCATTGATACGACTCTGTAACACTGGCATACTAAAAAAATCGTCTTGGGTAAAAGTTTAGGCGAGTTATTTAGCGAAAACAGTTGTCGGACTTCTATCTTCGATGGGAAACAGTGCCCCCTATGACAAAATGTCACAAAATTTGGTGGACATTCAAAAAAAGATGTGTAGAATTTGCATATCAGGTTTGGGCCATTAGAAGCCAAGATATGAACTGTCAAACATTGTTAAGCTACATCTTCAATTTGGATTGATGTGTAACTTTGAAACAATTCATCTCAATAAATCTTTCGATAACTTTTTGTGAACATAGTATGCAGATGACATATTCCAAATTTGGTAGGATTCACATAAATGCCCAATGATGAATTTGTTTGCTTTCAAGTTTGTCTGAAAAAGTTGACTGAAATTATCTTTGTTGGAAGTGGGCCAGTGTTAAACCAGTGTTATTAATGCGTGACAGTCAGTGGAGTTCAAGACAAAAAAATATTGGTTGTAAACTGTAGCACTCTCCAGATAATAGAAAAAATGTCATTTTGTGTAATTACTGTGCCCCCTATAGGCTGAACTTTGTGATACGTGCCATGCTTTTAGAGGTTATATATGCATGATATATTTTGTACACTTCCCGCCTTCTCAGTCCAAGATATTGGCAATTCAAAACCCCAATTTTTGCGTTTACCCATTTCACTAGGCGGCGTTATGCTACAAGTGCGTGTGTATGGACTGGGTTGATATGCCTCTGTAACACAACACACACCAAAAAACGTCTTGGTTAAAAGTTTAGGCGAGGGGGTGCAGTGGCGTAAAGCACCCGACCATGAATGGGCAATTGCCTATCCAGTCTGCAGTCATTTCCCAACCCTACCCCGATCTCCCTCCCACTTACTTCCTGCCACCATCTTCACTGTCCTGTCTCAATAAAGCCATAAAAAGGAAAAAAAAAAAACTTTAAAAGTTTAGGCGAGTTAATTAGCGAAAACTTTTTTCAGACTTCTAGCTTTGATGGGAAACAGCGCCCCCTGTGACGAAATGTCACAAAATTTGGTGCATAGTCAAAGAAGCTATGTAGAATTTGCATGTCAAGTTTGGTCAAATTTGGGCAATTAAAAGCCCAGATATGGATGGGCAAACCATTTTTAGCTATGTGTTCAATTTTGATTGACATGTAACTTTGAAACTTTGAACTTTTTGACAGCATAGTCTGCAGATCATATATACTAAATTTGGTCTATCTATCAGTCAGGTGATCTGTTTGTCATGTGATATATTTAATTGACTGGTTTTTAAAAGTGGCAAACAAGCAGCCATTTCTTGAAATGCCCCTAAAAAGGTCTAGGAGGTGGAAACGCGTAGGCATGTTTTTGTAGCCTAATAAATACATTTTAATGCATCAATCTCGAGTGCCTCGGATCTGTTTTACTTTTAACATGTTCCATTACTTTCAAATTTTTAACATCAGTTTATAAAGGGCTGATGATCAGTAACAAGACATTAGTTTTAGAAGTTTGACTTAATGTATGCAATTAAATTAGACTAGGTGACTTTTCATATAAGTACAATGTTTCTATGTTCTCAGATGCCTTCGAAGGGAAATACAAACAGACGCTTTGCCTGAGTCAGGGTGGATATGGCACAGTATATGCGGGACACAGAGTGGAGGATTCACTGACAGTAAATAGTCCATGCAATGCTCTCTCTCCTTCTCTCCTTCTTTCTCCCTCCTTCCCCCTGTCTCTCTCTCTCTCTCACACACACACACATGCACACACACACACACACATACACACACACACATACATACACACCCACACACACACACACACACACACACACACACACACACACACACACACACACACACACACACACACACACACACACACACACACATTATTACAGTCAAAAACAGTAATGTTAGATATAATGTGTGTATGAATGAAGCTTAGAAAATGTTTACTCTGTTCAGGTGGCCATTAAACATGTGCCGCAGTCGAAGGTGATTAGGACATCAGTGGTGAGTGATTTCACATTCACAGGATGAAATATGATCACACACACAGCTCCTCAATAGCAACGAACAAACACAAATGAACAAACAAAAAATAAACTAAATAGATTTACATTTTTATACCTCACCATTACCAACCTTTGGCTTATGTATATCCATGCATTGGTGTGTGTGTGTGTGCGCATGTGCACCATGTGTACATGCATGCGTGTGTGATGGGTAAAAGGTTTTAGATGGGAAGATTCAGCAGTTCCCATTGGAGGTGGTGCTCCTGCTAATGGTTTCAGGCAGTGAAGGCAGCACAGAGTGCAGTGGGGTCTGTGTTCAGCTGCTAGACTGGTATGACCTTGGGGATGAGCTTGTGTTGGTAATGGAGAGGCCAGTTCCCTGTTTGGATCTGTTTGACTATATCCAGGAGAGAGGAGGGAAACTACATGAGGAGGAAGCCAAGGTTAAACCAATGCATGAAAATATTATATGTATTTTATAATGTTATTATATTATTTATTATAATATTATGTACTCAACAATACTGCCTGAAATTCTGGCTCATGAACTAGGACAGCTTAGAATCAACATTATTATCCATTTCCCACCTCTTATGTCCACAACAGTTCATTCTGAGACAGTTGGTTGAGCTGATGAACAAAGTTCACTCCAAAGGAGTTCTCCACCGTGATATCAAACCTGAGAACATTCTGGTCCTTACTGGGAATGAGACTCTGCACCTACGCATACTTGACTTTGGCTGTGGATGTGTTCTCAAGAGTGAATCATATGCTGAGTTCTATGGTACTCCGGAATACCACATTATGACTGACTATACTTAAATTGCTAATTTAGACTTTGTAAATTCTCTAGACATAGTCTGCTGCACCTTACATGTTAGTCCCCATAAAGTTTTTTTTTAAATTAAAATGGTTATGCCCAGAGTACTGTACATTTTCAGTAGTGCGTTATACTGTTTGGATGTTAGCTTAGTCAACTTTTTAGCATCAGTATTAGCGTAACAGCTTAAACACCAATGGTTCAAAATGAAAAACATGTGAGGATCAGCAACAATGCCATGAGATAATTAACAACAGTGTTTGATGGACAATACTGGATGTTTTATTTCTTTGAATTCTGCTCAACATATGTCAGGCCAATTTTGGTCAGTGTAATCCAGCTGTTGACAGGTTTTGCTTATGTCTGGGTATAGGCACGGTGCAGTACACACCACCGGAGTGGTACCTGCAGGGGGAGTATGAGGCCCTGCCCTTGTGTGTGTGGCAGATAGGTGTGCTTCTCTATGACATGCTGTGTGGGGAGCATCCCTTTAGTACACGTGCAGACACCATCAGCCGGGAGCCTTACATCCCTCAGCACCTGTCCAAACGTAAGACCCAGTTTTGTCTGTACTACAAACACATACTTTGCATCCGCTAATACACAAATCATTACACTATGCTTATGTCATTTCAGACACTAATAAATAAACCATCTCAATCCTTCAGCCTGCCAAGACCTGATAAGACGCTGTTTGGCTAAGCGGCCAAAAGGCCGACCTACTCTAGATGGCATTCTACAGCATCCTTGGTTCCTGTGAAGTGCAGAGGCCCGTATTATAAACACAGATGCTGACAGAAACACATTCACATTCATTCACGTAAAACCTACACACACAAGTACGATGGCAAATAAATAGACACAAACACATTTTAGACATACACATGTACACACCCACATACAAACACACACACACAGAAACGCACACACACATACATCAAAACATATGCAAATATTTCCCAGATGTAGTCTACATATTTTTTTCATGCATGGTAAATTACTGCCCTTATGAAATATATATATTACAGAATAAAGGCTAAAATTCAAAACAGTCTGTGTATGCATCATACTCAAGTAGAACAGTCAGTATAATAATGATGATAGTGATAATGATAATAATTTATTATGACTGCTGCTAGCATTAGCGTTAGCGTGGTCATTCAGGTTTAGTCTGAGTTTTTTTTTTCACCAATTTTGTGTTGAGGATTCCTGGAACGCTGAAACTTGTTTGGCATGTAGCCCCATGCAGATGACACAGAATAAACTGTTTTGGTGCCGGGGGGCCAACCCCGTCTGCGCTGGCCTGCAAAAAATTGGGCAGACCGGAATAACTTACCAGCTTGCACAATTAAGAAGACCAGAATTTATTTGTACCTTGGGCTTAACAAGGTGTATACACTATGTCCATTTGTTTTCCATAGTTTTCATTTGACATGTAGCACCACCTAGGGAAAATTGTATGTGTAAAAACTGAGGTTTTGAATCACCAGTGTCTTGCCTAGCGAAAGTCATTATTGCATGAAATCTGCCATGTAGGGCCACTACTCCAGCTTCTTGAAGCATATTATGTTTTGTAAACTTTGGGCCATAGGAGGCGCTATGATTCCCAGTACTTACATTTTGACTAATAACTACAAAACAATAACGTGTAGAAACACAGTTCCTTTCCCCTCGCACTCCCTGAAAAAACCCGAATCAAACACATTTGGCCATGCTCATTTTTGTTAGCCACATTTTATGCAATTTTTCTAAAAACTGAAAGTGAAAGTAAACTATCTCCTTTGAGGGTGTTGTCAAATTTATGGTGTATGTCATTTGCAGACAACATATTGAAAAAATCTTATAAAACTTTTTCAAAAGTTAAAGCATTACGAAGTTACACAACAATCAATATTTGAAGCATAGCTTGTAATTATACTACACTCAGTATCTTGTTTTTTCAGAATTGTCCATATTTCATTAAACCTCCCATACTCGGTGGGTACAAAATTCTTTAAGACCACACCACACTGTGTAAAAATTCTTGTGTACGGGCGCTGTTCCCTTACAAAATGTGAATCTAAAATCAGTTTTTGTAGAATTAAACTCGCCAACTGTTGCTACCAAGAAGACCAATAAATAGTTATACCTACAGAAAATTTTATGTGTAAAAAATAGGTTTTGAAATGCCACTATTTTGGCTGGAGACAATCATTACATGTAGGATTACTACTTCAACCTCCTAAAGCACATTATGTTTTGTAAACTTTCTCCCATAGGAGGCGCTATAACTCACCAAAAAATTACATTTTGGCTAATAACTACAAAACGATAATATAGAAACACAATTTCTTTTTTACCACATTCCCCGAGAGGACCCACATCAAACACATTACGACACGCCCCTTTCTGTTGGCCACATTTCACACATTTTTTTTTAACAGCCTGACATGAAAATACATGCAGAAGCTTGTGTAACAGATGTTAGCTAGCACAGCTCAGTCTTAAAATGTAATTAAACCTCCCTCCTGACGCCTTAACAGGATACACTAGTGACTTAGCTAATAGCCTGTCTTTTAGTTTGCTTGGTAGCGTGTCTGCCTCCCAAACCGTACTTGCTGTGAAGTCATAGGTTTGAGCCTGGGGCTGGAATGTGCAGGTTGACCTCAGTAACACAAAATTAAACTGTTGCCATTAGGGTATATGAGCAGGGCCAACCATTCACAAGTAAAGTCAAATTAAGAGTTGGAGTCAAATATTGACAATTGAGCCAATATTGAGCATGCACAATGGCGGGCCTAAACACAGAATGTATATCCACTGAGACATTTCAGAACCCAACAATGAAGTCACTGGTGGTAATGCCTGAAATCAACGTGATGCATTTGATGTATGCACTAAATATCTGATGAACGTCTAGGTGAGTGGGTGTATGTCTGTGTGTATGTGAACGAGAGACTGTATGCATGTTTAGAGATTCATTATGTGTAGGGTGATGGACTTTTAGAGATAAACTAACCCTTTGTCATGACATTTACAGAAGGATGGTTGACAGATCATTCCACTAATGTGATCGAAACTACAGGAGCGGTGCAGGATGTACAGGGGTTATTTGTTTATATGGCGACACCTCAACCAAAAATGTAATGTTTCACAATGTGACTTTGGCAACATCTTGGCATCGTGTCCTGAATATGACATAATTATGATGAACCATCTGGGAGGAGCATGTCAAGGTTCATCATGTGCCTGTGGCTGTCGGTAAGTATATGCCGATAGCTGATGTCTGCATGGGAACCATGTCAAAAATAGCTTGAGTTCTGAGGAAGGCAATACAATTACCCTTACAGTAGGGGTTTGGACTGTATACGGCTGACCACAAGCAGCCACACCTCGACCCTAATAAATTGTTCTTCTATAATCCCCAAATACACATTTTGACATAGGCTAATTGCAATGCTTCCAATGTATTTCTGACATGTTGACTGCATGTGTGGCATTTTAAATATATAAGCTTCAAGGCAAAAATAACAATATGACCTCATGTTAGCAGTCCGTGGTTCTTAGAGGAAGCCGAAGGTATGGTGACAGCAGGGCTAGCTTCACTTCCAAAAACCTTTGGAACACTATAGGGAAACATCACCAAGACAATCATGTCGAATTCCTGGACAAGCTGGTCAGACATTTACAAACCAACTTGGGATATTTTGCCCTTTGAAAACGACTTTTACTGTGCATTGAAAATTATTTTGTTGTCAAGAATATTGTTGAATTCTCAATTGAGGCCCATAATGCCTTCCCGTGGACTAATGCTTCTTACACGCACTCTACACTGCGGGAGGAGTACTGTGACGCGGTCCCCTTGTGTCACCTTGTGGACAAAGAGATTACTGCAGCAGGTGTTAGCTGCTACTCCTGCAGAAGACGAGAACTTACCATGTTTCCCTCAACATGCAGTATGTGAATCTGATTTTAAAACTGCGATTATAGTGAAGAGCTCATACCGCACTCACCAATGATCATAGGGTAACAGTGCCTCGCGCATTTCATGGTCAAATTTAAACAGTGGTAGCAGAACACTTGTCACCACATAGATTACACCATAGATTTTTGTACATAGTGTGAACTTTCGGAGGGGTTGTGAAGGGCTTTCGGCGTTTTTGGACTTCTAGATTTTGGATTTGACCGTCAGTTTCTCGGACCTTACACTGACATTTTTGGTAAGTTGACCTCTTAGGTAGCCTAAATATTTGGGTTAGCCCTACTATTGGGCAACAGACAGTGAAACGTCAATTTTATGTATCTGCTAAGTTAGTCTGACATTTACATCTACTACACTTTTCAGAAAATCAATATTTACAAAATTCTCCACAGCAACACCTTCCGAAACACATGGTGGCAGTATCTTGTTTAAGTGTCCGATGTTAAAACATGGGAAGAAGCATAGACATACTATATATAGACGGAGCATGGGGCGTTACTGCCAATAGGCGCTGACGAGACGCGGAGCCGCCATCTTGGAGCGGGGATACGCTCCATTCAGCTTAATCCGTTTGACAGGACAAATGAACTGTTAGCGCATTTTATTAACAGTACCTCGCTAAACACCACTAATTTTAAACTGGCTGTATCGCTAGTAGGTTATAGTAGGCTATAACAAAGGCTTCTTGAAGGCTTTCATTATTCTTAATTAATTAAAGAGCAACTGTCTCTGCTTCCAAATCCCCTCAGTAACAACACACATTGATAAAATAAACATATGACATGTGACAACTGCGAAGAATTGAGCAGTTGTCTCAAGTTTATTTGAAGCCCCTTCTATTTTTTTCATTTTCTGCTCCGTATAGCTTGAGGGGTTAATTTAATGACTCACAACAGCATCAAACTTTTACAATCAGGTTGTTGTGGGATAAATTGCCTGCAGTGTAGGCTTGGTGCAACTGTTTCTACCTTCTGACATTGAACTACAGGCTGTTTTTTTGTATATATCGTAGTTCAGCCCAAGACTTTTCGTCATGCTTATTAAATAATTCTGTCACTGCATCCGACCCACCTAAACGACAACACAGCCTATTGCTAAAATCAACATACACCTGTTTAATGTAGGCCTGAATCAGTGATTCTGGTCGCCAAATTATTTTTAGCATGTTATTTCGCCAGGTGAAACTAAGAACAAAATAAAATTCAAATCTGTTTTTTGTATTCATAGGCGCTGTTAGTGTTCAGCTTATAGAGAGGGCCGTGGTGCAAAAGAAGGGCAACTTACGGCGCATAGAGAGACGGACAAATGACAGAAAAATACCTTTGTGTTTATTGGTTAAACATGGCTATGTCATTAGTCTGTGTGTATTAAAATGAATTTAGACAGCCATTCACGGCTTCTTGAGGGCTACAGTTTTGGTTAGCGGTTCAACGTTCTGTTTTGAAAAGTTGAGACGGTGGGGTTGAGCGCGCTGGCTGCCAAACAACTCGTTTTATGTACAGTCTGCTCTGCACTCTCGCATAGTCACAATGGAGGAAAAAACCATGAAAAACATATTCTGGGCCACATTCATGGTATTAAAAGAAGACAAGAGGGAAAGAGAAAGTGGCAGATAGAATAAGGAAGAAGTTGCGCTTGGAAACACTGCACGTAGGCTATAGGATGCATAACTTCTCTGACAGGTTGAGGGCAGCATTGGTTGACTAACGTTGCTTTTCCATAAGGTTACAATTGAGTTGCTAAACTACTTTACGTTGCGTTTTAGTTTGCTAACTAACACTGGCTGAAGTGTTTTGTAGATATTGTTGCAATAGTCCTTGTTCAAACGTTTGACGTCGTTCGTGTTGTCTTTCTGCATGCATCCACCTGCTATATAGCTTCATATTGAAGTTAGCACAACAAGCAAAACTGCTATTGTGCTGTTGTTCAGTATGTAGTCATCCTAGTTCTCGTTTGAAACTTGTTTTAATAAATGTTCATTGTTAACATTACATTCGGTGTGGTCTCCCTTACGTTATCTCCGCTCTGAGCCAATTGGGCATAATACATTAGATTAGCCTATATATAAACACCTGAGCGCTTTTATATCAGATGAAACCACCAATCTCGTTCAATGCATAGAGAGTAAAATTAAATTCTATCTTACCCAACAACATTAAGATTTGAATATTGTTACTTGAATGACTTATTCGTGATCACAAATAGGCTTCGCTTTATTGCTTAGACAGTCTGATCCCCGCTCCAAGATGGCGGCCGTATTTCTCGTGTCCCAGCAACCAATGCTCCGTCTATATATAGTATGTCTATGGGAAGAAGTGGGGTCTCACGCCATTAGTTCCGGTTTCCGTGTAGCTGGCGACAACACAAGAGAAGAGTTAAAAAAAATACCGGCAAAATATAATAAAAGTATTCACCGGTTTTCTAAATAAAGTTTTGCACGACATAAGCGTGTACAATCAACAGCTGCATAACACCATAGGCTTTTCTGTAGTGTTTGTGCATTTTGTCGTAGCTAATGCATCTTTCAAATAGGCCTAACCATGAAAATGTAGCCTACATAGCCTACCATTAAGCCTACAATTTCTAATACTCTAGGTGTAGGCTATTTGGCCAATCTCTGTAAAATTACCACACAAAGGAAATTGTGTTTAAAAGTAACCAAATTTGCTTAGGACAATACATCTCTTGACTAACCACTCTGACCTTAAGCCTGCAGACAGTTATAATAAATTATAATTATAAACTGTGCTAAGTTAATTAACTTCCCTTATGGTAGGCTTCTCGGACTATAGGTTTTTGTATAACCTATTATATTGACCTAAAATATTTAGATAGATGAATAGATTTGTCATTTAAAAAAAGGGGCATTCTACTGAGATAAGAGCCAATCACTTGTGTAAAAAATAGTGTGTAGTTCTTGTGAAACATATGTTTATATCGATTAGAGTAGGTCTAAAGTAAAGTAAATCTGCTGGGGCAGACCATTAATTTTAAATGAATCAATTTTACTTTTGATAGCTTTTAATTCCTCACTAGCGTTGTTGCTAATGACCTCATCATTTTTTAGTTAATGTGAATGTTGCTTAAATTAGGTGTCAAAGTGGTGAAAATATAGGTGGTACTTTCTGTGCTCTGATGCTGCAAGGATTCTGTCTTAAAGCATTGGGGCACCACCCATGCAATGCTATAGGCCAGGAAAGGGTCCTGTACCGGGCCGCAAAGAAAAGACCAACTATAGGCTATAAAATAATTTTATCACTTTTTTTAATCTTCCAGGTATTTTACTTTGAAAAATTACCCCTTCTGTCCGTGTCTCACTCCTGCATTTAAACAAGTCGCAGATTTTTCTGTACATTATTTATAGACATCTGCGAGTAGCCTAATAAACAGTCTCCTGCAAGTAATGTGAATTTCTTCACCCAGTGGGAGAGCCAGTTAGAAAAGGTGTGTGTGAGACAGAGTGGGCAACAGACATACTTGACACTATTAACCTTTAGTGGTACGTGAATGGTGTAGGATCACAGTGTACAGGTTACCTGGGGTGTGCCATCCCATAGGCATTAATACATATTTTCTTACAAAACATATAGTACCATGACAATTTTATTTCACTATTTAAAGGCTCACAATGAATTATTTACTCTTTGTTCTATTTTGAATTTTAAATAATTGCATATTTAAAACCTGAAAATATGTAACTTTTATTTTGAAAGCAAAACAAAGAGAGGACATTTTCACTATGGTAGCTGGTTTCACGCAGCTTACGTCATCAGATCGCGCTGTCTTATTTAAATATAACACCAAATACAACGTGGTTGTGAAAGATATTATTGAGCGATTAAAAGAGTAGTGCTTAGTTGAGCGACATGAAAGACACACCATTATCGAACTGTGAGCGGCAGTTTCTTCTCAAGACGATAGAGGAAAGAAAGGTGTATTTACGTTGTCTATTTTACGTTAATCAATTAACAGCATCTGCATCTGTGTACTACGAGTCACTGGAGTCACTAATACCAGTATATCTTTTATAACCGAGTTATTTCGCAATGTATTGCTACGTTTAAATATTGTTTGATCTCAACCATTTATTTCAGCGGCTCGACGGTAGAGAAACATATGACTACAGAAACATCAAGATTACGTTTGGCGTGGACTATGGGTTTTGCATGGTTGATCTAGGAAAAACAAAGTAAGTGAAGGTGTTTTTTGTCTCTTGCGTGCATGGGCTGGGCGTGTTTGTTCAAGACTGGGTGTTTCCCCTTCCATTTTATTATTTGCAATATGTGGTCTGTTCCAAGCCAGCATATGTGTATATTTTGGCATAATTGTTGTGTTACTTATCCCTTAACTACGGTTTTGCCTTTGTACTACTTAGAGTCATGTCCCAGGTATCCTGTGAACTGGCTACCCCTAAAGAAACTCGTCCGTCTGAGGGGATGCTGTTCACCACTGTGGAACTGTCACCAATGGCCTCACCTGCATTTGAAGCAAACAAGTAAAGTGGGAAATTCTATACTCAAAAACATCATGCTTGAATGCCAAGCAAGAGTCTAAAAGCTGTAATTGCTAAATACAGAGGACTAGTTCACTGTTACAGAGCCATTGTTCATTGTGAAAACTTTTGACAATGAACCTGCAAACACTGAAACCGTAGATATACTGTTTGTGATTGACTCAGCAGTGTAAGTAGGATGACATGATGCATCTGTGCTGTTCACCTGAGAATATGATGGCAGCAGAAGAGGACGGGCTGGTGGTAGCATTAAAATGTTGTAGCCAGCATCCTGTTTGTGTTGAATTGATGTGCTACATATTGATATATACCTGCAGACCAGGCCTCTTCTCTCAAATTTCTCTGGCTTCTAAATTCCCCTTATTTTCAATTGTATAAACACCTGTAGGATGTGGTGGAATAGCACACAACTGATCTATGGGGGCTGTACCTTTAAAGCTTTTTAAATACATTTTAAGCTTCTTTTTGCCAGATCCCACAGGGTACTTTCATATGCCTTGAGCTTTGGTAGGTTAGAGCTGTTGGGGCTGTTTGGTTTATTGTATACTAAATTACATTGCATTCAGTAGATTCATTTCTTCAGTTAACCTTAACGTGAGGAGTAACCCTCAAACTACAGTACTGTAGGAATAGCAGTAAAACAAACAATGAATCTGATGGAACTGTTGACTATTTGTTTTTATACATATGTTTGTGCGGCAGGCAGTCAGAGTTGCTGGTGAAGTTAAATAGACAGCTGGAGCGTTGCTTACGGACCTCAAAGTGCTTTGACATGGAGTCACTGTGCATCGTCTCAGGAGAAAAGGTATCTGTTTGGAGAGAGAGGTCAAGAGTGTGTTGGGTCCGCAAGTGTTGTAAAGAAGCCCATGCTATTGTCAGTATAAACCTATAAACAGGATCTGTTAACTTTTGCAGGTATGGAGGATCAATGTGGATGTTCATGTGTTGAATCATGATGGGAACCTTATGGATGCAGTAAGCATAGTAGCCATCACATCTCTCTCACACTTTAGACGTCCAGAGGTCAGCATCCAGGGTCAAGAATTCACTGTGGTGAGTGTTACCAGGGTAATGTTATGAGAACAAAAAATCAAATAAGTGTGGTTAGATTTTATGATTAAATCTCTCCTTCTCTGTGTGTGTGTTGAGTGTAGCACACAGCTGAAGAGAGAGACCCCGTCCCACTGAGCATTTATCATATGCCTATCAGTGTAAGCTTTGCCTTCTTCCAGCAAGGGTAAGTCAGTATAAAGCCACTGCATATCTTGTCTCCTACAGCCATTGTAACGTGACAGAAGAAAACTCTTCTGCTTAGTAACGGTACAGTGGTCAGTTTTCTTGACTGCCATCAGATTTTTTTTCTAACTCACCCATTTCTTGCTTATTTTGTTTTTAAGAGTTGTATTTCAAGCTGACATGGTAAAAGCAACAATTAAACGTTTGACCCTTCTGTTGCAGTTCCTATCTTCTGGTGGATCCGAATGATAGTGAGGAGAAGGTGATGGAGGGTCTACTGGTCATCGCCATGAACAAGCACAGAGAGATCTGCTTCATACAGTCCAGTGGAGGAATCATGCTGCTCAAAAAACAGGTGTGGGAGAAGGGAGAGGCAGACAGAGATAGACCTTTTGAGCCCAGAGGTGAATAGCTGTACTTAAATGTTTTTGTGTGCTTATCCATCCCAGGTCACACGCTGCAGTGATATCGCTAGTGTGAAAGTGTTAGAGATCACCGAGCTCATCCAGAAAGCCCTGGAGAAAGACAGAAAAGCCAGGTGTGTGTGTTTAGGTGTGTCCATGGGATATTTGTGCATTGTTTAATGACTTAATGGTTTCTGATTTTACTTCAATCTTTACTTTGATAATTGTAGGAAAGACGATGACAAGTTCAGCTTTGCAGAGTCTTTACCTAAAGAGCAAATTACTGCACAGAAATTAAAGGAAGCTCCACTTGAAAAGATGGATATCCAGGAGACAGCCAGTGAAATAATCAACAAGGCAAAGATCTCTCCATCCACGTATCCTTTCCCCAAAGAAAAGTGTAATACAGTATACCATTTAGCAATCAGTTTGAGGAACTTTACAGGAAGCAGTAATGTATCAGTGATGGTATCATGTGATGGGTGTTATGAGACAAATCAGAGAAGTCATTAAAGAAAAAAAAAACTGTCAACTGTTAGCCTGCCAGCTGAACTGTGAAGTTTTTGTGTGCACCACTTTCGCCCACACTGTTGTCCTTAAGATGCAAAAAGCCAAGGGGAGCATTCCCCAGTGTTGCATGCAGGGGGTGTTGGACAGGTAGGTGAAGGGATAACCAGCACATGGGGGCTTGAAGAGGATATTGAAGAGGAAGGGGAAATGGAAGAAAAAACGACAGTTAAAAAAACAAAGAGGAAAGGTACAAACAGATGCAATAAGTAATTATACGTTTAATTATTAAAAAAAAAATACTGAGTGCTTTGTGCGTGTGTTTCAGGAGACGTCATTGTAATATCAGATAGTGAAGAAGAGGACATTGTAGTGCTGAATTAGTAACTGGAGCTGAGTGAAGCATGTGCAGGTACAAGTATACAGTGGGTTGAATGCTCAGTTTTATGGAGTTACTGGAATTGTAGCAATAATAAATCTGTATGTTTTCTTTGTTGCATGAATTTGACACAGATGCTGCTTGTGCTCCTATTGGTGCTATGATGACACCATACCAGAAGAGGACAGCACTATTTAATAAGGACAGAGAAGAACTGTGAAACATCAGTATTTGGTCCATACCTATCCATTCTAAATGGATGCAAAAGATGGGCAATTTGTATGCTGACTTGTTTTTTTAGGGACACGGAAATATATATTTATACCCTGTCGGTGCATATCTGTATTAATTGTGATTTAAAACATGCACATAAAGCCAATGTTTCCTCATTACTTTCAGTATCTGTCATTGATGTAGAAAAGGTTGTAGAACATTATTTCTAGACGTGTTTTTGGATACCGAGACAGCATGCCTCTGTGAAGACCTTTATTCAGAGGCATGAATGGTAGTATGGTAGTAATAAGTACCTGTATTCATAAATACAGAAATGTGTTGTGACCACAGTGAAGGTAATTTTAGCTTCAGCGTGATTTGCAGCCTTACGTTATGTTGTACCTCTACAGTTACAAAATACACAGGTAATGTCTTGGTCTATGTAGTGATATTTGAAATTGTTTTTAAAATTTGGAGCACTATTCTTTCAGCACACTATTTTGTTTTTATAGATACTCCATTGTGCCATAACTTTATTAGTATAGTATTGGGGAGGTATTAGGCATCATGTTCTGAACTGGCCTACATTAACATTACTATATGTTACAAAACATGTGTCCAGTAAATCTGATGCATTGACTTAACCTTTTAACAAGTTCATCTACATTTTTACAAGGTTTTTTTTAAGTACAGTGGCCAAAATAACTAAATGGTGATTGACTAAAATATTCACCAAATCTGGTAACTTTGTAAGAAAACAGGCACAAGTGTTTGTCATTGCCCCATATCCACACAAGATAGATTAGACAGATTAGAACTTCACAAAAAGTTTTCTCATCATGAAATAATTCTAAACTTCATCTATCCTTGGTACTTCCATCTCATGCCACACTGAAATGACATTATTATATGCCCCAATCAGAATAGTCTAAAATATTAATATGAACCTTGCACTGCCTTTTGGAAAAGCGGAGCATTTCGAAGTCAAATAATTTTCTTTTGACATTAAGTATTATTATACTAAAATAGTAATTAGAAATGTCTATCATACTGTAAAATTCACATAAATTTATTCATATAGTATTGAACACAAGTGGCCCCTGTCCTACTTTTTAAAACGTTTATAGTAACACTGAACAGGCAGACATTCACACTTCCGTTTGAGAATAATATCAATGTTTTACTACAGCAACACTAATGCAGACGCAGGGGAAGGCCATTATTCAATCACAATATCTTTGAGCACAGGAGAAAAAAACAAACATAAAAATCGCATTCCCATTTGTCATAGACAAATTAAATGTGGAGAATGAGGCCCAGGAGCTCTATGAGTACGTTCTACCCCCTCAATAGTCTGCTGGGAGCTATCCCAGCAGTAACCATCAGAAGCTGTGGTCACTGACACACAGCAGCAGCAGGGCAAACAGTAGCCACTCAGGCGGGCTCCAGTAGAGGTCATGGGCTCAGTTCCATGGCAACAGTAAGAGTTGAGCAGGTAAAAATGACCATGGTTGGCAGGTGCCTATAACAGGTGCAACACTGCAACTCCTAAACATTCAGCGCTCCTCTCTATTCTCATGTCCTTTCTCCCTTTCATTCAAAACACAACTCTTCTGGCACAAAGACAGACAGAAAAATCACAGAAAATCACTGCAGGGCTTTGTATTTGATGGCAATTCATCATTGTTCTGTCAAATAGGTCACCACATAGTCACAAGTCACTTCAGAGTCAAAAGCCAACCAGCACCAGCCAGAGACATCTCGCCATTTCTTCTTTTTGATTTGTTTAGCTTATCAAATAAAAAAAATCCATTGGTTGAGTTGCTCTTTAGTACCGTACCAACATTCATTCAGTTTTCAATACTGCTGAAACTTTACAAAGACATAAATAAAAAGATATAATACAGTATACTGTATAAAATATAACAGAAAACATGTGATAGGTTTATCTTTTGAAATGTTTGGGGGTAAAGGCTTGACACTGAAACAGTAGAGTAAAACCCCTGAGCTTAAGAAAGATCAACACCGCCTATGGCAAGCAGGAAGGCACAGACATCAGAGGCAGCGTCAACCTCACCACAACACTGCACAGTAGTAGTGTCAGGAGAAAAAAGAAAAAGGAGAAACCAAAGCAGGGGGATGAAGCGGGCTTGTTGGGGTGTGTCAGTCGAGGGAGGCAGTGACTTCTGTTTGATTTAAGGCGGAGTTCAGGACGGGTATCGTCAAACAAATGTACACACAACAGATTCAAATTATGGAGGTCTGACCAATACACAAGGTCACCATATATATCAATCATCTTTTCAATGTCTCATACTCTAGCCCACAATTTGTATATATATTTGTATATTTATATATATTTATATATATATATATTTATATATTCCTATATTTCTTAAACAACGTCAAGTCTATTACTTAAAACAAGGCTTTTCAAAGGTTGTTATGCACAATATATAAATGTATGTTACAAGAATATACACTGGGTTTTAACTCACGACTGTAATTAAGGGTACATCCAAGCATTCCACGTGATCACTTTGGCTTTCAGGTTAGTTTAAATATGCACATATGATGATCAAAATACAAAACCAAAACTGGAAAGACATAAGAGACGGAGGACCATGTCCAACAGCCATAGGAGGGCCGACAAAGTCAGCCATAATGTCCTAACAGAGAAACAAGTTCAAGTTTCACTCATGGTCACACATAGAACAACTGTGTGACATGAACAAATCATGTACGACAGACCAGAAACGAGGTAACTAAAAACAGTAACTAAAAAAAGAATAAAGGGGGGGAATAAAAAGTGGGTAATATTTTTCAAGTTTGCCATTCCACATGTGCAAGTCATTATTTTAAAAATAAAATGCTACAACTGGTAAAAACACGCCACTGACACAGATCCCATTGGGGTCTCAGGTCAGTCCTTCACAACCAAACACAAAATAAAGGCTTGAAACGGCCGGACCAATGACTCCTTCGACCTCTCCATCCCTCCTCCTTTCTCAGAGGCAGTGAGCTTTCATGAGAGGTTTGACTCAAGGCGGCGAGGACCAGAGCGCAGCTGTCTTTATTCCATCTCTCCTGTCCGCCTGCCTGCGTCGCGTGTCCTTTTTACTTTCGACTCTCACTCTCTGTCCTCTTATTTCATCACATTCTGTTGGATCACTCGCTATCCGTCTCCAGCTCAGCGTCGGACCACTCAAGGGGGGGGATGAGGCCAGTCCTCTGGGCGTGCTCGATGACGGCCGTGTAGCAGAAGTAGTACTGGTCCCACGTCTGGATGCTGTAGGCACGCTGGGTTCGCATGCGTCGCACTGTCTGTTCCACATCCACAGTCCCAATGTCCTCCAAACGAGACAGACAGATGTCCAATGTGCAAAACGTACCTGAGACACGAGGCAAGAGATGGACAGAAAGGCAGGGGGAGAAGAGAGTTTAGAGGTGATATGGAATACTGAACAGAACACGTTTTCTGTCCTCAGTGCAAACTCTCGATGACGTCATGCACAAACTTTCGCACAGACCAGATGAATAAATCTAAATTGGAGGTTCAGAGTGCCACCATCTTTGCTATTTAATCCTATGAATGTCAGCGTAAATTGTTTTAGGATGAAACTAATGGATTCTGGATAGAGTTATCATGGACCAAAACATACCAAAACTGGAACCCGGCTGTAAGTGCATTTAATTTTGCTGTGAAAACTGACTTTTTAATATGAGAGTCTATATGAAGTTTCTCGCTGTTGCAGCCAGCCCCAAATGGACGTGTGAGGTATTGCAATGTTATTAGAATGTTCAGTTTTGGCTTCATTGTTCAGTCTGAAATGTTGCCGCTTGGTGTGTACCTGTGCGGCCAATGCCTGCGCTGCAGTGCACCACAATTGGGGGACCTCCTGGGGGTCCCGTCCAGTGAGGTCCTAGTGCTCGTAGCCCGGCCTCCTGCCGCTCTTTCACCTGAGCCCTAAAGTCCAACATGGCTGAGGCAGATTTTGGCACACCAAAATCAGGCCAGCTCAGATACAGGTAGTGAGCGACATCCCTCGTCTCTCCAGTCTGGGGGACAATGGACACACACAGTAAAAAAGGTCATGGGATCATAAGCATGGAAATCACATGCAAATAACATGAGACGAGTCGACACTTTATTATAGAGCCATTACTGGACATGTATTGGAGAGTATTCTGCACTCACTTGGTTGTTGTAAAGCTCTAGGTGAGTCAGCTTAAAGTCCTGGAAAGTCTCGATGTGTACATTCCTCACCAGAAAATAACCATAGTCCTCAGTCTGGCCAGCTTCGATTGGCCAATACTGCCCACATTTTACACGCCCACGCTCTACAACTCTACACAAACACACACACAAAATAAGACCAACATACGTCCTATTCAGCACATGATCAACTTCCTATTTGTTCAGTAATGTTGTCAATAATGACCACGTAGTAAATGACAACATATCCAATCATAAGTGGCTGAGTTTGGCTTTTACTGCAAATCGATCTCTCTTAAAACTCTGGCCCATAATGTTTATTATGCAAAGATGCGGTTTCTACATGAAGAAGCTTTGTCAAATTTTGAGCAAACGGCAAGATTCTGCAGTGGTGTACTTATGACACGTATAATTTCGATAGTTGTCATCATATAAGTTTGTTGGTAAAAGTGCTCCCATCCATACTGTTTCTTAAATAACACCCTCTGTCATGGAACATGAAAATGTAGGATTTACAGTTATTTCATAGTACAGCACTGATTTGTCTCTGGTCACGCTACAAATGTTAATGTTCTGTATGTTGATTCAAATGACAGACATCCTGGTTCTTCAAAATCTGAGACACTGCAACAGTAACACTAGAGCAGCATGACTTGTGAAGGGTCAATTAACTTATGACATACAATGACAATCACATTTAATGCACTATACCTGGTGGTCATGACGATGATTAAGACCATTTGCTCCCACACCATTCTCCAGAAATCGCCAAATGTTTTTGGCAGCGGCCCTTACAGAATCAAACACAAGTTCACAGACTGTCAATATGCACATCTTAAACAAGCCATTTTCAGTGTTTATGATATTGTTGAGGGAACAACTTGCAGAAAGCCCAAGACCTTATTCATGAAAGGGAATTCCATCAACCTTTGCCGTCCCGTCCTAGTTTCCAGTGGCCCCTCTAAAACAGCATTCCTGGACTCTGGATCACTGACTAGCACTATTCTGTGATGAAGTAACTGTCAGCATGTTAAACCCTTCCACTGCTGAAGTCAAATTATGCTTCTTACTTCTGTTCTCCAGACAACTTGTGGCACCAGTACACAAGCATAACTAAGAGGAATTATCACTTACAACAACAAAAACACAAAAAATGCAAATAAGGACATGAATTACCTTACTAATGCAGTCAAACACAGACATTAGAAGGGCTGTGTGGGGAACACAACTGTGCTCAAGTAATGTGTTTGCATTCCAGAAGACAAACAGAAACTACTCCAGCTACAGAGAGGAGACCTGTGACCAGGTCCACAATTATCCATGTGTGGGCTTCACCCCACCAACAGGGAATAAAGACATGACAGGTGGGGCACAGCAAATATGAGGAGGTCTGTGTTGACCATTCAGTCAAAACAAAATGACCACACACAAACAAGGAAGTCAGTACTACATTAACTCATTCGATGCCAATGACGCGAAAACACGTCTTTTACGATAGTAACGCCCAGTGCCAATGACGCGTTATCGAGTCAATTTCGTTTTTTTACAGGGGAGGTAGGGTAATCATCTGATCTAGCTTGTGTAAAAAAATCAAAGTTGTAATCACAAGGGAACCCATTCTGTGGGTAGTAGTAAGTCTACAACTAGTTAAAAAAAGCTATCTAATTGATGTAAACAGCCTAGACACTGGACCTGGCTTGCTCAATTGCTCGCAGTTTTGCACACTGCTAGCTTGATCAAAATAAATCCTGTCAGCACGTATGTTGAAGCTACTGTTTTCCTAGCAACATCTCACGTTTAGCTTCTGCAAGCCACCAATAGATTAATTTCACTTTAGGTAATGCATAACGAGCAGCCTGTCGCGCTGTTTCATAGATAGCTACACCTGCACTTGACTGACCCGTCTGCGCCGACAGCAAGTCACTGACGACCCAGCTCTCTACATTTGGTAAAGCGCACGGATTCACTGCACTCTCCCAACATCATAATTTCCTGTGCTATCATTCTCATGTGTTAATCTAGTTGTTCTGTGTGCGGATCCTGTGGAATACGATGTTATTTTGCTCTGAAGGCGTTGTCTATTTAGTTCGGTTCCGGTTTGCCTATCCTCTGCCTGAGCCAAGTTCCCACACTAAAATGTTACAATGTTTTATATCGTGTTTGGTGACGTTCAGAAATATTACATTTGCAAGCATGGAGCAGTAGTCTAATTGCATAGCTTACTCCGATACTAGATGTATGGACCGGTATTTTAGATCGTGTTTATAGGTCTTCTCTGCTGTACACACACATGCATACACACACGCGCACACACAGGGGGAGAGCTAGAAGCACTACAGTTATAACATAGTGTGCTGTACATAAATAGCTGCTAGAAAGTCTAATTTTTGCCTTTGAAATGTTTACGCACAAAGTGTTTCCCATGAAGTGTTGCTTTTAGCTGTGCTTCAAAGAATCTATGAAATGTGTCTACATGGTTTTATAAATAAATTTGTATTTTTTTAATTTATAAATAATGTTCCCAGCGTTATTTTTGGTGCAGTATACAATGGGATCACTTTTCATAATGTTTGAGATGTCTCTGAAGCAAAAACAATTGTAATCAAAGACATTTTCTGCTTGAAATGTTGCTCGTTACAAAAAGCCATTTTTCTCAGTATTTTGGTCAGAAATCAGCATTTTTAGTTACACCCACCCATGTTCTCCAGACAATTGCTAAGGAATGGAAAGAGGTACAAACAAAAAAATTTTTTCTGATGATAAAGGAAAGTCTGGAGTTTCTTTTGGTATGTTTTTTGTTGACACAGACATAGAACTCAATTTTCTGTGGGCCTTGAAAAAACACTGAAATGTTCAAAAAATCCTGGCACTGGGACGTGACCAACTTTGAAAATGGCTGGCACTGAATGAGTTAATGAAAACATCACATCCATTGCAAATATAGTAGCAAAGTCGGATGGCTGGACCTTGCCTACTACTCTGTTGTCAAGCTTTTTTGATTGTACTAGTTTGACTCAACAACTTTACATCTTCATTACCACTACACTACCACGTAACATCTTGTCAGAACCAAGATGGTCATACATAGGTCAGTGTTACAGCAAAAAAGTACAGCAAAATATTTTTCTTCAATTGCACCCTGAAACCAAAGCACAGTGTCATTAACTCTGGTTCATGTTCGTCAATCGACTCGTGCGGACTTTTATCATGGCGGCGACGAGAAACTACAGCAAGGTACTGCCTGTCAAAAGTGTTTTATTAATAAATGTTGTGTACACTTACAAAGTTCTCAGTGCCTCGTTTTGAATGTTGTGGCCTTTGTTGTGCTACTGATGGAGTGTAGAGTTTATTCGAGCTGTTTTAATGGTTTAATAATAGCGTAATCTTCATGCTTCGTCTAAGGGCACCTACCACTTCCATTGTTAGCCTTCTGGGACAAACGGTAAAAAATAGTTAAGTTCTGAATGCAACAGGCTAACTCAATTTTGCTCCTCAGCAAACATACCAACTCGGTATGATGTTTTAACATGCCAATTTTCATTTTACACCTAAGTTCTCCTTTAAAAGAGGAAGGACGATACCCTGAGTGGCGATGTAGGCTCGGCTTCTTTTGTACCCGTCCATGAAGCTGGCGTTAATGTAGTCTGACGTCTGAGTAAAGAAACAAACATACACATCACAACATTTGATTACACAGTGTACACAAGAGGTGCACTACCCACTTAAATAAGCAACTTTATCAGGATCAATTAAGTATCAATAATGGTAGAACACAATTACAACACCTAGACTATTTCCACTTCCAGCAATGAAAAAGTATTCAATACTAGACTGCATTTATGCAGAAAAAAAGGCACAGTTGGCTGAATTAGCATGCCTAGGCCCAAGTGGTAAACTTCCACCTGAAATGGCACATTGGTATGTGGACAACACATGCACAAAACAGAACTCCCATATGTGTTTGTATGCATGTTCCTTCAACTGTTTGTGGGATGATACCATGACAAACTCTCACTGAAAACTTTTCCATAAGGCCTGACCTTTGGAATCAATGTGTATAATATGCCTGTTTCCAACTTGTAGCAATGCCCAATTGGTCAATGGGTCACATTTTCAAACATCAATCAGACGTATTTCAGGTCATTGTAGATAGTTCTCAATGACATATGGGTATAATGTAAAAATAATACTTTTACTGACTTTACTGCAATCTGTTTTGCTGATAAAGTCAATTTTCAGTCTAAACACAATTTAACAAAATATGTAGTTACTGCCTTTTGACTTTGTAGGGCAGTACTGGCCCGTGCAGTTTTACACTGTGCCGCTCATTGGTCCGCTAACATCACCTCATAACCTGCATGCATTAAATTTGAATCTTTTCGCAATATGCCTCAGAAGTTTTAACATCTTTATTCATTGTGACTATGAAATGTATTTAGTTTCCTTCAACCAAGAGCTCTACTGGACATTATGTACATTAGTAGGTCTATAGGATACCCATGCAGCAGGTGGGAAGACAGGCTGGAGTTTGTTGGAGATGCCTGAACTAATGATGCTTCTCAACTGTGGCATGCATAGACAGCGAAACTGAAACTAATGTAGACTACCACCTACCCTTGTCCTATCTTGCAATAACGAGATACTATCTCAGAATAACAAGGTATATGATACATGTTTCTTCTATATGGTGGAAACAAGCTTCCATAGTTCCAATTATATCTTACTATTAAATACATTTTCAACTTTGTTTTAAAAAGAATTTAAAATATTTTGTCTTGATATGGAAATAGAGACGTAGGCAATATTCTAGTAGGCTACCAATGAAAAAAATATATTTTGGTCTATGAGCTTACATCCTCAGGAAATCTAACTGCATGGCACCCTGTCTCAGTTAAACAACAGGTCTACAATACATCATGATACACCAGTATGTTTTGACAGATCCTTACACTTGTGCATTCTGAAGAAACCATTTCAAAGTGATAATTGGCTTAATCTTGTTGCTATGATGTATTAATTCGCAGACAGATCGCTCTATTCACCTAGTGTAGTGTAGCCAATTTCTTATTTCTCATTTTGTGGAGGAAGACTATGTTTGTACAAAAATAACACTACGTGACTGCTGTGCTTAGCATTTCAAAATATAGGTTAAAATATCACCAAATGTTTTAACACTCCAAGAATAGCATTTACTTAACAAATAACTCCAGAAAATGAGTTGACTTCAATTTGACTTAATTTTACTCCTTGATTAGTTTAATTTAACATGTAAGCTGCACTACAGGGCTAGAATGGGTGATATCATTTTGGGCCAATAATTCCATCATTCATTCCAATAGCAAGAGGCCTGAAAAACGAAGATGACAAAAGAACGAGAAGAGGTAGTTTGACCACTTCCATAAACTTCAGTTCAGGCTGCATCAGAGTTGGAACAGTGTCTCTACCCCTCAAAACCACTATGAGCAGTAGCACCAATCTAAACCCTTATATATGAACTATGGGTTAAGCCAGGAATAAAGCCCTAGGTATCTCTGGCCTTTTAACATATTCATGTCAGTCAGCAACACCAGCAACCATTTGTGAAGACAAGTGAGAATAGACTAAATGTATCATATTCTCATGCTGTTCAAGCCACCAAAGCAAATTAAACTTATACAACAGATGTCACCCACCTCATCCTCCTCCTCGTTGAGTGTGGTCAATCTGACACGAGACTCATCCAGACAAAGGACATCACTGTAACGGTTCTTGATCTGATTGGAAGGCTTCCTGTCAGAACACACAACAATCATTGGAACCCCTAAATTCACACAAGCGGGCACAGAAACCAGAGAACACCATGTATGCTACAGACACCATGTGCCTGTTGTGCACTGACTTTGAGTAAGTGAAGGTTCCTGTGGGCGGCTCTTTGCGGATCTGCTCGTACTCCTGGTAAATACCCCTCTTGCGGCTCCTCTTCACGTGTGCCACAAGCTCATGCACAGTCATGCCTCCCAGCTCGGGCATGTGCACAGACACTTCCATCAGCTCAACTGGCAATGAGGGAGGGCTGTGGGAGGGTGGAGGAGGGCGGGACTTCTGTGGCAAAGGGGGAACCCCGTCCTCCTCTTCCTCTCTTTCCTCTTCTTCTTCATCTCCCTGTCCATTACCTTGTCCGTGTTCTTCTTGAATTCGTCCGTCAGACGCCCACTCTGTTTCTGTGACAACTGTGTTTGCTGTGTGAGTGTGGTGAATGGGTGTATCTGGGGGTGTGTCTGACTGTGGAGGTGGGTGGTGACTACGCCCTTGGAGGGCGGAGCCATTCCAGTGCTGGGTGTGATTCACTTGGCTTCGGTGATTAGGCAAGTTGGCATTGGTCCCATCCAGAGGGGCAATATTCTGCTCTGGCCAATAGGAACGCAGCAGGTTACCCACACAGTCCGGGTTATCATTGGCATCACTCTGGTGACTGGCAGAGCCAGTATTGAAACAGGACTGGACCCAGGTCATGTGACTATAACTTAAGGTCCCACCCAGATGCTCAGGAAGAGATGACACTGGGATGTGATTGGCCAGTTCATGGGCCTTGACGGTACACACCTATAAAGGACAAAGACATTTACTTCAACACAAGTAACTGTTATTACAACTGCAGAATGATATTTATATAAAGGTGAGGATAGAACAAGGATACTAGAATAAAGTGTTACTGTAAAAATAATGAAACCCTTTGTGGCTTACTCTCTCTCTCAGCTTCTCTCTTACAAAGAGACGCAGCACTGCAAAAGGTGCTCTAAACCACAGTGGAGATGACACGATAAACACACACTTCAGCCGGGCAGGAAATGCACCCTACAACCCAGGACACAAACATACATGAGATTTAATGGTGTAATGTAACTAATGTAAGATACTGCATTGAAGAACAGTCAGTGATTAACAGACTTATGGACTGATGATGAACCTGCACAGAACTCACACCCTCGATCCAGCCCACTCTGACCCAGTGGCGAAAAGTATGGTATAGCAAACTAAGCACAAACTCTGTACGGGTAATCCCAGAGCTGTACACGATTCATGTCAATTGCATGTAAATCTATGCTGATGTCACCAACACAACAGCAAGAGAGCTTATATATAGGTTTCTGCTTTGTCACATCATCTGCAATATCTCAAACACCTAAACCTTAAAATGAGAAATATGCAGAATCAAAGCTAACGCCTAATACTTGGGCTCTACAAAACATTGACAAGCTTCTATGAGCCAAAACAAACAGCCTTCTCACATTGTGCAACTCTACTTAGCCTAAGCCTGTAATACTTCGTCATGGTTAACTCGCCCGCTGATTTCATTGGTCATGAAAACAGCAGTAATATTTTTTGAACCCTTGCTAGCATTGGGTTGATTAGGTTCATAGTGTAGGACTAAGTTAGTTTGTATCCAATTTATAGAGCCGTTGCTGTAAGACCGTTTTGATTTTTTTCTGCTTGGACACATAAAACTAGCAGATAAACTGGCTCATAAACAGGACAGTGTATAATAAATCACACCATCCATTTTTTAAGCCTCTGCACAACAGCCAGCCATCAACTGTAATAAAAGGTGGCCCTCTCTTGATGTGCAATGACCACCCTTTTTAACTTAAGAGATATCCCTGGCATTTTTAACACAAAGCACACACCGTGCATCGCACAGAAGTAATGCCGCTTACTTTGAGTAGATTGAGTATCTTCACACACAACTCGTAGTCAAAGTTAGCGTATGTTGAATTGGTCATGTCATAGATAAATATTAGACCATCCCGCTGGGTCTGAATACTAGAGAAGACAGAGAGAAAGAGAGAAAACAGAATGTAATCTTGCTGATTTGTGCACAGTACACAAAACAAAAAAGTGTCTGTGCAGATTATGTTTTGGTAACACACAGTTTCTGTCTGATGAGCTAGCTAATCTGTACCTCTCGATGGCCTTATCCAGTTGATAGATGATGGCCTGCAGCACAGCCTTATGGGTTGTGAGTTCCGGCCGATGAAGGCGAGCGGTGAATAGAGCCAGAGCAGCACCCTTTGAATCCCGGCCAGGCTGCACATAACCACAGGTACACATCAGGTGACATCTTGCCTTTTATACAACCACTCTCAATTTACAACAAGGCACGGCTGCCTGATTACAACAAAATCATCATTGAGATTATTTTGGGAAATTAAGATCACGATTATTCACTTGATATCTCATTTAGTGTGTTAGAAAGTTTTGGATCCAATGCAGACATAACCACATGAAAATAATAATAATAATAAAGAAAAAACCTTTTTCTTAACTTCATTATTTCCATGATCACTGACAATGAAAATCATAATCAAAATGTGATTGACTGCACAGGCCTGAGGTCCTGAGGGACACACATCCACTAACTTACTCACCAGCACTGTGAACTTTCCACTCAGGAGCTCTGTTCTCAAGGGCTCCTCGTCTGGGTTTATGTTGTAAATTCCTTCCTTTATTCTAGTATTCTGAGACATGAACACACACACTCATACACAAGCACTAAAAAACACACTAAATGATGTAGCACAACACACCATTTCTGACCATTCTACATATTTGGCTAACCACCACCAGTGACACCATAATCAGAAATAAATATAAATATTTTTGAAATACTGTTTTTATATGCCTTTCAAAACCAAAACCTCTAAGCATTTCTGACAAGGCCTCTGAGTGTGTGGCTTAACAGCATTCTTGTTTATGGTTGTAAGAGAGCTGTGAGAGGTGTTTGTATGTTTATTACCTTGTAGGCTTGGAAGAGTTCAATGGCTCGGGACACATCAAACTTGCGTGCCATAAGAAACTTCACTGCAGTGATTTCAGACACTAACACAACATTCTGTGTTTGCTCCCGACTCCGCAACTCTGTCAGGAACTCCTCTACAGCCTTCATAGACGAACACACACGCAAAACATACACATAGGTAAGTGGTTGTCAAACAGGGGTATAAATACCTGTGGAGTATTTAAATCAATTCTGGGGGGAATACAAAATCAACCCGTGTATGGGCTCTCAGCTCTCATCAACATAAAAAATAAATTTCAAGTACAGACTATATGTGAAAAGGGTCTTGTATTCAAACTATTTAAATTACAACACAATTGTCGTTGCATTGTTATGTACCATAATATATGTTGACATTCTGCTTATGCAGACAGAATTATGCAAAAAATATTAATAGCAACCTGTCTGTGGTGCAGTGTGCACTCAACAAGACATACATTGTGTCTGGGTGTGTGGCAATTAAACGTTTTGGAACCATGAACATGGGACATAGGTTAAAACACCTTTTGCTTGCCCTGTATTAACTGTAGCTAGCATTCAATCCTCTTACACAACACGAGGGCAACCAGTATTTTTTACATTTAGAGACTGTTTACAAACATAACACCACCTGTAGATTCACTAAAGCGAACTACTATGACGTTAACCCTGCCTTAAATAATATGAAAATATCACCAAACAGGCTAACAACTAGCTTAGATCTAACCAGATGGGAAAAGGCAGGAATTACAGCTTAAACGCCCACACAGGCCTGCATCTCTTGGCATACCCTCCGCCCCTTTCCTCACTTACAAAGGTGTGCCCTACAGCCAGGTTAAAACACTATGCAGTTGTTTTTACTGTGGCGTTTCAAACAATTGAAAGGAAGTAATGCGAACATCACATTTTAAATACAGGAACAGCAGGCCACGCGTTTTACTAGACCTGACTTGGTAGCCCGTAGTATCTTCAGTATTTGGGGCATAGGCTAATAGCTAATATATAGTCAGTATTAGTCGGGGGCTTTGTGTCAGCAAACTGTAGACTACAGTGACCACTAACTAAATTAGTTTTTTTTTACCTCCCTCTTACAGCACCGACGGGTAACGTCTTCAAGTATCGCTTGAAAACATTCATCGACTCGCCCAGGAAGCACAGCGGAGCGTGGGGATGCCATGAATGATATTTCATTTGTCACTAACAACCGGTTACTGAAACCAGAAGGCTATTCAAGTTATCTTACTTGCTACTTCACGCTAGCAGGCGTTAGATGTGCTTAACAGAAGGTATTTTTAGGAAATAATAACTCGCTTATATATGTCATTGCGCATTGCGAGCGGGTGATCTATGCTTACATTTTCCAGACCCCTTTGACGAGACAAAATCAGAACTACAGTGGATAAGGTTACCTAGCCTTATTAGACACTGGCCAAACTGGCATGCACAGCACACTAAGGTTTTCCATGTAACGTTATCAGGTATGGAGGTGTTTGGCTCAATCACTACCGTTTGCGTACAAGTTTAAAGCCAAAATGACACTTAGAGCAGTTAGGGTTAGTCAACACTTCCTACACGGCGAACGTAACGAAAAATCTCTAGACAGCACAGCTTTTGAGGAATGTGGACTCTTGAAGTTCACACAATGTATCTCACAAAATCTCCGACCAACAACGTGCTAATCAACTGTCGGCTAATATTCGCTAAAAGCTAACAAGCTAAGTTGGCTAAATGCAAGAGTGCTGCGCCTCACACGGGACTTGGCTAGCCAGCTAACTCTGAAATAGCTAGCTAACTAGCTAACAATGCTAAGCGAAGACTTCCAATAGTAAGTAAGGACAGAAATATATTTTAATAGTACTATAACAACATCAATATGCATGCTGGTGATAATAAAAGTGATTGATCCGTCAGGACAAAATCAAAGCAAGCGCAAAACTGTAAGTTGAGCCTTACCACCTCCTCTTGAGTTGTCAGGGCTTCCGCCATCTTGAAGCCTCGGCTACGACGTAGCTAACGGGCTCGCCCACAAACCCCATGCACGCGCAAGTCGTCCGCTCCCGGGAAATGCGATGGTGCATGGTGATAAAATAATGCGAGTTCGGGAAATAATGTTAATTTTTCTCTAAGCCTTCATTAAATATTGGGAAAGGTCGAATGTTATTGGTCATTCGGTCCCGCATGGAAATAACAGGTTACCATCCGAGGACGCTAAAACTGATAATGGTATATGATATGAATTATGGTTTCATACGTTTTTTTGTTAAACGCTTGTATGTTTTAAGGTGTTGGCAGTTTGCATTTTTTTGTGTGCCATTAGACCGATCGTTCCCAAGTCTACAGTCCCAACCACGACACTAGCTCAAGTGGGAGGGGCAAGGGAGCCATGCTTAGGCCTGACCGAAGATTTCTTAGCAGACACTAAACCCATTTCTATTGGTCCTGTAGCCTATGTAATGTACAAACAACGCAATGAAACTGTTTTTTATCGGACGCTGGACATATTATCTGATAATATTTCAAGTAATGCAAAGGAGAGAAAGCAATAACTTAAATATAGCACTAATTATAGCACACGTTTAATGTCAAAACACGTGTGATGGTTTCATGTCATTCCTGTTGTTTTAAATCACATTTAATAAAAAAACTTGAAACTTATTTTGTCCAAAAACCCTTGTGATCGTTGACAAATGTCCTTCCCTTGACACAAGAGGTCTATGTCAGATATGTTGTATTTGGGAACGTTTTATCTCATAAATTGAAGAGGCAAACTTGATTTTATTGTTTAAACTGTCATGTTATCCATAAAAAGTGGATGTTTTAAAATTATTTTAAATCTGAAAAGTGGAAGTGGTTCTCGGTCTGAAAAGTTTGAAAAACACTGCTTTAATTGATTTTGTTAAATGTGTCAAATGTACAGCATCTAATTATTTCACTGTAAAGTGTTGCAAGGAAGTTGTTGACCAGCACTAGATACTGGCAGAATTTAACTTGTAACAAGCACCTAAGTAAGCAATGTTGCAGACATTTTCTTTTGAAAGAAAACATTGGCTCGATGTGTGCCTCAAAAACTGTGGATTTCTGGTGCTCAGCTTGTGTACAGTTTTCGTAATACTAAGGCCATGAGGCTGAACAGGTGCAACATGAACATGAATTGCTATGAATCTTTAAGTATCTGTGTAATCAGTAAACATGAAAGTGAACATATTGATGCAGCATTACCATTACTCTTGGGCAAAGATGTATATACATGTTAAGTGGAATATACACATGTATGCATTAGCACGATTATAGCTCCATTGCATAGACACACAGATTTCACAATTTTGTTGCAGACACGGATTCGATTTTTTCACTTTAGCTCTGCTTTATTCTTTCAATCTGCTGACATCATCAGAGACAGAGATGCTTGACATCGTGACCAGCACATTCTTGCTGGACAAACATGGCCACACCTCTGTGGGACAGCTGGCTTTTAAAGGGCTGACAAATAAAATTCATGGGCATCACTTCTGAACTCACACTTCCCTCTGGTTCCACCAGATGGCACTCTCACTACAACCTGCAAGCCTGTTAGCAAGTTAGCGCGAGGACACACACCTTGCCTCGGCCGTGGGCAGAGGGGGACATCCCAAGTTCAGAAAGTAAAAGTCCTGCCACATATTTGTTCCAACCAATTCACTGAACCAGCTGATCTTAACATAGATGAGATAATTAGTGAAATCACCTTGTGTTGAGAACACAGGTAGAAACAATACATGGCAGGACTTTTACTTTTTCAAGCCGGTTTGTCTGCCTCTAGCCTTGGGCATTTAAACACATCTGCCACATCACCACCACATAACAACACCAGGGAGGGGGCATTCTTGGAATCCCCATGAGACAGTCTGTTGTGCTTTACAGCTGGTCCTCATGGGATGAATGCAGTTTGTGGATCTCAGGTGACTAGTGAGGCTCTGGGTTGTTTCGTTCAGTGTGGGCCCTCGTTCCTGCAGCAAAGCACTGCGTCCCGCCACTTCCCACCAGCACCCTCCCTGGAGGCACTGGTGTGTTTACGGTGTGTATGTTTTGATCTTCTGATTATCAAACACTGGAATCAGCAGCCACTCGTCTGAGCAGTTAAAGCACTAAGGTAAGGCATCAGTCCAGGCTCTCTGCGCCACTTGATAATAATAAACCGTACAAAAAAGGGGAACTATATACAGTTAGTGGTCGGTGATGAGCGGTCAAGTGCATGTCTGCTAGTGGTCCTCAGGCGGTGGGGCTGGGGGGTCAGAGGCTGGGGGCAGGGCTAAAATTATAGCGCACTGGGGGGCCTGGCAGATCTTCGTTGCCATCTGCTTCAGGGGCGAAGGACACGGTCAGATCGACGTAACGCCGCTCCGCTGCAGGCTTCACCAGTTTCAGCATCCTGCATGGAAAGAGGAACAAAAACAGGGAGGGGGCTTAAACAAAAGTTATTTCAACAAAATCCTCTATAATTTGTCTGATTTGTGTTTTTGTTGTGCACATTTCATTGCAGTTATATGCTGGCATGTATGGCATATTATACACGCATGCGATTATGCATGTGTGTGTTTGTGAGAGAGTATAGTTTTGTCAAGATATTGACATGCATGTGTTTATGTGAGCCTGCATATATGGCACCATACAGATCTGTGTGTTTGTGAGTGTGATTCTTACGTGAATTTCAGTCTTTTCTTATGGCCAGGCATCACAGGGACATATAACATCTTCACTCCATGCACAACCATCGTAGGCTCAACTCCGTACTTCTCCTGGTGAAAATGTAGCATGCAGAAACATTACCAGGCCACCAATGCTACAACAACAACAACAACAATAATAATAATAATAATAAGCATCATCATAATAATCAGAAAATCAGAAAGAATCCTCAGTAACAACTAAAAAAACACTTGCCATTTGTGATGCAAGTCATGTAAAGTCATAGTATGAAGTAGGATATTTCATTTTATTTATTTTATTGTCATGTTTAGCATTGAAGTACAGGCTAACAGGGACTGTCTTACCTGCACTGCACTGATAAGGTCACTGAGAGTGAAGTCCTTATGACCATAAATGTTCCAGCGATCCCAGATGGAAAATGATATATGCTCTCTGAAGACAACACAAGAATATGTGTGAGACAGTCAGACATTACAACACCTGACAACTTGTGAGGCAAATAGAGAAATGCAATGTTTGAATGTTTTTAGAACCCTTGGGAGAAAAGAAGTCATTAGACCAGAAAACAGTAAATAATGGTGAATTACATTAATCCATGCTGTGTACAGCAAACATTTTATTAAGTCTGTGTCTGAATGGGTGTGTGGCTACCTGATGTATGTTTTTTTCACAGGTGCAGTTTCTGTCAGCACCATCACTGGAATGGCCAGGTTAAAGAAACAGTTTTTGAATGCTTCAAACTCATAACCTCCTGCAACTTTTATGAGTTCTAGAGCCACCTGTACGTACACATGAAAAAAATACACACAAATATTATGTTAAATTCAGAAACATAATTTCTCAAGCTTTAAAGTTTTTGAGCATGAGGTCAGCTCACCAGTCCCGCAACAGCTGCAGTTGTTGTGGCAATTGCTGGGATGATTTTTCCAGCAATGCGTTTGGTGGTGAAGCGGTCGGCAGGTTCAATGGCGTACATCTGAGCCCTTAGTGCTGATGCAGCAGTCACAAAGTCCACGTGACCATTTGAGTCATCGTCTTTCTCAAAGAACAGTGTTGTCATGCAGAAATACTCTACAACAAAAACAGAACATCACCATTTAAATGTTTGTTAATAAACTAGAAAAGCACACAGAGAGTGCAGACCTCCACCGGGGCAGCTCAGATCACCACCAAAATCTAATCACTTTTACGTTAGCCACAAGAGGGCGACAGTTCTATGGGGAACAATTTGGTCCTATTTGCAATGGTGAAGAATTCTATAAAACATTCCTAGATCCAGATGGTGTCCCAGATCACCATTCAAATCTAATCACTTTTAAGTTAGCCCATTTCTGACCTACCCTGAAATTTTCATCAAAATCCATCCAGTACTTTTTGAGTTATCTTGCTAACCAACCAACAAACAAACTAACAGATGTCGATGATTACATAACCTACACAGGCAGGTAACAAACATGCTCACATATGACTTAATATGCAACACAGAGTGGGAGCTTGATTTTTTGACATTGTGATGATGCAGATGATTCATCTGTGGTGGCAGTATGTGCCTTGAGTGCATTACCTGGAGTTAAAGTGTGTGTGTTGATGATCTCCTCTAGTTGTGTTATAGCTTCTCGCTCTTCTTCACTACTGACAGTAAGTTTCATCTGGTCAGGCTTCTTAGCGGTCTCATCGGTTTCTATGCTCTACATGAGTATAGACAAGCAGTATCACACACACATACAGTTACAAAGAAAAATAGTTCATCTGATGTGGTGTAGTTTGTGGCTTGCAGAGTGGATTAGTCATGTAGTACCTTATCTGCTGGTACATACTCCGGAATCTGCACTTCAGTCAGAGCTGCGGATAGTGCTTCTACTGAAACATCCTGTCATGGGCACAGACAAATACATACACGAACATAAACAAACACACACGCAGTTATTTCCTTCATTGAAAATGTGGCACTGCATTACGTGTCTGTTGGTAGAGCTTGTTTACCTTTTCTGAATAGGGGATGTTGTAGATTCCAGCATAAAGTCTAGCGGTGCTCACTATAAAGCTTGCATGCCTAGAGGAAGAGAGACCATTTTCACAGGAGTAAGAACTCCAGTCAGTCTTGAACAGTGTAAATAAGTGAGTGTAGACATGCCTCAGAGCAAGACAAGGCACCTTTGTTTCTAGAGCACATTATTTTACTGAAATGTAATTGAAACTGCTGAGCAAAATCATTCGCAAAACTTATATAATATAAATATAAATCCAGATTACAATAACAAACACAGTGTAAAGTGTGGCGAGATGTGGGAAGTGGTTTGGAGCTTAGGAAAGCTGAATGCTGCGGTGGACTCACAATGGATCACTGACATCAAACTCTATGGGAGAGGGAGGACGCTTGGGAGACTGCCAGAAGAGAGCTGCACAAGAGAAGTAGACACACATTTCATTAGATATTCCTCTTTACTCGACTGGCTCACGCAGATGAGAAGCGATATCTCATTAAACAATGCTGTAAATGTATTATGCAAGTAAGTGGAAGTGAACTTACATCCATCTTTTAATCGTGTGTCTAGGGGAAAGGAGTGAAGAAGCTGCAAAGCCTATACAGACACACAATCATAAATGAACACACAAACTCCAGTGAAAATGGACTAACGTTCAGCAACACATGTGTTATGGTACTGTACTGGTTCTGTTCCCTCAATGCAATCTGAATTCCCCAAAAGGACCCAGAAACTAATTTAACTACTCTACAAGTGGACTTTTCCCAAAGAGAGTGCAGGGTAGTCCGAATATGCAACACACAGTTGGTGTTTACAAACAATGGGTAATGTAGGCCTGAAGGGTAGTTATGGCAAGGATAAGTAGGTTTCCATGGCTACCTTACCTTTCTCTTGAAGTACTTGTCAAATTTAAGGCGTGCTAGTGATACACAATGCTCCCACTGTAGTGGCCGCCGACCCAAGAGCTTCACTACCTGAAATGCACCCTCCAGACTTTCCCCTGATTTCATCCGCTGTGCACACAGATTATAATATACACATTAGCAAACACACAATTCTAACAATTCTACAACAGCTGATAAGCAATATAAGGATTTAGCGCTTGGTCTGTCATGGTCTCTCACCTGGAGCACATCATCTGCTGAGGAGTAGTTCTGCCAGAACATGCTGAACATGGAGGGCTTGTGGGAAAAGGAGCTCTCAAACTGCAGTGCAAGGACAAGAGGACCAGCAAGTAAGAGTACCCCAATTTATAGAGAGGGTGGATTGGTATAAAAAAGCAGCTAAACAGATGAATGACTGTGCCTGAAATGTTAATATTCCCGACACTGAAGAGAGTTCAATGTCTGATTCTGAGTGTGTGTGTTAATGGCTGACATACTGACCTTGTCTCTTGCCCACTGAATAGTGTGCTCGATGACAGCAGGAAAAGACTTTAACGTGCAAAATGGAATCTCCTCTTCAGGTGGGTCCCTCTGATAAAAAAAACAGAAGGAACGTTTTGACATGAATAGCCATGAATACTACATCCCCCTTTCCTTTGCCAAATAAAACTTCTCACTTTCCTTGTCAAATTCTAAAATTTGCATTCCCACACACATGCACACACTAGCCAGAAACTTGTGAGATGTTCAATATGACTCACATGGCTGTTGTAGGATTCAGTCAGATTGGGAACAATGATCTCTGTGTGGCCTTTTGTTCCCATGGTACCAGAGTCTAGCATAGCTTTCTGATTGGACACGCAGCGACTGCAGCATCAGAGGAAACGAGTTAAGTGAATGATATTTCCTTATACATGAAAGATCACTGATATTATGCACTCCCACTGTTTACCTGTCCACATATCGGCGGGCCTCCACATTATCCAAAGCAGTAATAACGGTGTGCAGTTTGGAGAAGAATGTGTCACTGTAGACATCTTCTGTGGCTGGGTACACCTTGTTGAGGTGGGCATCCACACATATGTCGGGGTTGATCTCAAGGGTTGCCATGGCAGCTGTGGTGCTTTTGGGTTTCTGGATGTGGTGCGGCCGAAAGAGGAACTGTCTATTGAGGTTGGACTTCTCTATCAGGTCAGGATCGGTTATACACACCTGTTACAAACAAACACACACACACACACACACGCACATACAATGTACAATACAATATTTTAATTGCGTGGTTAAAAAAAAAAAACTGTTGAACTCAAAGAGCGAAACAACCAACATAACAGTAGTATTTTGAAGACACCATTACATTGATTTCACACATATGTCTATAACATAAAAGCTTTACAAGTGTTGGTTCCTACCTCCCCAGAGCACTTTGCGAGGCCAACACCGAGCAATGCCAAGTTCTTCAACATCTCACAGCCAATGGCCCCACAGCCCACCTGCAAAACATGAGCAGAGGCAGACAAGAGGCCTCAGTTGGATGTGGAAAGTGAAGCATGTGGGACAGCCTAGTGACTCACCAGAGAACTTCTCACCATAAAGAGTCTGAGCTTGTGCATTTCCTGACAAAGAGACTCTCCCACACACGCCCTCAGAGCATCGTACCGGTCACCCCTACACAAGCACACAAAACATCATAAGCTTTTGCTCGGTTGCAAGGACAGGTTTTTAATCCTTTTCCTAATTATACTAGTGAACATAGACTGAAAAAGTATTACATTACCTGGGCATAAACTCCTCAACAGATAGAGACTGCAGTGGCCTCACCACTTCTATGGCATCAAGGTATAACTATTTACACAAACACACAGCAAGAAATGAAGAACAGGAGAAAGGATGGAAACCTGGGTATTTATGACACATTCCATGCAAGGAATACATGATGACAGGTACTGAGGCCTACCCATTGCTGGAGTGGGGTAAATTTTCCTGTGAGGGCCTTCAGAACTTCCTGACTGGCAAAGCCTCCTACTGCTGCTGCAAGTGGAGCCAGACAGCCACGTGCACTCCGAGACAAACACCGCACAAGGTCCTGGTTCACACACACCTATGCAGACACACAGATGAGCATCATATCTGTATATCTGTGTGTGTGTGTAAAAAAAACATTACACAGAGATTGATTACACAAGGCTGTGTCAGAGCTCACCCTTTGTGTAAGTGTCTCGTTGACCTCCTCTGTGAGCCTAAGTAAGACTTCAGCATCCTGAAAACACCTGTTAGGACAGTTGGTCTCATTTACAGCTGCTTCTCACATTAAGTTAAATGGCATACACAAAACATGCAATCACACACATACACATCCATGGAACCTTATGTTAACGAAGCAGTACAAAAGTCTCAGAAACCTTACTTAAAGGTATCATTCTGCGAGAAACCGTTTAGTACTTGCTCTTTTTGAAATACGATAGGTCACTCCAAGTTGAATATGCATGCTGCACATGAAAATGTTCCCCCAATTGTCGCCATTAGTCAATGAAAGACAATAGATGCAAAAACAAGCGAGTAAGAAAAAGGCAAACAAAGTGACGTAAGTTCGTTAATCACAGGGCATTCATTAATACTAGAGACCACTGCAAAATTAATGAAAAAACATTCAATGACA
The DNA here is from genome assembly GCA_027475355.1 of Coilia nasus. Lineage (NCBI taxonomy): Eukaryota > Metazoa > Chordata > Actinopteri > Clupeiformes > Engraulidae > Coilia > Coilia nasus. Next base: position 8,583,935 of record CM050221.1, read on the forward strand.
CCTTTAACAAATACTGCAAAAATCCCTCTAAGTATAATGCTTGCACAATTATTTCCTATTCCCCTGAACTATTTTTTTATCAGTAGGAAATTGCAGTTATTTGACAGGATTTGAAAGACAAAGTTACCCGATGTTAGGTAATCGTCTATGCTGGTCCTGAAAGGTGTCAAGAGCCAACATGGTGGCGTGAATCTGGAGCGGAGCCTGCCGGGGAAAGGGACAAAAGACTTTTATATTGACAGCTCGGCTCACTCTAGCTGCTGTGTCAAAGAGATGTGTTGCACCCTCACTTACATCTGGTTTACTGAAGTCTGCTGTCAACACCTGAGGGTTGCATAACTGCCTCTCCATTGTTTCCTACACAACAGACAGAAGAGACATTTCAGGGTTACTACAAAGAAGAAAATACACAGAGAAGTCGAATCACTCCCGTGCTACAATACTACAATCCATACCATCTTACATGGGTTAATGTTCAGAGGTGTATGTGTTGTGATGCAAGTGGACTTTGTGGAATCTTGTATGCAAGTACAAAGATTGTCTACATCTCTTACAAAGCGGAAGGTCTGAGGTGTTTTGACCAGGCGACAGATTCCTCCATGATTGTAGGGTGGTAGGGAAGACGTATCTCCAATTGAAAAACTGTGTGGGGACAGTACTGAACATATCCACACACACACACACACACAGTTAATTTATAGTGATGTGTAACATTAGAGAACATCAAAATTGGCATTTCACCTGCCTACGAGGCATGTGCTTTGCTGACAGATTACTGTGTACCAGAGGCTGTATCATAGAAGAGACATAATATGGACAGGAAAGGCCAAAACAGCTAAAGCACAGCATGAAAACTCTATAATGTGCACTGCCTCTCTTAATGATCCTATAAGGTACTGGAGTCCTGATTAAATTACGTTTCTTAAGTATATAGTATACTGACACTTTCCTAATGTGAACTTATATTCAAGACTGCATTCACCAGTGTGTATTACATTGTCTATCCATTTTCACCGTAATTTGTAATGTATTTGCAGTTCATTGCCCTGTAACTGTAGAGAACAACAGAAAGTAAAAATGGTGGTAAAATTGAGTTGACTACCATTAAAACATGCTTCTGTTCAGTTTGCATACCTGTAACTTTATGGTGTGTGCTGTTTAGAGCATGCATGCCATTGACTTCTTTAAAGACAACAGTCTGCCCGGTCTGCAGCCCATGGCTCCGTCCATCCATACAGGTCACAACTCCTGGGTTAGCCTTTGACAGGTTAAGAGATCCAATGACAAGATGCGTCATCATATCAAAGAAAAATAAACAGCTAAACAGCACAAAGTATATTAAAAGTGCGATGCACCACCCTGTGAAGCCAATGTATGTTTGTCTATCCTTTGTCCTTTTGCATGTTGTCATTCTATCTGTAGACAGGTTTAGGGAGTGGAGTTATGGTCTACCCAAGTTCCACCCAGGTCTGATTAATTACCTCCAGGGTTAAAAGAAGAAGCATTGAAGGGCTATTTTTCTCTGGTGCTGGTCTCTTCTTCTGCGGCTGAATTCTTCTCCTGCTGCATGCTGGCTCTACCCTATTACTCACTGAACCACTTGTGAAAATGTACATGTAATAAAAATGAACTTGTGTTACATCTTACTATTTTTTGTGGTCGCCCCTTTTATTTAGCCCCTGAGCCAAAAAGTTGTAAAATATAGGGGCTAGTCCATTTGATTTGAATTCGATGTTTTCATTGCTGATTTGGTATGTAGATTTTTTTCATAGTACTGGCTATCATTAGTAGACAGGATTTGTAAATGCAGCAGATTTTCAACCAGTATACCATGTTGCAATGTCATAAATAAAGTACCTACTGTAAACATGTTATTTTGCGTGGTTCCACTAATGGCCTAGGTTTCCGATGAGGCGATAGTTACTATAACTCACCTGAGAACTTTCCAATATTTTGGAAGGGATTCAACTGGCTGGATGATTTCTTTGTGAACGAAACACACTATGATATTTTGTAACATGATGATCAAGGGCACTACTATTTATTTCCCATCTTCACATAGGTATATTTATTTTTAAGTGGAGATGTTTTGATGATGTCTCAGGTGACAGCTGAGGATGATACGTAGGTTCCTGATGACGTGCTACAGGCCAGGTAGAGTAATTCAGAGACATTGGCTGAGCTGGACACCTTGTGAGGGCCTTTAGTCCAACCAGTACCAGTCTAATAAAACACTATACTGATAGGGGATAAGATCTGAGTAATAACTGAGTATCACTAAATACTAAGAACTCCCATAATTAATGTTTTGGATAGAGTTGCCCTTATTAGTGTGGAAATGAATTGCTGTGCAGAGCACAGACTAACAAACTGACCAAATATAAAAACAGCCATAATCACATAAATGGCTTGTGCGAGTATGTTTGGCACCTGAGTGATATTCTGGATAAACAGCTCCTTTGGCTCCTCCCCTGTGGCATCCGAGACCTCAAACTCCTCCCCAAAGTCACAGAAGACACGTGAACATATCCCCAGAACTTCACAGCCAATAAACTGTCAGCACAAACCACATCATCAACATTACTACATAATAATACAATCAATTACAAAAAGATATCTAAAAACGTTCTAAGTTGAAGAGAAAAAATGTGAGAGATCGGAACATACTGCAATAGGAGGCTGTTGAGAATGGCAGAATTCATTCACTTTCTTTTGCAGCTTTAAGCGAGCATCTGTCAACACCACACACTACACCAAAACAAAAATGCAGACATTAATTAATACAAACATAAAAACGACATAACATATGTTACAAGTGGTGTAAGTGATGTAATCAACATACCTGGTAACCCCTGAGGAAGCTAAGGTCAGTGCTGTCATCCAGAGGGCAGGTAGACAAGCCCACCTGTACATATGGGTTCAGCTCAGCAACACGAGGGTACATGACCTCCACTCTGCAACACAAAAAACAGGCAAATGTGACTTCTCACAGGGATGTATGAGTCATCGTCCTATATCCAAAGAGGACTCCAAAAGCTCTACAAAGGAAAACTGTGGCATGTGTAACTACATCAGTTACTACGCCTGTGTGTATGTCAGTCCTTGAATTTTTGTTCGTGTTTAAGTCTCCTGACTCAGCAGGCTCTAATTCAGGCATTCCATTTCGCATGTCAGTATTTCCTGCAATGCCTTATAGTTGATAACTAACGCTTTTTGCCTTGAGTACTTCCCCTGGGGGTAAAATAAAATCCCTGGTATCGCAAAAGCAACTTCATTTCATGGCTCATATCATGAGTCATGCGAAACAGCATAACATAAGCTTCCTCATAACCTCACTTTCTGCACTGTCCATCATGATTTTGATTGTCATATTAACGAAAATCCACTCTAAGTGAAAAGTTATTTCTCCTGGCATGCTTTTAAATAAATGCAGAAATGAAACACAGGCTGAAATAAAAAAAGCTGATATTACTAGTGATAGGCCTACTTGCAAATTTCTTATGTATGAATTTACATCAGAGAAGCTGGACACATTGCTACGCCACACTTACAGATTCTATTTCCTCGATTAACTATTTTTAGCAGCGGAGGCCATGAAGCAGCAACAAGATATTTAAAATATAACATGTTAGAAGTGTCTAACTCGCTATTATTATTTTTTGGCAAGCAGCCGTATATTAAGCGAGTTGCATTTCAGAAGTGTTGGTAAGTATGGGATAATGCTCTGCGAGTTGGCCATTCTGATGGAATATGCCTCTTAAGAGCAATTCAGGAGCCCTCCGCTTTACGGCAGGCTCCTGCATCACTCTGTCAGGGCTTATTCCGCGAGAATGGCCACCTTGCAGAACATTATCCCTTACTTATCACCACTTCTAAAATGCAAAAATATAGAATTTTCCTCAGTGGCTTCTAAATGCCAATTATAGCCAGACTAGTTATCTGAATCTAATATCTATAGACTAGTTATCTGAAATAGACAGCTTTTATAACTTAAGCCAGTTTGTTACTACACAATCGATTTGCCAGTTAGAATCATTATATTGCATTTTGTAAAATAAGGATCTGCATTTGTTTGTTTATGTAAAGAGTAAACAGGGCTTGGTCTGACAAAGACAGTCATTAAGTTCTCAGAGGCATCTATCAAATGCCTCTGTATACTACCGGACAGAGCTACAAGCAATCGGGCCATTGATTCCGATGACGTATGTGTAGTGTCCGTTTTTCATTGGTGCCTGATTTCTCTGACAAAGGAACAGTCGAAAATTGGCAGATTGGCCAAACTAACACAAAATTCTATGTAGCATCACAGTCAGCCTGAGCAGGTCCAGGCTAGTATTGTTCTTCATTTTGCCTGACCGTTGAACGAGGTGTGGCAGTGTTGGTAAGTATAAGTATGCATTTTTTACCTATTTCTGTGTGTTGAGAAATATTGATGACAGATTGCCTGAAGGTGTGTGTCTGTGTGTGAACAGTTGTTTCTTTACCTGCTTCTCTGATTGTGAACATCCTCCTCTCGAATAAAAAAATTGGTGCCCAGGTCCCACATCTCACACACTTTTGTATCATGAAGTGTTACAGCCTATAAGTACATGCATACAGACACATTGATTATTGCAACTGTCTTACAACTTCTTAATCAATTGAAAAAGTACTCGATCCAACACAGTGACTAAACCTATACAGCAAGCTTGTCTCACCTTTACTCCAGCGAGCACTATGTTCTTTGCTGAAAATGCAAATTCATTAACAGTTAAGAACAGCAAAACAAATAAGTTGATTTTACCCACAAACACACCCATTAGATGTGTCTTCAGATACACATACACACACACCCCTTCATACGAAGTATGAATACTTCACCTATCTCAACTCCGATACTGCCCAGTCCGCTTAGAAACACTGAGGACTGTGCCATCTGTTGCATAGCACTATCTCCAAGAACGTAGCGCTGTCGACTGTCAAAGTAAATGTGATAAAGATAATAATTGTGAAAAATTACAGTTATTCACTCCAGACTTCAGATCAACATACATTCAATCAACACACTAAGTGCAGAGGGAGTGTTCACCTGTACAGGGAATCATCAATCTCCATTGAGTCTGTGGCCATGATGAAAGGGGATGGGGGATATCAGGGTTCTACTGGAGAATCTTTAAACCAAAAGTAAGACAGCATGTCAGTGATAACGCACTAGCCCGTTATGATTATTTAGTATGATTTCCCTGTATCACCATAGCGAGGAGTCATGGCAGGCTAACCTAAAACAACTCCAGATAAATAAAGCTCTAGGAAAATTACAAAAAGATACAAAGCGACAGCGGTTCCATTGTTTGAGAAGTCAGACTCCCAGCGATCGGAGGATTGCTGGTTCGATTCCAGATTGTCCTAAACCTAGTCGCACTGTCCTTGAGCAAGACATTAAATTCCATTCGGCTCATGGTGTGCTGGTTGGCGCCTTGCATGGCAGCCTTTCGTCATCAGTGTGTGAGTATGTGCCATAATGGATGAATGTGAAACGTTCTGAGTGCTCCGCTATAACAAAGCGCAGTCCATTAGCCATATCACGACCGTTTAGATTCGTTCACGATAATAGCTAGCCTGATATAAGCTGATTCTTCACATAATCAATATTAAGTTCTCTGTAATAACGTCAGTTATTACAGGATGCAGTAACAAACACAAACTGACTGCTGCATGGGCGCATCTAAATAGCCAAGTCATACATTACTTACAGAACAACTTCCATTTTCGTCCTGTTTATAAATTCGCCGTAATGCATGCAAATTCTGCTCACCAAAACAGCTAACTGCCAAATGAACCGCGTGTGGTTTTACTATACTATTGGTCAAATATGAATGTTACATAGTTCAAATTGGTATGCTAAATTTAACGTTAGCCGAACATTCACAGTTCACCATTAGTGCCCCTACCTGTGCTACTAGCTACTCACATTTCAGCGAAGACTTTCCTCAACAGTGAGGTTAAAGTGTAAATCTACTGCGATTAAAGACTGCGGTCAGGATACATTCTGCACTTACTGCCCATACTGCTTACTCATAGCTCGCTAGTGTTAGCTACATATCCTGGCGGGCCTAACGTTAGCAATCTGTTACAAAGCAGGTAAGAAAATATAAACAGTTACATTGTTAACAACTACGACGCTTTTTTCCAAGCGAGACGTTTTACGTCCGCGGGATGGAGGCTGTTTCATCCATGCCTGATGTTTTAAACCTAAGAAATAAACGTCTCCTTACATATAACATGTTAATTTCAGTTGGTTAAATACCTGTCAGTGCACGGGAAGCTCCATACGCAGTAGCTGCCTGCCTGCCACAAATGAATGGCCGTGAATGGCTGAGAACAACAACTACTTCCGGGTTGTCGTCTTAGTCCGTGACATTCGTGACATCACGTCTTAGCAAATTGGACAAATAATTAAAGGTGCCAGAATTTTCTTGCAAAAACAAAACAAAACAAACAAAGAAATAAAACCATAAATTACCATTCTAAGCCATCGGAGATAACAGCTTAAATTCAAATGTTAGTCTACAGCGTTAAAATTAATTACCTACCAGTAGCAATGCACAAATTCAGTGATGTTTGAGCTTGCAGTGGTTCCATTTGCACCACCCAATACCATCTAAGTCTACAATCCACACAGTCTAATTCAAGGCTGCCCAATTTTGGGTCCCTAGGCCAAAGTTTGGCTGTCACCGATTATTTGTTGTGCTCCATACTTAAATGTTAAGGCAATTTTTATTTATTGTATTGGTGCATTAATGTGAGCAATTTGGGTACCCCTGTCCTACAATGTAGCATTCCAAAATCTGTTTTACCTGACTTACTATGGTCAATGGGCAGCAATGCTTTGGATGTCAAAGAAGCTAAGTTGTAAGCAACTGGACTTCTTTTTAGAGCTGGAAGACATTTCATCTTTCATCCAAAATGCTTCTTCAGTACTGGCCTGATGACGGGAAAAAGAACATGCACACATCAAACAGGCAATAAGAACTGGTGGTTACCCCCAGGGCTACAAATTGTGAGTCCCCTGAAAGAAAACCATATCACAGTCCTCTGTGGGCCCTGTGAAGCTCTGGGCCTGCTGTATCGTCCTGACATACCCCCCCTTCGCGGCACCCCTCGTTACTCAAACTGGGCATTAATCAAGATAGATAAAAGGCAAGAAACCAACTGACACAAAGAAAAGCAACAGAAAAAATCACATGGCAGTGCCCTACATACCTGGTTGATCTAAAAAATGAAGAGCTTCTTCAGGAAGCACAACATCCCAGTATACTTCAACTCTTACAACACAGACAGAGACAGATCCACCCAAAGACAAACCCCCAAGACACAACCTTAACGATGTGGCTTACACAGTACAATGCAGTGAAGAATGCCCAGATATATATTGTAGATGTATACTGAAGAAACTAAGCAACCACTTCATAAATACATGGTCAACACAGGAGCGCAACTGCATCAGGACAGGATTCAGCAGTACATCTGCATCTAAAAGAGAAGGGACACTCATTTAAAGACACTTATATGGACATGTTGGACAGGGAAGCAGGTGGGTTGAGAGAGGAGTGAAGGAGGCCATCTATGTTCATTTGGAACAACCCACTGTAAACAGGGGGGGGGGGGGGGGGGGGTGCGTCATCATCTATCTGCTACATACCATTCTGCCTTGAGATCTCATCCCAGGAACTTTAACTTTAACTCTCTGGGTTATGTGAACATGACTATCACTTCCAATTTACACCTTGACGGGTGACTCATTTGACCCTTTTGTCATGCAGTGAGGGGGTGTGGTCTACAGCTCCATGTCCAGTTATCCAGAAATATAGCTTCTGGTTCCCCATTATCAGGCCATGAAAGATGGATGAAAGGTGAAAGGTGAAACAGTGATGAAAGGTGAAACACTTTCAAGCTCTAAAAAGAAGTCCAGTTGCTTACAACGTAGCTGCTTTGACTACCATGACCTGGATGAATGAGAATCTTCACAGATAATGCAGTGGATATAATATGTATCATTTGTGATAGGGCTAGTCTACAAATAAACATTTTTTAACTACATTCAAGTTGTAATTGAGTGTGTTTACATGCACTTCAGTATTCAGAATATGGAGGGTTTATTAAGTTAGGTATCCCAGCATTGTGTTTGCATGTAAACACCTTATCTCAAATTTAAGTGCTACCATAAACGCTTCACCTGGGTTTTAGGAAATCAGCATATGCTGAAGTAGCTTATTGCAAAAGAAACCAGGATTGACCTACCAGTACTCTATCATCCTACCTAGCTAGATAGCTGTAATGACCGATGGCTGTGCCATTACCAAACTGCAGTTTTTTAACAGTCTGCACACATAAGAACCCACCAGCCACCGGCAATTTCTATCACCCCTTTACCAAGCCATGCCCTGACGTTGCTGAGCTTGTGGACAGGGATGAATCATATGATCCTGGCAGCTCAGACATGTCCTACATTGTTTTCTGTACATCTATATATTTTACATGTACACTTTCGATTACTCTTTATAAAAGAGAAACAGCACATGTGAATTGGGAAACATTTTAAAGTTGCTGACCTAAACTGTAAGTTACATACTGTAAGATCATCAGTCAAGATAGTTGACTTGTTCCTTATCATGATCAATAAATCTAGGCCACCTCCTGGTACATTCATTGCTTTTGGTTTCTGGAAATTTTTACACATAGGACCTGGCATCCTGCGACAGCATGTTGAAATAGATGTACCACATAGCGGTACATGGTATGACCGCCGCAGTGTATTGAAATGTGGGAACTGTTGGTATGATGAGTGTGTGGTAGAGCAGTGTTGTGAGGTGAGAATTTGTGTTGAAATGATTTCCTGGAAGTGGGCATGAATGTGGGTTTTGAATGAATGACATTGTGTGTGTTTGTATAGTGTGTAGGAGTGATTTGTGAAAGGAATAGGCAAAATGAGATTTTGTACAATTACAGCGCCCCCCATAGGAGCAATTTTATGGCATGTGCTGTGCTTTTAGAGGTCTTTGTGTTGATCGTGCATGAGATATTTTATGCAGTTCCTACCTTCTTAGTCCAAAATATTGGCAATTTAAAATCCCAATTTATGCATTTACCCATATCATTAGGTGGCGCTATGCTTCAAGTGAGTGTTTATGGGCTGGGTCGATATGCCTCTGTAACACCGACATACTAACGCAAAATCGTTGTCTTGGGCAAAATTGTTGAGAAATTATTTAAAGGAGAACTTTGGTGTAAAATGAAAATTGGCATGTTAAAACATCATACCGAGTTGGTATGTGTACTGGGGAGCAAATTTGATTTAGCCTGTTGCATTCAGAGTTTAACTATTTTTTCTCGTTTGTCCCAGAAGGCTAACAATGGAAGTGGTAGGTGCCCTCAGACAAAGCATAACGACTACGTTATTTTTAAACCATTACAACAGCTCGAAGAAACTCCACACTCCATCGGTAGTACAACACAGGTCCTGACATTAAAAACGAAGCACTGAGAACTTTGTAAGTGTACACAACATTTATTAATAAAATAGTTTTGACAGGCAGTACCTTGCTGTAGTTTCTCGTCGCCGCCATGATGAAAGTCTGCACAAGTCGATTGAGGAACACGAACCAGCAGGAAGAATAGGAGAAGAGGTAGTACAATTGACTTGTTTGGACTTTCATCATTTCAACGGAAATTGTTTTCATTGGAAGTGGGCGTCGACCAGTGCGTTCAATGTGTGAGGGTCAATAGATTTCACGATAAAAAAAAAGTTGTTGTAAACATTAGCATTCTCTAGATAATAGGCAAAATGATATTTTCTACAATTGCAGCGCCCCCCATGGACCAAATTTTATGGCATGTGCTGTGATGTTAGAGGTCTTTGTGGTGATCATGCATGACATATTTTGTGCAAATTTCCACCTTCTCGGTCCAAGATATTGGCAACTCAAAATACCAATTTTTGCATTTACCCTTATCACTAGGTGACGCTATGCTTCAAGTGAGTGTTTATGGGCTGGGTCGATACGTCTCTGTAACACCGACATACTAACACAAAATCGTTGTCTTGTGCAAAATTGTTGACGAATTATTTAACAAAAACAGTTTTTTGACACCTAGCTTCGCGAATAAACATCGCCCCCTATGACGAAATGTCACAAAATTTAGTACACATGAAAAAAAAGCTGTTTAGAGATGGCATGTCAACTTTGACCAAAGTTGAGCAATTAAAAGCCAAGATATGGACTTTTGAAGAATTTTAAGCTATGTGTTAAATGTTCATTGACGTGTGACTTCGAAACGGTTTATGTCAAGATAAATCCTTTGATAACTTTTTGTCAGCATTGTCTGTAGATGACATATACCAAATTTGGTGAGATTCACATGAACGGCCTATGACGAGTTCATTCAAATTCGTTTTGCAATGTTAAAATTCCACGGAAATTGTTTTCTTTGGAAGTGGGCGTCGACCAGTGCTTTCAATGCGTGAGGGTCAATAGATTTCACAATAAAAAAAATGGTTGTAATCATTAGCATTTTCTAGATAAAAGGCAAAATGACATTTTGTACAATTACAGCACCCCCTATGGACCAAATTTTATGGCACGTGCTGTGGTGTTAGAGGTCTTTGTGCTGATCATGCATGACGTACTTTGCGCAAATTTCCACCTTCTCTGTCCAAGATATTGGCAACTCAAAATACCAATTTTTGCATTTACCCATATCACTAGGTGGCGCTTGGCCCTTGGGGGCCAAAAGCTTCTAGTCGCTGAAAAAGTTCTAGGGCTACATGCCTACAAAGATTCATGTCCCCCAGACTTCCAGTGTCCCTGAAACCGTTGACGGAAAATTGCTGGCTTCGCTAGCGAAAGCGGTCATTATAGTGTTGCCGCGACTTTTTTCCCTTTTTTTTTTTTTCACCGATTTTCCGTCAACGATTTCCAGAAAATTTTAACATTACAAAAATGAATTTGAACGAATTCGTCATAGGCCGTTCATGTGAATCTCACCAAATTTGGTATATGTCATCTACAGACAATGCTGACAAAAAGTTATCAAAGGATTTATCTTGAGATAAACCGTTTCGAAGTTACACGTCAATGAACATTTAACACGTAGCTTAAAATTCTTCAAAAGTCCATATCTTGGCTTTTAATTGCTCAAATTTGGTCAAACTTGACATGCCATCTCTAAACAGCTTTCTTTTCATGTGTACTAAATTTTGTGACATTTCGTCATAGGGGCGATGTTTATTGGCGAAGCTAGGTATCAAAAAACAGCTTTTGTTAAATAATTCGTCAACAATTTTGCCCAAGACAACGATTTTGTGTTAGTATGTCGGTGTTACAGAGGCGTATCAGCCCAGCCCATAAACACTCACCTGAAGCATAGCGCCACCTAGTGATAAGGGTAAATGCAAAAATTGCTATTTTGAGTTGCTAATATCTTGGACCGAGAAGAGGGGAACTGCACAAAATACATCATGCATGATCACCACAAAGACCTCTAAAACCACAGCTCGTGCCATACAATTTCATCCATAGGGGGCGCTGTAATTGCACAAAATGTCATTTTCCCTATTATCTAGAGAATGCTAATGTTTACAACCAATTTTTTTTATTGTGAAATCTATTGACGCTCTCGCATTGAAAACAGTGATCGACGCCCACTTCCAACGAAAACAATTTCCGTGAAATTTTAATATTGCGAAAACCAATCTGAACGAAATCGTCATAGGCCGTTCATGTGAATCTCACTAAATTTCATATATGTCATCTACAGACAATGCTGACAAAAAGTTATCAAAGGATTTATCTTGAGATAAACCGTTTCGAAGTTACACGTCAATGAACATTTAACATGTAGCTTAATATTCTTCAAAAGTCCATATCTTGGCTTTTAATTGCTCAAATTTGGTCAAAGTTGACATGCCATCTCTACACAGATTTCTGTTCATGTGTACTAAATTTTGTGACATTTTGTCATAGGGGGCGATGTTTATCGGCGAAGGTAGGTGCCAAAAAAACAGTTTTTGTTAAATAACTCAGCACGTGCCATACAATTTCATCCATAGGGGGCGCTGTAATTGCACAAAATGTCATTTTCCCTATTATCTAGAGAATGCTAGTGTTTACAACCAATTTTTTTTTATTGTGAAATCTATTGATGCTCACGCATTGAAAACAGTGGTCGACGCCCACTTCCAACGAAAACAATTTCCGTGAAATTTAAATATTGCGTGCCAAAAAACAGTTTTTGTTAAATACCTCGTCAACAATTTTGCCCAAGACAACGGTTTTGCGTTAGTATGTCGGTGTTACAGAGGCGTAACCACCTAGCCCATAAACACTCACTTGAAGCATAGCACCACCTAGTGATATGGGTAAATGCAAAAATTGGGATTTTGAATTGCTAATATCTTGGACTAAGAAAGTAGGAACTGCATGAAATATGTCATGCACAATCAACACAAAGAGCTCTAAAAGCACAGCACATGCCATAAAATTGGGCCCATAGGGGCCGCTGTAATTGTAATTTTGCGTATTCCTTTCTCAAATCACTCCCACACACTATACAAACAGACACAATGTCATTCATTCAAAACCTACATCCATGCCCACTTCTAGGAAATCATTTCCACACAAATTCTCACCTCACAACACTGCTCTACCACACACTTATCATACCAACAGTTCCCACATTTCAATACACTGCGGGGGTCATACCATGTACCGCTATGTGTTACATCTAGTTCTTTCTGCATTTGAATAAACTCAATAAACAAATGGGTAATTTAATTTCTCAACCAAGGCATACACTTTAGGTGCTTCCATTTATTGTGTACTAAGAAACATCATCTTAAAATATAGACCTGACGCTAGATAATTGTATGTGCATTGGTAGAATTACCAGCATGTAGAAAAATAGTAGCAAAATTAATATTGATGTAAGGCATGCTATTTACACTTTTCCACCTCAGGTTGTTTCATTTTGACACTACAACACATCATAGGCTTTAAATTCCACATGCATTATAAGTTACTTAAAATGCTTCAACATCAGGAACAATATCCTATAAACCCTACAATATTTTTTATATCCTGTATCCTTAACCTGATACTGATGGTGAGGAACTACATTTATTAAGATGTCCACTCCAACACAATTTCAGTTGTCCATCAATTAATGCACTTATCATTCACCACTCATGACAAAACACCTAGCCATGTTGTTTCAATGTTTAATGTTGAGTCTTGGCTACTTGTACTCAATTCTCTGGATAGTCTTCCCCTGCTTTCTCTCCTATATTCATCAGGATCAATATTTTGTTTATTCTTTCCATTGTTATTATTAAAGAAGTACCAGGAAGAACGGGTAATAACTACTATAACTGGTAATAACTAGTAGTTCTGGTTAATCATCCAAGCATGTAGAATCTAGATGTATATCACTCATCTGACTATCCACTAGGATATGACTGCAAAGGTTTTTCTCCCAGTCTTGAGAGTCTTTTATAAAGTTCAAAATACTATCTTCTCCTACAAGCAGCCAAGAAGTAAACATAACAGAATGTTTGTGTTTTTTATTCAAAAAGATATACATTAATTTCCCTAAATGCGGTGTACTGAGATTTCAAAAAACAGTTAACAAAATTGAAAAAAAAAAATCATTCCATGTGCCCTTCAAGTACAACAAGATTAAGTGAGACAGGTCACCACAATGTTACACATAACCAAAGCAGAGCACAGACCTACTTAGAATGTAACTTAAGTTAAAACTTCATTAAGTTGAAATCATTTTGTACAGTCTGTCATTTTCTATCTGTGAAAAGTGACTCAGTTAACACGTAAAAAGATGAATGGTCAGTAAAGTAAGTGGAACACACATGATCCTTGGCATCATAGACTGAGGTGGACAATGGCATTGATTGTCTAAAAATACACTGGCAATATCATAAACCTAGGTAATAAAATGCATGTAAACATCCACATTTTCAGTAATGCCATTTTAAAAAGGACAAAGACAGTGAAAGCATAATCCTTTTTCACTTGTTTTCTCCCTTGTGGTGTTTTACTAGACCTTTGAGAAGGCTGTTAACAATGCACCTGCTATCACCAAGCAGAAAGCTAGTCCAAGGACCAAGAAGTTTTGTAAACCCTACAGATAGAAAAAGAGCATGAAAATAAAAGCAAGAGAAAACTTGAAATAATGAAACACTGAAATTGTTAGTGCAAATAAAGTTACATATTCTCACCTTAACCTCCTTAAATACCAGTACCCCCCACATGGCTGCAATAAGACCTGGGACCTTTAAAACACATACACACAGTGTTACATGCCTGTAGGATAGATATGCATGTGCACGAGACAGTAAGTGATGTGGGTGTACATTCCCCCCTTAGAGATCGAAGAGAACTTAAAAAACATATAAGATGTGGCCTGATCTGGCGAAATGAGCCTTAAGTTGCAAATTCTACTTTTAAGGTAGAAGCCAATTTTTGGGTTATGATCTTGTATGACAAATGACATATCCTCACTCACTTTCATTGTCAAAACAACTATGTTAAGGTTAAAAATGGCAATCTCAAGTTTAATTGCACCAATGAAACATCACCAAAATGTCCAAAATAAAACTTGTGACTTTCTTAGGTTTTGAATTTTAAAACAGATGTTGCGATGTCATATTTAAGGACAATATCTTGACAACTGTTAAAAGTGCGTCTCTGACCAAGAAATCATTCTAAAGTGTATCGACTCATTTTGCCAAATCTGGTCACAGATGTAAAAACACTGAAGTAAAGTCCATTAATTTTAACCACTTCAATGAAGAGGACATCTTTGTTACTGAACATACACATACGCACATGCTCAGATACAAAAAATATAGTTCTGTGGAGTTAAATATGTAATGTGCAAAAGCAGTATACTGAGAGGTTCATTCTGGCATGGCTGACTGGCTGGTGGAGGCAGATGTTACTTACCGTGGTGATGATAGGGAAACTGACCACAGCACTCAAGTAGTGATTAGCCAAAAACCAGCAACATGTAGCAACTCCCCACATAATCCCTGAAACAAACCCTAGAAGAGGAAAGACAAAATTATATCCTCCTGGCCTCTGATCAGACACTCATCCTGTTGTGTGTTTGTTTATTGTTTCTGTACGTGCGTGCGTTAGCAGTGTCTTTCGATGACTGGTGAGATGCAAACGGATAATGTTTTGTGTTTTCCTACACACACCAGTGCACACACCTATGATGCATAACAAGTGATGGCAGAGCTACCTGGTAGAATGGCTTTTGAGAACACTTTTGGTTTGTTCTTCATTGCTGCACAGTAGATGAGGAAGTAGACTGTGCTGGTGAGAAAGATTCCACTAAACTGAGCAAACACATAGTCTAGATCTATAATGGAAACACAGACGAGCATTTATCACACATACATTCTGACTACAGGTGCAATCTGATTGAGTTCAGCATAATCTTATCTTGCATACAATTTCCTGAGTGCAAGTTGTCTTTACCAAACTGACTGGCTCCGTGGAAGTAGCTGTCTGGATTGTCTGCATGGTCTTTGATGTAAAGCACAGGGATGAAGGAGGAACCATACAGCAAACCCGCAAAAACAGCCATACCAGAACCTCTATGAGAGAGCAAGAGAGAGCGTGCAAGAGAGAGATTATAAAATAAATAAAATAGTAAAAAAAGGTTTACAGGTTTGCTTCACATAGAACTTTCATTTTCTGTTGTGCATGCATTATTTTATGTGCCTGACATGTCATGGTTCATCAAATTAAAATGTGAGGATTGTACATACACAAGTCTTTTAGTACTTGGTCTGAGTCGGTCCACCCAGGAATCATCTGAAGTACCTGCGTCATCTGAATTAATCGTCTAGAAGGCAGGAATACAGTTTATAAACACAAATGCAAAAACAATGCTGATGCATCACAAGATCCACATAAATGATGCATGCAGTTACATGCACTGGATGTGGTAGTGCATGGATCGTGCTCTCATAATTCAGGGTACACAAGCAACATACACTCTAAATAGCTACTGTATATCTGATGAACTTTGGACCAATCAACAATCGAATCCTACATAAAATGAAATGCAAGCCAAAAAGAATGAAATACATCAATGCAGGCTGTAGAGGACATACATCTTGTATGAGTAAAGGCGCCTCTTCTACTGTTCGAACATTCTGGACATCACTCTTCACAAAGAAAAACACAATAGCACTGAAAACACAGACACACAAAGATATTACAAATAATATATGTGTAATATACAAGTAAATAGATGTCTGTATTTATATAATCATTACCTGAGTAAGCACAACCCAGCCCCACAGTAGTTTAACACAGGCTTTCCTACAGTCTCTGCACTGATGCCAAACCAGCCAAACCTGCAGGCACATACAGTGAGGTCAATAAGTATTTGATCACCCTGTGCTTTTGCAAGTCCTCCCACTTACAAAACACGGAGGAGTCTAAAATATTCATCATAGGTACATTTCCAGCAGCACTTCAGAATTGTCGTCACAAACATATCAGTCATCTGCATTACTTTGTCATGTAATATTGAAGAATTAGTATGTAAATGAGAGCACTTGTACACACACCTTGAACTGGCCCAACCCATGAGAAGGTTAAAGCAGGCCCAAATGAGAAGTCCAAGCCCCAGTCCAATTGTCTTCACAATCGGCACCACTGTTACATTTCCTGAAGCAGACATTACCGCATGTCAACACAACCGGATATCAGTTAGACTTAAGGGAAACTTGGCCATTACAAATACTTGTGTAATGGAGATAAGTGATGTGAACTGAACATATTACACTAGAACTAACAATATGAGTTTGCCAAAAAAATTACCAACAAGAATTATGCACTACATCATGCTGAACCACACAACACAATACACTGCATTAGGAGATGCACGAAAATTCCACACAATGCATGACCAGTCATCATTCTCACCTGTGGCCCATATACCTCCTCCCAGCATAGCTAAGGGCCAGAATTTGGGGCTGTTTAGAATGACATTCACGACTAGAGACACCATCCATATAGCAGCACAGAGAACCCACTGGAAAAACATACCTGCAACACACACACACACGCACACACATTATTGATGGACTGCATTTTGATAAAAGCAAATCGAGAACAGAATGAGGAAAAAGAAAAGCTACCATCGCCGGTGTCTATCTTCTTTACCGGGACGAAGTTGCTTCCGTAGAACACCGCGGCCACAGCGCACGAGGTAAAACCATAAGTAAGTTCGATCGCACTTGTACCATTACTGGTTCCATTACCGCCAAGAGGAGAAAGTGTCAACTCAGCTCCTGACAGCTCCTGCGAGTGTCCATCTTAGAACAGGCAAGTAACACACTCTTAAATAAATAGAGACGCAATGACACAATTCAAGGAAGGTTTACATGAGAATGCCAAAACTAAAACCAAACCAAACCATACCTTGGTTCATTTGAGCTGCTGCTTGTGTTGCGCACAGTAGCGTGGACAGAGCGATAAGGACAACGCAATGATCCATTGCTGTACGCGTGTATTAAGTGCGGTCTTCTCAGTCGCTAAGTTGTTATTTACCACACATGTATTAAACTATTTTGCTTCCTTAAGACCCATATTCACCTGTCGTGAGTTGTTTGAAGTGGTTAACACCAGACTTCCGTGTTCAGCACATCAGCTGACAGGGAGTCACATGATAAACTCAACCTGGGCTACGAATTCAGTGATTGAAGTGGGGCACAAATGGGCGCTTAAGTTTATAGCTAGAGACCGTAAAACAATATAATATCAAAGGTCACTAAATAATTTCTAAATAACTTTGTAAGCAAAATTTCCATGAACCAGACAGAGTATGACTTCTGATCACCAGCTTTGAGTTAGCTCATCATGCCAATCTCACACTGAGGCTGTCAGAAGGCACCTTTCTGAGAATGGTTCAAATGTATGCCACTGATTCTTGTATACTTAATGATAAAACTATTACATAAGAAAAGAATGTCAGTGCTTGGTGTCTTGATAGGATTTTAACTAAAGTAGTGTGGAGCCATGTGAATCAGCCCCCATTTGATCTCAGCAAACAGGCACAAAATGTGAGAAAAGCTTCTGCTTCAGCAGAGCTTTCCATGTTTAATATTTCAGGCCTCTGAAACAAGAATTTAATATTTCAGTTCGTTTTTGGTCTTGTGATTTTGTAGTATGTGAAGCCCACACACACACACACACACACACACACACACACACACACACACACACACACACACACACCAGAACAAGATGGAAATACAGTGGATTGTTATTTTGTTCTCTACACTAGAGTTGAAAGAAATGCCTGAAGGTGAATTTGGATGCAGTTTTCCTCTTCACCTCTAGTCGGTGCTATTATATCAAGAGTTTTTGAAACTAGACTTCGTCTTCAAAAGTGACCCTCAGACAAGTTCTCCAACATAAGTATGAGTGGTTCATCCCCTCCCTGCACAAGCTTACTTCAGTGTTCAGGATAGTACTGAGCTGGGCATGGAGCCAGACCAAGCTTTTATTGGTTGAGCAGAGCCAAAGTCAGGCATGATTGGATGACTTGAGCCAGATTAAGCCATTATTGGTTGATTAAAGCCAATGCGGAGGTGATGCGGAGGTAAGCACAGTGTGTGGTGGAAGAGGACTGCTGAGCTACAGCTGACAGAGCAGTCTGTCCACACACACACACATGCACACACATACACTCGCACGCACACTCACTCATGCACAAACACAATGCTGATGTCAGGACTATTCACTGCATACACTGGCAATTAATCTGGTGACCACTAATTTGTGTGTCTTAGCAGAGAGACTTATTACAAGCAAATGGGTCCTGGATAGTTTGCACTATTTCTGCAACATGATTGTGTAGGATACAATACTTTTTAGCACCCTGACAGTATCAGGCAGCACCTTCCATTGTTTTGTGTTGCAATGTATCCAGTTTTACACAAAGTGATCCATTTGTTTGTTTTTTTATGCTTAACCTGCTTGGCCTGAGGCATGATCTGTGTGGATTCTCTGTGGTACCCTGCACTCTTTACCTCTCTCATGCATTTTCTGTGTGAAAAACTATGAAAAGCCTAGCACTGTGAATTAAATATTAGTCATTTTTGTTCTGGAGTATGCAGTCCCTGTCTGACCATGATTTGTCCAATCCTTCTGCACAGTCAAAGCCTCACCCTTATTTTTGTCCTCTCTCTCTCTTGTCCTGGTCTCATCTGTTCCATAATGTCTGCAGCGGATTTGTCTGCTCAGGGGCAGAACAGCTGTTCCAGCACCCCAAAATGGTTGCAAACAGGAGTCAGTTACTCTGCATGTGTATGTGTGTGACTGCATGGATGCTTTGTATACAGTATGTGTTTGTATATAGCCTTCCTGGTGTTTGTGTAAAGGCTTGGAATTGTACTCATTACAAAGGATCACTGGACATTTGTGTGGTCTTAATTGAGCATTAGCAGCCCACCCCACCCCACCACCCTCCAGTGAGGGTGAAATGAGGATGGCAGCGCAGAGGAAAGGGGAGGATAACAAAGTCAAGAGACAAGGCTCAGACCCAAGGGCCTTTATTTAAAAAGAGTTGGGAAAAAAATAAAATAAGCAGTCCGTCTAACATTCCATTACAAAAATCAGCATTATCTCACTAACTCACAGCTACCCTTCTGATATAACTCTCTGAAACCAAATGCATTTGTGTATGTGTTTGGATAAAGATGTTTGTGTTCATTTGTGTGAGTGTTTTTGTGTTTGTTTGGAGCTGTGTACGTGCTGTGTGTGAAGGTGCTGGTTTCCGTCCTGGTCAGTCACACTTGACGAGGACTGCATTGTTTCTCTCTGAGTAAGTTTTTAGCACGGTCCAGCACTCAAAGATGTTTGTGTGTGTTTAACTGATCTCAGTTATTCACATAATTTTATATACAATACATATACATACAAAACTAATGTACAGGACGTCAGATACACGGCATGGCATAGAAAAAGGTGATTTTCATATACTGTAGTTAATCAATATAATAATCAATGTATTCATCTGTAACATTAAGTTCTCTTTTCCTCATCATATTTGGAAATTAAAACACTAAGTATTAAACATGAGTGGCATCCTCTGACTAATCAAAGCAAAAAAAGAAAAGATTCAAAATTTCATGCGTTTCAAACTACATATCTGCATATCAGAGTCTGACAACACAACACTGCGTTAAAGGAACGCACCCTGTACACACAGACACATACACACACACACACACACACACACACACACACACACACACACACACACACACACACACACATCAATAGCAGTCATTTAGTATATCTGTGCATGTGGTGTCATGCGGAAGTGTACAGATTTGTGAATGTGTGTGCATGTTTGTATTTATGTGCATCTATGCCTGTGTGTGTGTTTGTGTGTGTGTGTGGCCACTCTGACATACAGTCACTCACAAGGTGTAGCTCCATACTGTTCAGACACCTGCAGGTTTTGGCACTCTGTGATTTGGCATATTTCTGTCTCACCAGGTATTAAACATTTATTTCTAAATTTATTATATATTCATATAAAGTCTATTTGTTACATAATTTATTGTAGAACCTACATGGCCACTTGCATTTGTTATGTGTAAACATGTGTAAGTATTTTAATATCTATTAAATGGTTAAATCTATAAAACTACTGCCAGCATCCTTGATGGGCAAACTTAACAAGATCGAAGAAAAACACTTCTAAAAATGAAAACAGAAACAGAACAAAAATGTTCTTGTACATGTCAAGCATTGTTTTGTTCACATTAACATCATATAAACCAAATATATACATGATGTCTTCATATAATAACAGTAATAAATGATACTACTAAAACATTTCACCTACAGTACATCAGTATGAACCATTTTGACTTTTTTTAAACACATTAAGACTGTCAGCCTTGTCAATGCAGATCATTTTTCAACAAAATGGAAGCAGTTTCATTGAAAAGCTTATTTGGAAAATATTGTTTTCTTT